>VXBC01005816.1:19625-215950 GCA_013399945.1 Ploceus nigricollis
GTTAGGAAAAGGAGCCCCCAATAAACTGTCCTCAGAGAAAAAGGCAGACCTAGACATTTTCCATAGAGCAAGAGCTCTCAATATCCAGGTGTAAGAAGCCAAGAAAGGACATGTGGGACAGGGAGGAGATTTGAGATATTCAGCATGGCTTCATCTAGGGCAAGTGGCCAACCTAGTGGCCTGACTACATCACATATTCTACAATTCTAAAACTGTGAGTGAAGCCCCGGAAATAAGTTTGTAAGTTGAAAAAAATTATTGCCACAAACTAGACAGACCAAACTATGAGTAGGAATAAAAATATATCATTATTCTTCAGTAGATCACTCAATTGAAATACTAAGGTGAGTTTTTTCTATGATGTATAAGCAAGTTTACATCTAATGGAAGTGAATGGCAGTGATTTAAATCCAGAGAAAGGAAATAATGTTTTTCTAAAATAGAATTTTTACTGAACTCATGGCCACACAACTTTGTTGGAACCAAGATCTCAGTGAATTCAAGAAACAAACATTTCTATGGAAACGTGAACATCCACTGTGATATTCTATTAAATGAAAGAGTTACAAATCTCTCACATTGCGTGGTACAAGACAACTATTAACTGGTAGACATGCAAAAGTACTAATTGGTAGGCATGTAAAAACATCACCTGTGAAGCCTATTTGACAGCTGATCTCTCTGGACTGCAGCTGGATCAGAAGCAGCTGGTACAGATCACTGCAGGAGGCAGAACCCTGGAGGAGGTGTTCTAATGGTCATCCCTGGTACAGCAAGCTCCATGCTAATGAGGCTGAGCAGCACACAGCACATCTTTAGCCACCTGCTACTCTTATCATAGCCATGTTATAGAAAATGTCGGGTTTGTTGTATCATAAAACTAACTACATCAGCAATTTTTTAACCAAAGAGGAGGTTTTTACCTCACAGTGCAGTTTAGCAGACAACAAAAACCAATGCTTTTTACTAACACTGTGCCCTGACCCTATGAAGGAGCTGATCAAAACCACAGTGAGCAAAGTAAAAACACAAAGTAATGTCATCAATGACATATGCAGAGGTTATGTGTTTCCTGTATAATTGCTCACATCACCAAGGACTTTTTTGAAGACAGTTATTGTTATCTTAAGCATTCACAGAAATATCACTGCTGCTTTCTGTTGGTTTCATCTAATCCTAGATTGAGGCCTTTATGTAAAGTATGATCGTAAGTCCTTTACAACCTTGGAAGGAAGTTAGTGCTTGGTATTCTATGAGGACAACAGACACAGAAAAATTCAGATGCTCTATCATTTTAAAAGCAACTTTCTAGGTTAATAAAGAAGTTCTACAAGTTCTTTTGGTAGATATAAATACATGTCATTTATTTACTTTCATTATAACATTTTTTTAGGCTGTGGAACATGGATCATACTACCTTACTCATACATCTATTAAATATAATAATAAATCATGATCATAAATTTATTGTTTATATATTTAACTAGTTTCTACTAAATTATCACATCAGAGACATCTAGACAAAACCTTAGACCCTCCACCAATGGTAGCAAAGCCTTTAGCTCTGCATTTCAGAGCTACAGACCAAGATGGAAAAATGCAGCAGTAACACCACCACAGGTTATAGTTATACTAAAAAGAGTCAATGACTCACTGTGAATGTTTACTTGGCCTGCATGCTTTAGGGATGAGTGAAGATTACTGAAGACAACTATTTCTTTTATTCTCCTTTTATTTTGCTTATTACTAGCCAGTACTACTACATTCCTTATATGAAACCAGATTAAGAATAAACAAGAGGTGCTTGTCATCCAGCATTAATACAGTACCATGTGCTTGGGCACAGCTACTTGTACATACATTTTAGCAGCTGTTTTTTTCCTGTCAGCAAAGAGGTATGTTGCCTGGCACAATACATATAGCTTTTCTACACCTAGTCCACACCTTTAATCCGATCTCTGCACCCTGAGAGCCTCCCATGTTGCTGCTGTTCCTTTTCCCACCCCAGCTTGGGCCAGGGAACTCTGTTCTCTGCTTCAGTGTCAAATACTGACAGCACGTTTTCCTTTTACTTTTGTGTCCCAAACTACACATAAATGTAAATACACAGAGCAGTGATTGCTCTCTGATGCAACTTTACAAGCTGGAAAAATTGGTTGCTTTCTCAGCTGATACTCACTGTGCTTAAAGGATCGTTCGTCCTAGAGCAGCAGTTTCTTAAGGAGGATGAATTAGGCAGGCAGGAGGTGGCAGAAGGAGCTCCACTACAGTTTTACAGGCCAATCCACATGATGACTGTAGCTGGACTCCTAGTGCCTCAGAAAGTTACAAGAAAAGGGAAGGGCTCAGGATATGATATCATGCACTCATTCTAAAAACAAGGAAACTGTTGTAGATAATTTTAAAACTAACAGCTTAAAAATCCTGAATTGCCAGTAAGAGAAAATTACTTTTCTAATTCATCTGTCCTACCTTTTCCAGTGAAAAGTTCCAATAAATAAAAATTATAAACTTAGAAAACTATGTTTGCATCATTAGTAGGACTAGCCTAAGAGATCTATTACAACTGAGCCACCTCAGAGCAATGCTTGCTGCTGCCTGTGTCAGAGCTCAAGCTTTGAGCTTGTTACCAGCTCTGTTGAGGCAAATATACCCAGGCCCAACACAGCTGGGTCTGCAGCCACAGCTGGTTCTGTGCAAGCAACAGGGACCCACGTGTATCCACTCCTTGGCAGTATCCTGACTGGTTTGTTGCCTTTCTCAGCAAAAGTAAAATCTTCTAAAGCCTCTAAGTGATTCAGGAATCCAATTAATATTTTCTAGAGCAATGTAAGCAAACAGATTTTTAAATCTTATGGAAAGTCAATGCGATTTCATTCAGATTTGCAGGGTTAAGTTTTACTCCTTAGATCCTTTTCTAATTGCAAGTCTGCTTCAGAAATAATCCATTTGCAGGGATATATTACTATAAATGTATTTACCAGGTCATTGTCTACAGCTTTTAAAAAAGAAATTAATAATCATTTGAAGCAAAGCAGATGTCCTAACTCAGCACAATTGTTCTTTACCTGGATTTGACGTTTTCTGGTTTTATTTCAGATCCAAAGCAGCATTTGCATGCCTGGAAGCTTCTGTGTCCTTTCCAGCTTTATCAATTCGTCTACTAAGCCACTCATTTTTCTTTCAGGTTGTCAGGATAATTTTGTTTCTGTTATAATCCCATAAAACACACTCATAGGAAAATTTAGCCCAGATTTCAAGCAAGCAACATTTTAATGCTGTGTTAGGAATTGCTACATTCTTTGTCATGGTGGTCATTGTGTGTGCCTTTCAAGTTTCTTCTTTTTATATTAAAAATTTCCAGTGATTTTTGTTCATGCAACTCATCCCAGACTCAACATTAAGACCACCCATGAGTGATATATTATAGTTTATCATAATTTTCAAGCTGCTGTATTGGCTTTTAGTTTAATGGCTGGGATTTGGAGGACCCTTATCATATTAAATCAGTTTAGGGATCAGGCATTTTATGTTTCAGTATTTGTCAGTACTCTTCTACTGAGCTGCACAAAAGGGTGTTGCTCTTGCAGCTCTATTGTTAAAGAAGAAATATTTTGCTGCCAGATTTCTTGTCCTATTTGTGCCTTTTGTTAGTGGACTTTCAATTTCAGGAACTTATTCTATTTAAGAGGATAGGGGAAGAACAATACTTTATAATATATTATTTATTAAACAGATGCTGGTATTATCAATGCTCGTTTATCCGGTGGTGATGCATCTCCCAAATAAACCAGCAGCAGTAGTAAAATAAACCAGAGCACAGAACCATTTTCTTCATAAAGATTCTGGGGACTTTTTAACTACTTGTACACTGGAATGAAGGATCTGGGGGCAATGACTTCTCAAATTGTTTATGAGTTGGAGGAGTGTGATTTAAGATTGCTAATACATTAATTTTTGTAGAATTTGGGAAGTCCTTCTAAAAAAAACTGTGATAGAATTTACATGTATATTTTTATTTCTCTGCTCTCACCTTGATTTTTAGTAGTACAATGAAACCTATTGAGGTAATCACCTGGATTTGAGATTTCCTAAAAGAGCAAAGACTTGTCACAGCTCTGGATTTGATTTGGCCATTTCATGTATTCACACACTGGACTGCAAACCATACCTTTGAAGTGTTCATAAGACAAGGGAGCTGGAACTGCTGCTTGCCATGAAGGGTGCAGGGGCACCTCTGATGTGCTCCTACTCCTCTGCAGCCCCAAGAGGGTTAATCTCCAGTGAACATCTGGCTGCAGCACCTGGGTCACTGCTCAGCCCAAGCTCTGAGGAGGTGGGTACTGCCTGCATCATGCTCCTACTCTGAATCTGCAGCAAATAAAACAGATGGTGCCTTGGAATATTTCAGAGGAGAATATTCTGAAGACAACACACACATTTCTAACCAGGCTTTGAGGTCAAACAGATGAAGTAAGCCTTGGTTAACCACAGATACGTTGCTGTTCATTCTCTTCTTGGTTCTCTGCAGATTTTAACATCTCTTGATTGCATCCTGAGTTACTTCAGTGTCAGCATGAAAAGCAGGATAGCTGTACACAGCTCTGTTTTGTTTTAATTCCTTTTGCTTCTTGCCAGAAAACCATATTTTTCTTAGATTCTTGTGTGTTCTCCCTCTTCCTTTTTTTCTTCAAGATTTAATTAGAATTATGAAATATTTTTGATTAAAAGAAATCACTAGAGATAACCTAATCCTTTACACACTAAAAACAGAGCTTCAAAGTTAGGTCAGGTTGCTTAGCACTTTGCCTGGTCCAGGTGTGAATATCTCCAAGGGTGGACATTCCAGTCTCCCTGGGCATCCTGTTTAAGGGTTTTACCACCCTCACTGTGAAGTCCATATGAAATGTAATTCATGTTCCTCTCTCATGTACATATATAAGGCTGGGAGGTTTCCTTACACTAACATACAGCATCTGGCAGAAAACCTGGATAGGGAAGTAGAGCTTGGGAAAGAGGTGGAAGGGATTTATAGCATGGGGAAATGAGGAAAAGCCAAGATTTTACATTTATAGTAGGAGAGACACCAATAAGAAGGAGTAAAGGAGGAATCATGGCAGTGAGGGAGAAAAGCAAGGACTGCTTCAGAGATCAGGCAAGGTCATGTGTGGGAGGAGAACTTGGATGATGACAAGGCAGGACCATAACTGAAGTGGTCACCACCCCCAGGTTTGGGTACCTCTTACAACCCTAAATAAATCTTCAAGAGTGTGTCATAGCTAAAAATATCTTGCCAGTTCTGGCATGAAGTTGATTGCAGGAGCTTCCAGAGCATTTTTCTCTCTTGGCTCCCTGTGCAATTCCAGTTGGATAGTACACTTCACATTTAAAACAGTGCTGATCTTTTGGTCTACTGCTGTTCTGTTCCAGAGAAAGTTGCCTTTTTGAAGAAAGAGCTACAGGTCCTGCAGCATGCAAACACAGGCAACACTTAATATTTATACAGGGCACTATTTATACATAACACCAGTTTCAGTCACAGTTAATTCTCTTAGAGACTGCTGGACTAAAAAATGCTTTATAAATATATGCAGATATTCTTCTTCATAACAATACCAAGGAGTTGGAGCAGTGATGAGAAATTTTGGTAGTCAGCAATATGAGGTAGAAAGCATTTTCCAATACTGATAAAAAGGAGAACAGAAATTGAAGAATTATTTTCTTTTGGTGATTATTTAATTGTTTAGGAAAATACAGTGTGATTGTTAAAACTGATCTCAGGTGTATAAAAGCAATGCTAGCAGCAACTCCACTTTGCAATAGCAGAATGCAAATAAGAATATAGATGTCTGAAAAGAGAGAGAAGATCTTTAAGAAGGGTGATACAGGTTTGTGTTCATAAGACCCAAAGCCTAGGTGATTTATAATAGGAAATCACTTTTAGTGATTTAAACATGTTAACTGATGATTCCTCCCAAGACTGTTGTGAAGCAGGGAAGGATTATGCCTTGTTTTGACAGATGGAGAAAAGGCTAAGTTCTTACCAGGAACTTTGCCAGCTCCTTTCAAAGTAGTTTCCAAGGAAGATCTTTCCCTTCAGAAATCTTGAAGCTACAGACATCTCTCGAAGCTTCCCTCCATTACTGTGGGAGAGCAGAGATGGTCATAGGTGTTGAAGGTACTGGCCTGGCCTTTTTGGAACTCTCACTGGATTCAACCCAAACAAAGAACAAGCAGAAACTACCTTTCCTATATGATGACTCATCCTGCCAGAGGAAGATTAGTCAATGGAAATTTATGTGTGCCTGTATTAGTCAGAAAATACGTACCCATGCCTGCACAGGGCCAGGGGCAAAGCACCAGGGCAGTGGGAGTGGAAGGCTGAGTGGAGCAGTCACAGCTTTTTTGCTGTTGGCACTCCAGCATCAACAGAAGTAAGAACAGAGGAATGCTAGGCTGATTTCCAGCACTGTTAACAGACCTAATGTGTGAAGGATGTCAGGTGCTGAGTCTCAGCTCTCTCATTTACCCTTTCTGCTCAAAATCTGTCCAAGGCATACTCCAACCTTTCCCCAAAACATGCTCTTTTCATTCATCTGGGGTCAGTACAGGACTGTTTTCCTAGATCTTTTCACAAGGAAAATTATTCACTCTAAAACTCATGTAACTCTAGGTTCATTTTGCACTGCCCTATTAATCAGTAAAGTGGAAATGTGGTAACCAGAGTCTCACAGTGGTTAAGGTAAGTAGAGATTTAAGATGTTCACATTTAATAAATATTTGTTAAAAAGCCAGTCTGCTTCTTTTTCTTCATTCTGGTCATTGACCACACTTGCATCATGATAGTTCATATATATTGTCAGGTGTACCTTGCCTTTGCCATTCTTTCCCAGAAGTTTCTGAAATAGAAAGAATTATTTGCCAGCTAAACCAACTCCAGCTCACATGTTCCTAATACTAGTTTGTGTGTTGCCAGCAACATGGTATATCCATGTTCACATCCTAAATGTAGCCTTCACTAGAGATTCAAACAGAAACCTTTCAAAGCTCTCTTCATGGCAACTTCTCTCTACAATGAATTGTTCTTGAAACAAATCTGGAGATAAATGGGACATCAACAACATAACTTTGTGCCTCTTGGTTCACCTAAAACTTCAGGAGTTTAAAACCTGCAGATTCAATCACATAAATAAAGGCTCCTAATACCCTACTGTAAAGAAATATTTTCATTAATCTTAATGATTATAAGATCATTCTGCTGCCATATTCTCTCCAGTACTCATTAACTGTAGGACATTAACAAAGTTCCTGCTTCCGGTGTATCTTGATGAAACAATAACCAATAACAAACCCCAGCAACACCAGCTTGAACCACTGGACCCATTTTCTGTGTTCCAAGCTCCTAATGTGAGCTGAGCAACTTTAAAATAACTGTTCCTATATGGTTTTAATGGCACACACATAGACTGAGAATCCCTCCCTGACCCCTAGCAGAGGGTCTTCAGAGGGGCTTCACATGGAACTGGGGTGGGAGAGCCATTTGCTTACTTATTCACGATTTCCTTAGCTTAACTACCAGTGCCTACAAGCTTCTAGTTTAGTCTGTTCAGAGGGGAAAGGGAAGACAAAATCCTCTTGGTTAGCAAAGGATTTTCTTTATCATCACTCCTTACTCTTTTAAAAAAGTTCCCAAGTTACACATCTTTGCAAAGTAACAAGTCATTTGTCTTTTCTCAGTCTACTCTCACTCCCATGGCTTCCAGGTTTTATCAGCATTTCAGGTGAGACAGAATGCCTCCTGTTGCTCTCTGAAGATTATCTGTCTTAATATTTGGCAATGATTTGCTCTCATTTGCAGAGAAGCCTCCCTCTTTATATGTAGGCTGCCTTCTTTAGTCATATGCCCCAGCCAAAATACTCCAGCTCTGTCTGCATCAATGGAATTTGGGGTTTTTTTGGTGTTAGGATGGGAACAAGACACATTCAGAGATTACACCCTTGACTACCTGATACTGGTCTCTCAGTTTCAGTTATTGCAGGTTAAGAAATCAAACACTGCCCTGGTCTGAGCATCATAATAGACTTCATCCAGATTTTTAGTACAGACTAAAAAAGACAGAATGACAAACCTAGGACAAATGGGCTCACAATACAAAACCAGTGTATAATTCAATGCAGATATTTTCACTTCTCTTAAGTGCACCTCATCTCTCGTAATAAAAGCTATTGGGATGACAAGCAGTTACTGGTTAGGATAAGAACAAAAGGGAAAGAGAAAAACATGACTCAGAGTGGGTTACTTGTTAAAGAAACTCATTATTTAAATATTAAAATAGGAAACACACTGCAGAGAAAGAAAAAAGTTCCATTTAACTACTCTTCACATTCATTTCTTGTTATTGAAAGCTATCAGGTATCACCGAGTCTAATTAATCACATCCTGAACTCCTATGGATAAAAGAAATTTGTTAATTTAGGGCATCAAAAAAATATATAAGACTGTGTTGTGTGATTTGCTTCTGTTTCTTATCCACATATGCTGTATCTCAGCTTCTCCTAGTGCAAGAGGATGTTCTGTCCTCCTGAAATTAGGTACCAAACACATTTAACCTGTGTAAGTTTCAAAGCCAGCCCACCTTTTCAAAGAAGATAGAAACACAAAAATAAAATTCATCACAGATTATTTGACTCCTAGCTAAAGGAATTACATATATTGAAACTACATTTCAACTACTGAGACAGTCTTTAGCTTAATTTTCACTAAACCCTCTTCTTTGCACAACAATGTACCTTTTGGGGCAGAACATCTTCCTTTGCTATGTTCTGTTGAGCCACTAGATGTCCCTCGTTCCTACGTAAAGCTCCAGGTGGGAGACAATCCATGAGGAAAAGCGGGACTAAGGTAGAACTCAAGCAGTGCAGAAGCACGTTTGTGTTCATGCAGGAGTTTTCTCTAACACTGAGTGTGATTCTCTAAGTCACAGCAGTTCCAGATATTGGTGCTCCAAACAGACAACAACAGTAACTGTGTTCATACAAATTACAAAACCAAGAATCATCAAGGAAAAGGCCTCCAAGATCGTCAAGTGCAGCCTTCAAACAAGTATGGCTATGCCCACTGAACCACATTAAAAAGTGCCATGCCTACCTGTTTTTTGAACACTTCCAGGGATGGCAACTCCAACACTTCCCTGGACAAACTGCTCCAACTTAACAACTCATTCAGTGAAGAAATTCCTAATATTCAATCTGAGCCTCCACTTTTACACAAAAAAATACATATATGGCAAATACAAAAATCAGATGAGACTGAAGAATGGCAAATATAAAAAGCAGATGAAGACAGCATTGAGGAAATGGACTAGAAACCCAGGCATCACAGAAACCTGCATCATTCCATTCCAACTATACATTGGCAACAGCATTTTTCATATACACATGCTATTATCTTTTTGCCATTCATGATGTGAAATGGCATAGTCTCTCATGGCAGTCAGACTAGATCTTATTTAATGAAACCATACATTTGTCTGTAGTTTAGTTGGGGTTTGGAAGGACCATATCACCATGTAGATTTAGATAACTCCATTCTAGCTAGGGAATGGTCACATCAGTATCAGACTGTGAATGCTGGGCAATGTAAGCCAGACATGACACAAATAGCAGCATTTGACTTACACTGGCAATGATGAAAGCAAAATCAAACACTGCTCTGGAGGAAACAAAATGTTTCACCAAGTAAATAGTGTCAGGAAGCTGCTTGCAACTGCCTGCTAGTTGTTCAACTCCCTTTTCCCTTCCTGCACCCTATCTGCCTTTCACAAGTTTCCTGACCCCCATCAGTTAATTTATACCATCAGCACTTTGCAAGACCCTGCCACAGAAAGTGCTGCATCTCCAATTCTGTTTTGGAAACTCTTCCTCAGATTAGGACTCACTTCCTCAGTATTTCAAATTCACAAAGTGGAAGGGAAAGGTCACATCTAAGGAAAACAAAGAAGAAACCCTTCCTCTGGATTAGTTTTGCTTTTTAAGTTATGTAGTGATGCCAAATTATATCCATATAAGAAACAGGACTCCAATGGCCTGTTGGCTTTTTTTTGTCAACAAAATGTTCATGACAGAAGGTCACAACATGTCCTTTTCCAGTTGTTTTCAAAACAGGGGTGCTGTCATTTTTCAGTAAGGATACATACAGAAGGTTCTGCCAACTCAGTGTACTTGTTACCTAATTTTAATGCCACTGACTGAATGATACAGATTTTCATTGCTAATTAAATATCAGATCATAGTGCACAATCTCAATGTTATTCATGCTTTTAATGCCTGATTATTTCAGGGGGAGCATAAGCAGCTAAATGGCTTTATGAGTCTTGATCCTATTCTTTAAAGATGAAGGGAAAAAAATATGCAGTTCTCAACAATGTATTTGTTTGTCCAAGGCATTGTCAAAGCACGGAGAGCTGGGAATGTAAGAACTTAAACCTACACAATATGCTTTTGGTCTTCTCTCCAGGAGGCCTTTGAACTCTTCTTCTGATTCCCCCTCCCAGCGGTTCTCAGATTGACTCCACTGGAGTGAGTGATGGTTGAAAAGATGGTTATATACAACCATTGCTGGCCCTCCAGTTCTGCATCCAGTCTGGAGCTGTTCAGATCAGAGTTAACAACAGTTGCAACCAATATATTGTGTACTGGTGACCAGTTTCCACCAAGCCTTCTATCAGCAATACCAGAGAGGGTCAGATCCAGAGCCCAGTGACCATCAATGTGAAGCCTTGTTTTGTTTTCAGTGGGATTTGTATCAGATTATTATTTCCACTGATGAAAGATAAACTATTTGGGGGCTAATAAATCATACAGCTCCACATAAACCCTGGTGTTCATTGCAGTGCTTAATAACTTGGCTCTCACCAGCTATCTAACTCAGTCTGAAGCTAAATGGATTTTTTTCCACAGGCCAATACACACATTACACAGAATCTCCTTTCCCCTCCTGTTTACTCATGCTGTTGGCCATCTTTTTAATAGGAAACTGAGAACTAAGAAATGGAGAGAACAGAATGACCTATTGAACCAATTTTGCTGCACAGCAGAGCTGACAGGAAAACAGCTGCCTCAGCTCAGGGATCCAGGAATGGAAAAACAGATGTTTCTTAACTGCATTTAACAGATGCTATTCCAGCTTGAAACAACATTTTAAAATGCAGATCTCAAGTGTTTATGTATTTCCAAAGTATTCAAAGAATGGGAAAGAAGAAATTTCTTGCAGTCTTCAAGTAGTGCCAAGCATGCCTTTTGTTCTTTCTTTTTCCCAAACTAACTTCTCCAGTTTAGCATTCCTGTGGCTGATACATGCACCTATATATGCATTGGTGCCTACATGCCTTAGATAATCAGATCAGGTAGATTAACACTGCCACAAAACTTGCATGTGACCTTGGCAAATCCCTTTATTTCCCTAGATCTCAGTTCTCCACTTATGCTACCTAGAGCTTGAAACATTTCCTTAAGAGCATCTCTCTCAACTACCAATATCTACAACAGCTAATACACAGAAACCACAAACAAGAACACAGCCCTGGGGAATTGCCACAAAATAGGTGTTAAAAATTAAATTAACTACCAGCTATTCAGTGAATGGCAAGGGTACATACACCAAAGTGGGTGAGACACAGGTTCTTTATAGGGGAATTGCAGACTATCCTGTCAACTGGGAATGCTCTAAGTCCCAGCATCAAGGGCAGAAATGTGAGAAGACAATAGTTTCCAGTCTATTCTCTGAATATATTCAAGTTGCTGTGTTATTCAGCCATTACAGTCAATTCTTAATTTAGAATTAAAAACCAGGGAGAGAAGGAAAGGCGTTGAAACATTCTTACCCTGAGCCTGACAGGTTTGCCTCTGAGTACGTTTAGCCCATGGAAGGAACTCTTCTGTCAAGCATCACAGAATTTGTGGGTTATTATTCTCATGCGACAAATAGAGAACTGAAGTGACAGCAAGGAATAACCAAAAATATACATTAAAGATCTCAAGTCCATGGAACTGTGCAATTCCCAAGAATAAGCTTTAGCCCATATTTACATAGTTTCCTTCTTCCAGTAATGCCAAGTAAATCACAAGAGCTGGCTGTGATAAAACACTCTGAGCACTTCCTTCCCTGGCTAAAACCAGAGATATGCTACCAGCCCCAAAATAGAAAACACCTCAGCTTAAATTGGTTACCAGCTCTCGTGATAGTTTTGGTGAAAGTGAAGGTAGAGAAGATGACTTCACTGAAGGAGTTCTTGAACTTGTCAGATATTCCTAACGTTTAGAGTAACCCCAGACATGCAGTCTGGGGTTGGGGAACTGAAGCTCTTAATGGGAAAGAGGTGTCACCATCAGTACCAACAGAAAAGGAGCAGAAGCACAATTTAAGGAAGATATTTCCCTGATGTTCAAATGTACTTGCAGTAATTTCCTGGTGTTCTCCCATACACTCCATTGATACACAACAAGTATAGAGAACATTAAACCAAATGAGTTATCTTTTTAGTAAAGAGTTATTGTGAATAGGATTCTATTCCACTAGAGAGCTGAAAAAATTTAACAATGCAGATTTAGTCCAAAATTGATTCCTTTTCAAAAAAACCTGAATACTTTCTGAAAAAAATGTTGACTTTTACAGAATGATTATTCTATGTGGAAAAAAATGAGCCATTATTCAAATATTTCAAAATAAAAACATAATATTTGGGATTAGAAATTATTGAAACACTCTCCAAACATTTTAAATACATAAAATGGAAACCTTAAAAAAAAGACTTCAAATGTTGACTTTGAGAACTAAGATAATGTCTTGTTTTAAGCCAGTAGAGATTTCTTGTACCTTTAAAGAATACAGTGTATAATACAGCAGTCTTAAGGGTAAAACCACTGGCTTGTAACAAGGCATTAAAGGTCAGTGATTAGAATTTAGTGCAAATTGTAATAACACGGAAGAACTGATGCTGGGTGCTCTTGGTCTTTCATGGCCAGAGCCTCTATTCTTGCTCCTTGTATTTATGTCTCATAAATTGTTCAAAACTTTATCGATTGAATTAACAGCCAAAATATCACTTTTCAACATCTGGTTCATATTCTTGTCCCAGCTATGCTGGTGCAGCTCTAACTTAAACTAAATGCCTTACATGAAGTAACTCTATGATGGTATTTGGAAGAAGTGGAAGTCTTTAAAAAACATCTATGTTTGCAGCCAAATAAAATCACAGGTGGTTACAGCCTCTGTGGCACAAGATTGCCATCCAGTGGTAATTCCCAAACCTGTATTCACTGAAGGCATTCCTGGAGAGTTGACCAGCAGCCAGTGCTGCTTATATCTACCAACCTGTTAGCTGCAAATTCAAACTCCTGAGTAGTTATTGCTAAGCTAAGAGGAGTATTTCTGTTAAAAATTGATAACTTATCTCTTTTTTTAAAAAAATCAGCTTTCCATATTGAAATAGTTTAGACAATGAATGTAGATTTTTGCTTCCTTAAGAGCAGGAACATGCTGAAGGGGGAGGCCCCTGGCACAGCAATCTTCAGAGGTACTACCACCACCCTAACGCTGCCTCTCAGCTACTTTTCAGCCCCCTCTGCTGGCATGGCATTAGTCAGATCTGAGAGGAACACATCAGTGCTCATTTAAGCATCCTTGTACAGAGCTTCACCACCTGCTCTGGAGTGCCCTGTGCAGGGGATGGAGCTGAGACTGTGAGTGATCAAGCTTTGAAGCTGGTTTCATGTGAATACTCACACACCCAGACATCAATATGGCTGCTGGTTATCTCAGATCTGCAAAGAACAGACCCTGAACTCAGACCTTCCACTTCCAGGATAAATGCTTTACCTGCTCTAGTAGATCACAGAAATGCCTTTTAGAGGGAACAGGTACAGCTCCAGTTGTCAAGACTCGGTCTGATTGGCATCCTTTAGAGAGGTTTGAGGATTACCTCTTGAACTGAGCCTCTCTGGGGAACTGAATGAAGCAACACAAAGCTTTTAGTTCCTGATTGAGCTGAGATATGAAAGAGTGCCAAGCTGCTCAGCCCTGTTGAACTGGTGCAGATCTAGGCACACAGAGAGGCTCTATACAGCAGAATATAGCTTCTGTATAAACAGGAAATGTGGTTTGGGAATCTAGGCGTGATGCAAGGTCAGACACAGCTCACTGGGGTTTTTCCACCATCTCTGTTTTAGACTTACGGAGTCAAATTCTGCTCTAAACATTTATTTTTTAGACTTGGCCTGTAGCCAATAAAATAAATTCTGGTTAAAACCCCATGTATGTCATGCCAGTTATACTGATCTACCTTATTCTCTGTTTCACCCTCCCCCCATCTGTAATGTTTTCCTTTGTACTTAACTGGATCTCTTGCAATGCAGATGTGTAGGAATGATTATGAATGATTCATGGATTTGTTTGGCCTGATTGCCCACAGATTAAATAATTTCATACAATGTTCCCATTAGCATTAGAGGCATCTTACTTCTAAGATGTAAGAAGCCTTACATCTTACAAGGCTTACAAGGAATTGAGTTATCTGGGGTTGTGGAGGCACCATTGCTGTGAATACTTGCACGGCAGAGCTTATCCCAATGAGCAGCCCTTTCTGCCAGGTCTCTTTAGGAGATGAAGAAACAGGAAAAACAATACTTTTCTTTCTAGGAAAATTCCATTTTGATGCATCTTTTGCAGTAACATGTGAAATGAGATGCTGAAGGTTCAGGCTGCTCCTAAGAGCAAAACAACAGTGGAGTTTCTCCCTCTAACTTCTGAAAAAGACAAGTGGGGTGCACATAAAACTGAGACTTTCACATTAATTTTATGATCATTTACTTCTACTTCACATTTCACTCTGTTCAAGAATGAAAAAATATACACTAAATTAGTACAAATAAACTATTTTACCTAGAAGTGGTCTAGCCAAAGTAGTCATATTCACAATTGTATGAAATATTAACAAGTGTGGAAAAGAAAATATACACAAACATTTTGCATTGAAGAATAAAGACTCAAATGCTGAAAATGAGACTCATTCTCCAGGACTAAAATTAATGTGACTTGACTTATGAATTTAGTGCTTTGCGACACAGAAAGTGAGAGACTGGTAAATCAGCTCTTTGTGTGCTTTGCAGCAACCGTCATATTATGGATATGTGGTTGAATGAAACAATGAGTAATTTATGTGTCTTAATTCCACAGCAGTTAAGTCATGAACAACAAAAAAAAAAGTATCCTCAGATATTTTCAAAGCAGTTTGATTAATTTTCTACTTATGAAACCTATGCTGCAATCCACAATTCATTCAAAATTCAAAAAAAATCTGAAAAAAATGTAAGAAGAAAAAAAATTCAGAAAAAATAAGTCCTCCCTTCAAAAAAAAGCAGAACCCAAATGCTTATTATCAGAAACACAGATATTACTTGGTATCTATGGGATTGATACAGTTTCCTCACATTTCTCCAATAAAACAGAACAAATATTTTTCTAGTCTTTTCTTAGGTAAGCTGCTTTCTCCTAGATAAAATTTTACTGCTGGCTCCTGTACACAGGGAAAGGAAATTATCTTCTTGGAATGCAAATGCTCTGTCAGTGCAAAAGGCTGCAGTGGGCAGTTGCAGCAACAGGATTAATGACTTGCTGGTGAGAGAAGCTTAGAGCAAAGGTGGGATACGGACACAATCACAATTTACATTTTCTGACACCTTTGCTGGGGCTTTCTACTCAGGAAAAAAAAATTGATTGGGGGGTGTCTAAATTTAGTGAAACCTTCATACTGTTCCTATTTGATCAGACTGGAAATGAAAAGACAACTGGCAAAATCTCACCCTTCCAGGGTGCAGACCTCAAAGGAAGAGCCAAAGACAAGTGCAGATCTGCCACCTCCTGTTTCCAGTGTGGACAATACAACGACGGAAATAATTAGCTAATCTTTCATTTAAATAAAGCGTTTTGGGGGAAAGACTAAAAATAAACACTGATTCATTCCTTGTCAGGGAAGTTTCTTCTGTCAATTATCACATTGTTACTGCTGTTTTTAATCTAGTCAGATGGTGAGATTGGCAATCCTTTCTGCAGGGGCTTCTGGGTGTTATTTTGTGGAGAATCTTACTTGAAGGACTGATTACTTCTTTTATGGGAGCCAGTGGGAGTTTGGCCACAGTCCTTCACGCATGTTAATTTGAGGGACTTCCAAATGTTAGCTAATGATCTCAGAGCTCTTTTTATGAAATATGTGTGGGTTTGGTTTGGGGTTTGGGTTTTGTTGTTGGGTTGTTGGTGTTTTTTTTAATTCCAAGGATAACACAATTAAGGCTGGAGAAATTGCTGCACTGTAGCTCTGGACTGGCCTCTCAATAATACGAGTTCTAGAATGACAAAATTCAGAAGCACACATCACTACTACAGTCAGATATATTATACATAATATATTAAAATCAAATGTATTTGCATTATTTATATAGTCCAAACGATGTGCTTTGCATTGCTATGGACTGGGTCTATCTGGTGGCCTTCACTTGCAGCTACCTAAGCAGCAGCAGCTACTAAGTAGTTCTTTTTTTAGGAACAATACTAAGGGGAAAGCTTTAGCCTCAGCCTCAAAGCAGGGAAATATGTCAGCATGGAAAATAGATGCACGTGTGGGTGGGGGAGTTTCATTCCTGTTTTCTGAAGCCTTATGTAGCTGTAAACGAGAAACAGGCAAAAAAGCGAGCCGGTGGCAGCCGAACGGAAAGCCAAGGACACAAGTCCAAGCAAGCGCCGGGGCTGCGGCTCACTGAAAAGCGTGCAAAGGGATCTTTGGGCTAAACCCTGACTTGAAAGGCTTGAAACGGAGCACGCCAACAAACACCGCTCTCCGTCCTCCCCCTTCCCACGGCCGCTACCACAGAAAAAACCCCAAAAGTTATAAAGATGTTTGTTTCTGGCTGCGTTCAGGCTAGAAACGAGATTTTGCACTTTCCCCATGACTAACAGGGCAGTTAACGACTACGAGACGTTCCTCCCGCAAGGCACGCAGCCCACAGCACCCCGCGCATCCTCGGCTCAGCCTCTCCGCCGCGGCGCCGCTCCGGCCGTGCCCCGGGCGCAGGGACGCGGACAAGACCCGGACCCCGCCCGCTCGGCCCCGAGCGCGTCCCCACCCGCGGGGCGGGCGGCCCCGAGCGGCCCCGGNAGGCTTGGTGCACCCCTGCCACATGCTGGCTCACGAGACGGCTTTTCCCTCTTTTCCTTGCCCCCGTCTCTGCGGGGACAAGCCCAGGCGTGGTGGGGATCAGAGGAGAGGGCGCAGAGGCCTGCCCGCCAGCGGGGGCACCTGCAGCAGCCAGAGCCAGCCCGGGGCCCGCCGAGGAGCAGCGCCCGAGCTCCGGGGGGAGAAGGGGCGCTGAGGGAAGGCGGACATGATGACCTGTGACCAGAAATACAGAAGTAGCAGATGACCATTTANGCAGCCCAGGGAACACCGGCACAGCCTGGCCGTGCACCGCGGTACTGCCGGACAGCGGGGCTGTGTGCAGCTGTGCACAAAGTCGCTTTCACTCAAAAGGTACGAAAAGAAACAAAGCGCATGAAAGGGAGGAAGCGCCGTCAGCGCTCAGCAACCAGGAGACCGCTGGGGACAGGGACCTGCCGCTTCCGCGATGCTGCGCAGGAGGTCTGTGGTAGGAATTGCCAGAGCTCTTGCTGCCTGCTTCCAGTTTAGGAGATTCACCACCCTCTTTTTGCTCATTCCCTTTTCCACGGTCAAAGAGCATAAAGCACAAAATGCCTTCTATCGAGCAAAAGACAACAAAGAAATGCAACCATCCAAAACCCAAGCCAAAGTGCATCTGGCTTGAGATGAATACTGGACCATGTCAGCTGGGAGTGAGAATTTTTCAGAAGGCTAGACTCCAGTCCAAAACGGACCCTGTCATTTGGAGTCTGAATATGAAAACAGCTTGCAAAACATTTTTTCAGGCTTCTGACAAAAGAGTTGGTCCTTCTTTTGCTCTGGTATCTAGGCTACATTGTGCAGGCTCATGCATATCACTGGTTTTATTCACATGAGTAATTCCATTTGAATTTGGAGCGACAACGTGTATGTGTAAAGTTACTCATATGCTTTCTGTCTCTTTTATATACTGAAATGATGTTGGTTTGGTTTTTTTCCATTTGATGGTGCAGCCCAGTAACTGTTGGCATCAAGGTCATAGTGAACCATCACAGTTATTATTACTGTTTGTCAGCTGACACCTTTGTTTTCCTTGCCAGACTAAAATGCGGCTGTTCCTCTCTATGCAATCTATTTCAGCTATGCAATTATGTCATGTTTTTATGCAACCATCTTTCACCTGATGGTGTAAATTCATCTCCCTATAAAAGATCTTTTTTTACTCAGTTTTTCCTCCAGTCATGACTGACAGTCATTCCAGTTGTGCCATCTGAGTTTTTCTCACATTAAGTCTCTCATGACTTCTCCCATACAGAATAATCTAAATTCATACTGATTCTAACAGGATATCTGGATGTTTTAGTGTCTGCCAGCTGGAACTTTTTATTTTTCTGATTGCCAAATGCCCTCCCTTTCCTCCTTCATATTTCTTCAAGCTACAGCTTCTGCTATTCTCATAACCTTGTATGTCTTCTCTATCTCATTGCTGCATGTTTGTCTAAGGGCAAAATGTCACAGGGACAAGAAAAACACAATATTTATCTTCCATGAAGTGTGGCATTAAGTTTTAAGTGTGAGTGTTTTATTAGATGCTTCTTTTCCTCAGTCAGGGGATATAAAGAACAACCAAGTAAAATTCAATGCCAACTTTTTGTTTTTAATGGAAGATAATAGTTTTTCACTGATATACTCTCAGCTGTCAGGCATATACTCTAGTACCTTAATTCGTGCCTGAGGAGAGTAGTCAGGCTGAGCAGCCACTGACTCCTTTGTCAACCAGAGCCTTTCTTCCTAACCTAGAAGATTTTGTGAATTAACGTGAGTAGAGTTTCCCTTAGGAAATAAAGTATTTTGAAGTTACTTCAGCAGCAGGTCACAAGCTGTCAAGAAGATGCATTCAGTCACACTTAAGGACAGATTTATTACATTCAATCTCCAGGGCACCTGCCTACTGTATCTTGAAAGAATCCAGCTAGTTAGTTTTTGTGACATCCCCAAATGATTCCTTCTAGGAACACTGTGAACTGCTATTTCTGGGGGAAGGGTGATGACCTGTGCATTGAAATGACCTGCTCCAGTGGTGACAGTACAAATTACTTCCAAGGAAAGGCTAAAAGGCCAAATGCATCTTAAGACTGCCCTTAGAACATGGTGGGAATTTCTCATTTCTTTTCTCATGAAGTCTGAGGACCAGGAACTATTTCCTCCCTCTGTCACACCCAGAAGATGCAAAATCACCTGTTTGTCTCGGGTAATTCCTGAAGAGCTGCCCTGCTGCAGCAACACTTCACATCCAGGGTGTCCATTCCATTTAGGTGCTGAGACCACAACAGAGACTGAGTTCTGCCTATGGGTGGAGTCACCAACAGGACCCTAAATAAGATTTGAAAAGCAGATTAGGTTCCTGAAGCAAATACCCTATTGTATTAAGGACTATAAATAAATAAAACCCATACACACATTGATTATGAGCATAAACTTCTGACCAGACATGGCTGCTACCCTGGATTTATATATCCATAAATGCTATACTTGTGCCACCCATGGATGTGTATTTAGGGAAGCTCTTTCTCAGAAACTTCATTCAAAATTGAGATGCAGTTAAATGATTAATTGCAGATGTAAATTGTAATTAACAGATTACCTGGGGAGATCTACTAATCAAAACTATATATTCTAATTTTTATTTTATAAAAAAGCCCATTCTTAAAAAAAACCACCTATCAAATAACTAACAAACAAACACCAAACAAAAAATCCCCAGCAAATGAAATTTTAATTTACTAAGGAAACTAAGGTGGTAAAAATGTATTCACTTTCATCTTACCATAAAACCTATTTAAATACAGTGGAAAAAGCAATTTCCTGATTCATATGCTAGAAGTGTATATAAAAATGTAACAACCCTATAAATATTTAAAATACTGAATTTCTTTTTTCCAGATACTTCCTCCTCCACCATATTTGGGAAATAGATGAAATATTTACTGTATTATTCTAAACCAAGTTTGTATTTTTGTATTTGTTTACTTAAAAATAAGCTATATACCTAGCATATAGGAAATACAATTGCATTTATTTATATTTAATAAGTTAATTTATTACTACTTAAGATTCACTTTGTAAGAGAGGTGAAATAGTGCTACAAAGCACTAATGACTAAAGGATTTTCATTTCTGGGTGAAAGCTTCTAGAAAAAAGCAAAAGACAATATATCAATAATGTCAATTTACAAATTTTAATTTTGGAATTATACACAAACATAAATTTATTATGAACTTCTAAAATTAAAGCTTTAATTTTAATGTGACCTGAATTAAAGGAAAGCAATATCTTGCCTGCAGAGCTCCAGAAACAGGCAGTGAGCTTTTCTCTGGAAGAGACTGATGATGTTCTCGTCTGTTGTGCACTGATGGTGCCAATGCCCTTGGTGCTGTGGCACTGCTCTCTCCAGAAGCAGCAGTTACATACAGGAACTGTAATATATGCTGTTTCAGAAGAGTTGCCCCCTTTAAAATACCTGTTCATGTCAAAAAGCATTTTGAAGCACTGAGATATAGCAGTGATCATGTTTACAAATACTGCCCTAAACTTGTTAAAATTCAACTAAGAGTTATTCAAATAAAAGCCTCCCACTTTTTCTGTCAGTTTTTAGTATGTCTGCTCTAAGCTTTATTCAGACAACAGGGTTGTTATTGTTTTACTTGAAAGTACCTGTCTTTCTTCTGAACCCTGAAATCAGGATGGAGCCGTGTCTTCTGCTTTGATTTGTCATTTTACAAACCCTCTTTCTGTCCTTCAGCCTCTCCCTGTAAGAAGCAATACCTCTTTCTGTTCCCTTCCTTTTGTCTTGACTCCTGCACTTGTAAGCTCAGTCATGTGGTAATTGCATGTCTTACAACACGTGGCAAAGCCAGGCCCTTATTTCAGTACAGAATGCTAATAATACAGAATTGTCACAGACACCCAATGGTCCTAGAGCCATTCACATTTTCAGGTTGAAACTCTGAAGCTGAGCATCTCTGAAAATTACTTCCTGTATTTTGAAAAAAAACCAAACCCAAACAAAAAAAAAACCCACCATGGAAACAGTTCAGGTATTCTTGAGTTTAGGAAAAAAATAAAATCGCAAACCAGAGGATACTGAATTTATCACACATAGTGAAGCATTGCAAGTAAACATGATATACTGAAAAAAAACCCTTTCTCTATTCTAAACAAGTTGGGGTTGTTTCTAAAACTTTGTAAGGGCCTTGAAGTCTCCAGAGTTTCCTCATTCATGCAGGCAGTCCCATTAGAACAAGACTTATAATAAAACCACCTCTAGAGCCAAGGTTCCTAGGATAAGTACTAATGGGAAGATCTGTTATTATTTTTGAAAAGCAGTAAAACATCAAGTTGCCTAGTGAGAAAATGCAGTGTTCTGCCTGGAAAGGTTCAAGGCTTGAGTTCAGAAAACTGGGTCATTAACAAAAAAGCCCCAACACAGAACAAGATTTCCTGCTTGAGCCCCTCCCCATATGAGTGGTTTCATATCTCATTACATTCCAAAAAGCTTGATCATTTTAAAAATGAAACTTTTCTGAGTGTATTGAAAACAGATGGAAATGAATCAAGAGGCTGAGAGAGAAAAAAGCTTTAATGAAGATCTATTTAAGCAATACTTTAAATAAATAAATCATTTGTATGAGAAACCACATCTATCAAAAATATAAATAATTATATAATGAACACATAAACTACATTTCCTGAAGTAATTCCTGTCTTGCTACATTTCCTGAATTATTTGTATTATGAAACAGTAGTGGGGCGCCATTAATTGATACACACTCAGTGCTACAGTTACTGCACTAATTGCAGCTCTCCAGGCCCTCGACTCAGCTCCTCCAGCCCTTTAACAATTGGGATTGATTGCACAGGAGCTATTTTTAGAATGGAATGGCAGAAGACTTTGGAGAGCAGCAGACATTTTTGTGTGTGCTACAGCTGTTTTGGGGAAAAAAATAAAAGTTGAATAAAAATGTTCAGAGTTGTCTTTTTGGATTTTTTTTCTGAAGTCAGAGCTTCCTATTGGATAACTGATATTGCATCAAGTTGAAACTGAGGTCAGTGGTGCAGGATACAGAGGACAAGGCTTGGTGACATTGTTCTCAGAAGAGGAGCAGCTTTTCTTTGGAAATGGGACTGCTAAAGTTGACAGTAGATGAACTCTGGTGGGTTCTGTAGACAGGCAATCTGGGAGTCAAGTTTGCAATTTAAAATACCAATGATGAAAGGCAAGATTCATTATTAACTTGGTGGGGTTTTTTCCCCAACTCTGAAATTGAACAGTTAACTGATTGTTAGAGATTGTAGGTCTGCTTCCAAGAATGCTTCAGCTGAGAGTAAATGGCCAAGATTCACAGGGGCCAGCCGATGCTGAAAAGGTGTGACTGGGAGGTGACACCCATTCAGTTCATCCCCACTTGGCCTTTTGTTATCCCGTCCTGCTTGCCTGCCTTGCAAGAGTTCAGCTGGGCTAGATAACAACTGGACAGGACTTTGTTGCTAATCTGTTACATGAAATCAGGGCTGTCATCATCTCTGAATGTTTGTACAACAGGAGGCAAGGCTTGGGGGAAGAAAAACAAGCAGAAATGTGTAGGAAGAAGAATAACCAGCTTAATAACTGAGAAAAAAAAAAAACAAACAGCAAGGGGACAAGCCTGTTTTACCTTTATAAAGTATTAGTAACCTATCACCCTTTTCAGAGTTAATGGTATCAATAGCAGTAATACCTTGGCACTGTTACACTGCACTGCATCAGCAAATTTGAAGGGTTGTACTAAGGAAGTGACTGTCCCCATTTAGTTGTGGAAATGAATGATTTGGCTGTGGTTGCTCAGAAGCTTGGCAGAGTAAGGGAGATAATCCCTGTTTCATTCCTTCAGCTGCTTTTCCCTTTTCAGTGGGATGCCAGAAAGCATTTTGGACTTACACACCTATAATGTGTCATTACTTCGTATCTGCTAATTCCACTGGACATGAGAAATGCACCCTTAATAAGTGCCACCCATCTTTGTATTCCTTCAGAGAAAACATACAAAGAATATACTTCAGTTTCTACAGTAATAGCTTACAATACTGGTTTGTATTAAAAAAAAAAAAAAACAGCAATATTGAGGTAGTTAATCTTGCCTGAATATGCTGCAAGAAATTCTCTAGCATCTCTTTGTCACTGAATATATTCCAGTCTTAAAAAGGGTAAATTTTAGAGATTAATGGATGAGAAATTAAGTTAGGTACAATAATTTCATATTAATATGAAATATAACTAGCTTTTTTATCTAGCTTGTTTTACTGTAATCTTTGTTCTTCCTCAAGTTAAGTGCAGCTTGCCCTGGACTTACACATTACCATTAGGTAAATGACTCTTCCTTATTGATGTCCATCCTGGGTTTTCATTGCAGCTGGAATCTGGCTCCCACTGAAAAGTCTTGGAATTGGGAGACTTTGTCACTTCGTTTGGTGACGTGCCACCTCAGACACATTATCAACACAAATTCCAAAATCTGGTCTAATGCTGGGGGGGGGGGTTTTGGGTGTGCTTTGTAAAATAATCCGTGTTAAAATAAACCACTGTTTTGAAGAGGATTAACAGAAGAATGTTTTCCTGGTACTTACATCTTCACAGAACACAGTGACATCTTGTGGCATGGGAAGGGCTGGTGTAATTTTTTTCCAGATACATCCTCATTTCAGCAGGTTTACAGATAAAAGTCTAAACAAATTCTGGACAAGTGCTAATGCATTACTTCCATCTGTAATATTCACTCTTTCAAAAGTTTTTTTTAGTACAGGTTTGTCTAAAGTACTCTTTTAATTGTGAAAAAAGACCAAGCCCTGGTATTGTAAATGTAGTGTGTTGGAGCTTCACCGATTTCAGTTCACTGATGTTCCTTGGAAAACTTTCAGTGCCAGGAATGTTCCTGTCCCAGCCTCACTGGTACAAGAATCTGAGTCAGAATTTCAGGTGCTTTACTCGAGTTAGTGTATTATCACAGATGGACAAAGTTGTCGAATGGTGCGTTTGAGGGGATTGAAAAGAAAGCACAGTAACATTTTATCATAAGGTGGAGACTTTTCTTTTTTCCTTTTTTGTCTTTTTGCAGACCAAACAGGGTTTAGGCCCTGTCCCTAATATTTTGGGACCCTCCTCTGACATGGCAGCCCTTTGCAAGCTGATCTTTGGATAAGATCCTGGTTATCAGCATGAAGGGAAGAGCTGCCTGCGGTGCGTGGGAAGCGGCCGAGGCGCAGCAGCCGCATCCCTGTGACCGATACAAACATGCCTGTGCTGTTTGCAGAGGCTTTGTTTATCTCTACGGAGGGCACGGCAGCACCACGCTGAGGGACTTCTGGAGATACCACACAGGTGAGCTGGCCCCTTCTCTTGTGTGTCAGGATTAAAGCCATTCTACATCCAGTCATTGTGAAATTGAGGACGCTCTGTACTTAAGAGATTATCCTCATTTAAAGTCTTTCTGTCACAGGGCTGGATAAACTGCTTTTTGTTCATTGGGCAGGTGGGGGGTGTCCTGCAAGAGTCCCACAAAGTTTTGATTTCAGTTCAGTTCCTTTTGTTTTTGGTTTTTTTTAACTCGACCAGAAATACTGAGTCTTTTAAAATATCCTGGTTCTAGCAAGGGATATCAGTGAGCTTTCCTGACTCTCTGACACAGCAATAGTTCATGCATAGAAAAGTGCACAAAGGGAACATGTGAATACTAATACCTTGTAGGTTTGTAGTATCAATGCACGATCAAATATAAGCCTTTGTATTTTTTGACTTGATGTATGGTTTTCTCTGTTCAGTTGTTACTGGAATAAAACAGAATTGTGCTGGGGTTCATGCTTATGGAATTGTCCAGTTTTGACGTAGGCAACAAATAAAATACAAGCAGTAACAATTATTATATTTAAATGTAACCATTACTATTATATTTAGATTTGCTAAATAGAAAAAAAGGAAATATATTTAATTTTTGGGAGAACAATGGAAAGATGACAAAACGCTTCATCTTAAGCAGCACAGCCACATTCAAAGCCCATCTTTTCACCTTTTCCCTACTGTTCATGTGTTGAGTGCACCACTGTCTTAACTTCAGCTTTGGTTTATAGTGAAAAATGAATGGGAAATGTTGGATTGCTCAAGAGATGGTCCAGAAGAACTGGAAGAACATTCAATGGTGGCTTATAAGGTAGTAGACCAAGATTATATTGTCAATATCCTGACATTTTATTTCCTACTATACAGTGCAATAAAATGCCATAGGTACTGAAATACTATGCCCAGAAAGCATTTTTGTGTTGTTGCAGTTCTGGATGTAGCTGTACCAATGTTTGGAAATCTTTCTAAACAGAGTGACAGTAATTCAGCTCTGCAGCAGCCCTCTGGTTTCCTCAGCCAGTGCTCAATAAGTAGCAGTAATACCAGATAAAGACCCTGGCAGCACTTTCTCTGACTTATCTGTGCAGTTGTAACAGTTGCTCTGAATTCATTTGCATGATCAGCTACCGCATAAAAACATTCACTACAGAACTCGCATAGAAGAGGGACGGGGGAGTAAAGCAAAGTAAGAATTACAGCCCTGCCTGTGAGGGGAAGACAGAATTTAGGATATCAAGAGCTACCACACAATGAAACATTTCTCTAAACATGCATAATCCAATATACCTTTGCAATGCCTCAAGAGAGCTCCAGATTCCCAGCGCTGAAGCTGCCCCAGGCTGACAAGGAACGAGCAGTTCTGAAATACTGTCCCCATTAAACAGCAGAATGTTCTTCAGGGCTTCCCACTGGGAGAGAATAAAGAGAGAATAATTAAAAGTTGGTGGCTTTTTGGGATTGTTAAAACATCATCATATTGTTAACTATATTTTGCTGATAGCAACCTCTGCATTTAAGAATTGTTTTTAAAATTATTTTCATGCTATGTGCCTTCCTGTAAGTGACACATATTTGTGCATTTTGCAGGGCAGCCTGTATATTTTTGGTGGGATGGTGGATTCTGCTTTCACACAAGCAAAAACTCCTCTCTGGATATATGACACTGGTATGATACACAGTGCCAGTCTTTTCCATGGGACATTCCATGTTCATAGGCAGTAATAAATAATGAGAACCAAACTGTTTTCTGCTGCTTGTAACAGAGCCTTCCCTAAACTTTACAACAAGTAATGTGTGTAAAACTGTGTGCCTATTTTCCCCTCAAAATTAGGCTGTTAAGCTATCAGAGATGCAGGTCTTACTTCAATTACAGAGGACTTTATGGGAAAATTTTATGTATTTTAAGGCCTCAGAATTTCCATTACTCCCTCTCTCCTTCTTAAGTTTACTATTTGATCATAAGTCCTGATAATTCATGTATTATTTAATTTTTCTTTTTTATGCTACATATATTTTAAAAACCAAGCTCTTATGGAAGAAAGTAGATCAATATCTCATTTGTACTTTTACTGAAGAAACACATAAGCTAGAGCAAGAGAAATCAAATATTAAATAAGGTGGGAAATTAACACCAACACTTTATAACATGGATTTTTTTTTTTCTTCTAAGAGCAAACATTTGGGATCTCTTAAGTGTGTATTCTAATAAAAACACTGCAGCATTTGAATTTAATAGCAATGTCATACACCTTGGATTCACCCTTTGGAAATCCTGTGTACAGTAATAGCTGTTATTTTGATGTCAGACTGGGAGGGGGGAGAGAGGCTCAGTTCTTTTTGAGCCAGTAAATCTTGTGACCAGACCAAGATTTAAGTTTCCTGGCTTCTTTTACTACTTCACTCTGTAACCTTAAGTCAGTGGGGTTTTTTCAGTCCTTCCTTTGTGTTTTCCACCAGTTGTCTGAGATAATCTGCTGGAAGAAAGAAAAGCCTCAGAACATATTTTAAATGAGAAAGCATTTTATTACTCACAGTACTTACCAGTAGAAATTGGAAATTAATTATTCAACATTGGTTGTGTGTCTAGCTGTTTCATAGTTATTATTTTAAATCTTTTGGCAAGAATAGCTTTAAGTAATGCAAGCCTGCACTGATTTCTCATTGTACCTCTGTGCTGGGTTATCTGATATTTCCTCTCCTTCACGGTGATCCCAGATCTGTGATTGCTGGCTGTTATTTGAGGGCTATTTAAGGGACCTATGAAAAAGAACAAGAAAGAATAAGTCTGCCATAATAAGGTGTATGTGGTAAGCAGAAGGAGTCATACATCCATAGGGAAATCTGGGATTCCTACAAGTTCAGAAAATGATGAAAATCACAGGTTACTTCTGCATTATGAAATTTAGCTTTAGGAAACAGGAATACAGTGTGGTACCTGTGTAATTCTGTATCAGATAAGGATAGAGGAAAACTGTTCAAACTGTGTCTCCTGCAAGTCTCTCAGTGTTGCTGTCTTAGTGGGATTTCTTCAGCCTTGTTAGTAGAAAACACCAGGACGAGACTTCCTTGAAAATGAGCTGTGTAGTTTGAACAATTACTGTGGGAGGAGTGTCCTCTTGTGGTGCGGGATCTAAACTGCGCTTTATTAACTCAATCCCCCAGATTCCGCAAGATGGACAGAGAGCTGCAACGAACCAGCAGAGACGGAGGTAAGGAGCCAGGAAGTGGGGAATGTGTGAATCAAATGCCTGTTGCTTTGTTGATTAAACAGATTGCTTTGAAATATGTTCCCCCAAACAGTTCCAATCTCATCTCTTCAGAGACATGTGGCTGTACTTTATTTCTTTGCACTTTCAATAACTTAAGGCTTTTACCTTCTTCAAAACAGTGTTTAAAAATACTGCTCTTAAATTTTAAGTCCTATATAAGAAGTTAAGTCCTCTCCTCTGCTGCTGCTTCTGTTTTTCTGAAATCCTTATCAAGAAAACTAATTTTAAATGGAATATTGCAACCATACGTGAAGCCTGTGCTTTTAAAAGTAGGGTTGTGAAAACAGATTGGCAGCCACGCTAATACGTTTTGGAACGTGAAGTGCTGCAGCATTTTTCAATTCTTCAGTGTGAACACGTGGACTCACCAAGTTACTGCCACTTCTAATTGAAACCTGAGTGGAAGCATTTATGGTTTGAGATTGATTTTTAATCACTACACATTAAGAATCACTCATTTTTTGCTACTGAAACTTCATCATCACAATGCTTCTATACCTTGAAATTACACCCAAAAATGTTTTTTAAGATGTGACACAGTTACCACTCTGGTTACCTTTGCTTGATGGAGGAGTCAAGAGAAAGTTTGGGACTGCAGGGTCATTTTTGGGGAAAAAAAAAAGGTGTATTTCCAAGACAGACATTGCTGCTGATATGACTCTATAGGTTTTTGTCTTATTTTTGAACTGTTCTAGAGCTCTGCACCAGCTAACAGAAAAGGTCACAGTGCAGTCGTGTACCATTCCAGCATGTACATCTACGGGGGATACTTTGGCATCAAAGGCATTTCTCAGGAGTTTTGGGAATTCCATTTTGGTAAGTTATAAAAGCAGGATAAGGTTTTGATCTAGTGTAAAACAACAACTTGCAGCAGGAGAGCTTGCTCTGCTAAGAAAATTCTTGTCAGTAGAAATGCTCTAAGTTAGTTTTGGCTTCTTTTCGACAACATTTAGAGATAAATTCTGTCAATTCAATTAATTGCTTGCTGAAATTAATTAGGATATTACACTGGAATACGTTTTGCAGTATTTGCCAGTTTTACAGCTGAAAATCGGGGAGAATGTTTATTTACTACTCACTAAAATTCTTCAAGGATTACTAAAAACTTTCAGATCCAGCAGTGACCCTGATTTCAGCCTATTAATGCCATTTTTTGATCTCAAATCTCCAACTGACCTTGGGGAGTCAAACCTGACAGGAGATGGTTTATTAGCATATTCATTATCAGTCTGATTATTGCAAACGAGATGATTCCCAGAGATTTCCTAAATGCATAACTTGTTATCTGATGGCCATTCTGTCACTATTTTGAAACAAATAATGGGTTTATCTCGTCCTTCCTTCCCTCACAGGGAGAATAAGCAGAGACATTAATGAATTAGTTTTTGTTGACTGAATTTTTCCTTCTAACAGCCAGGAAAGTATCTTTCTGTGTCAGAGTCAATGAACTGACAAAGCTGTAGGAAAAACTGCTCCGTAAATAAAATTTCCATGGCATCTGTCACACAGCATCTGACATTTTCATTAAAAGTTTATTTCAAAACTGATTTTTTTAAATGCATTTTTTCAGTGTCAGAATTTAAACTGTTAACTCATAATAAGCTTAGAGCTTATTCTCCAGCTGAATAGTTACCTCCTCCTGGAAGTAAATCCTCCTCTCTCAAATAGGGTAAATTTGATCCATCTATAAATCAGTGTTTTTGTTTCAGGTACAAGGAAGTGGTTGTGTGTCTCCAGCCCCTGTCACAGCAGTGGTCCCGGAGCGCGGCACGGCCACTCGGCAGTGGTTTATCACACAGCCATGTACCTCTTTGGGGGGCTGATGGGGCTCACTGAACAGAGGGACTTGTGGAGGTGGGACTTTGGAAGCAGCAGCTGGTCCAGCATCAGAACAAGGTAAACTATTCTATTTGTTACACTAAAAGAGCAGAGAAAGAGAATTAATCTTACTCTTTGATACTGCGTGTGGGTGGAGAGGGAGACGATGCCCTCTTGGTAATTGTAGGGATTGTTCAGATCAGGATGCAGTGCTGTTGCCATCCCTGGGCCTCCAGTTGGCTTTGCTCAGGAGAGCTGTTGGCAAGGTGTTGATGCAGCTGTCAGCAGTGTAATTTTGATGTCCCAATGCAGCTGTTCAGCAGTCATCCTTCTGAGTCAAAAGGAAAACAGAAGCTAAAATCAGTGCTAAGTTTCTTTTTGGTCTCCCCTTAACTGCTGGTTTCTCTTACCTTCAGCCAAGGACCTCCTCCGGTGGTAGGTCACGCTTCAATAGTCTGCAAAGACTCTATGCTGATTTTTGGTGGAGGGATTTCAAATTCCAGCCCTAATGATGACCTCTGGAAGTATCATTTCCATACGCAGACATGGAAGAAGCTTAGTAGTACTACGAAGGGAAACTTTTCTCCTAAAATGTATCACTGCATCTTAGGAATTGGTGTGGATTTCCAAACTACCTCAGATTTCACTGATACATTCCCCAGCCACTGCAAGAGTGAGCAGAAGGACCATGCCCAGCTGGTGCCCATCCTGAGGCACTCCGGCTTTTGCAGCTTCTTCCGCCCACAGCCCACGGAGCGGAGCAACGCCATCGAAATGAAAACCTTCAGCCTGCCCCTGGAGCCAGCAGAATTCCCTGCCTTCCAGACCACTTCAGAGGCAGGACTAGGCCCAAACAGAGACAGGAGCTGTTTGTCCAAGGACAAGTCTCTCCATCTACTGGCCTGTTCGGGAGAGGCTTTTGCTGCTGCTCAGGCTGTGGGTGAAGAGGAGAGACCCGACTGTGGGTGTGTGGCTGCAGGGGGTGAGATCAGCAGTACCAACACACTGCTGCTCATCGGAGGCAAACCTTTGTCCAGCTTCTCTGAGATCTCCTTCAGGCAAATGGAGTTTGATTGCTTGTGATTGCTTTGCTTGCAAAGTGAAGGAATAAATTTCCACCACCGTGGCAGTAGGTGGAAAACCAACTGCTTGCAACTGTCTTCAGCTTCCTATCAGCACGCTGGGGAAAAAAATAATTAAACCTTCTCATACTTGCTGCGAACAGATTTTTTACAATGTTAACAAAACCCGACATATATTTAAGTCACAACTTGCATGTAAGTTGTGATTTCTGAGAGGAGCTTGTTGGAATGCTGCTCTTTTTGTTACTTTTCTCCTGGTCACTTCATACCCTTTCAAATTGGCAATGGCCAATGCTGCCTTGAAAATGAGAACTGCATTAGCCCATACTGGCTCCACAAGATGCCATTTCAGGGGCAGAGCTTGCTCGTTTTGCACTGGCATAAGAGAGAAATACAGTCACATTTGAGGGATTGAATTAGTCTCAACAGGAATGTTCTCTAAGATTTTAAAGATTTTCTATTCTTGAATGTTCTTTGCACAATATATTTGCAACATGAGATGCCCTACAACAAAAGAACCCAACAGACAAATCAGCAACTGAATTCTAGAAGATAATCAAGGATTGTATATAACCTTGAGGAAGTGAAACAATGAGTGCCCCCTGGAAATCATCAGCAAGGACCAGAGGAAGGGCATTATACCTGTGAGAACAAAGCATGTGCCAAATGAGTGTTGGCTTTAGTGACTGAACACAGAATCAAAAGGGTTTGATTTCCCACAGGGGGGTGGGGAGGGAACAGAAAGAGGAGGGCTTGACAGAGTGGCACAAAGGATGGGCTGTTTTGACTGGTAACTCATGTTTTAGCCCTAAAGAGTCTGCTTTTCCAACTCCATCTCTCTTTTATCACCCTACGTAGTACTTGTTACACATTTCCTGTCTGTACTAGTAAATTCTGAGTTCATATATGGTTTTTCTTTAATGAAAAGAAAAAGTGCTTGTTTTGCAAGGTAATATTGTCCAGCGTTCAAAGCATTTATTTCCACAGAAGTTACTAAATACTGGCCTTCTGACAGAACATCAGCTGTCTGTAAGAGCTGCTGGTATCTGAATTACCTGAAAGTGTAAGTTAATACTTCCAAATATTTGAAATGTTCACTTTTCAAAAGTTTCATAGAAAAATGACTTCCCAGTAATTTACAGATTTCAAGAATATTTACAGATACTTTCATCATCTCTTCACAAGTAACTGTCACATGAATTTAATAGGAAAATTATAGATGGATTTGCAAAAGCTACTTAAGAGTTATTTGGACCATCCATGACCCTTACCTGGAAACAGAGAGGATTGTACACTGCCATGTGAATAAAGCCTGCTCCATTTCCTATCACTGTGTGCTCATGTTCACCTTTATGAGTCTAAAATATGCGTTTGTATTTTCTAACTGAACAAAGAACTTACCTTTCTGACCAAGGAACATGATTCTGCAAGCCCCAGTCATTTCCCTGCACTTCAGGCGGCTTCGAGGGCTGCCCAGGCTTTGAATTTCTCCTCCAAGAAGAATTTCCCAGTTTGAGGAGGTTTGTTTGGAAGGGACATCAATACAGCAACTGAGCTGAGCATGTACTCAGCACTGCAGTCTTAAATCAGCAGCTTGTTTTCCTCGTGCTGACTGACATGTCTGTTTTGGCTTTATCCTGAGAGCTGCTGTAACATACAGCCTTCTATCTAGGATTGACAAGGGAAGGAAATTTAACTGGAAAGGGCAACAATAAACCAGTGATTTTTCCAAGTCACGCAAAGGCCTCCTGGCAGGTAGCGGTATCCTGGGGATGTGCAAGAGCCCCAGGAAAATGCCATCCAGCCTCTGCCATTCCTTTCTTCCTGCCCCCTCAAACTCTCTTCCCTTTGGCAGCCCCACGAAGGGTTTAACATTTACTCGGAGCCAACGCAGGCGGGACACAAGCCAGCCCAAAGGCAATGGCTTGGCACGGGCAGGAAAAAGCAACTTGGAGTGAGCCCATCTCCCCTGTTCCCTCCCCTGGGCTCTGCCCGTGTGCCAGGTCAGGTGGAGGCACCAGCACTGGCAGCACCACACCCACTCTGTCACCTAAGAGATGCCAAACCTCTCGAGCTGTCCCTAAGGGCCCTGCTATTCCCTGCCCCTGTACAGGACATGAGGAGAGCAGGGACTTGGGAAAGGCCTGGCTGGAGGGACAGGGGCTCAGGGCTGGCTCACGGGTGGCTGAGCCGGAGTTGGCCCCAGCAATGCTGTGCAAGGGGACAGAGCCTGAAGTGGGGCTCTGCTACAGCAGCTTTGCTGAAGCCACTGGAGGCTCTTTCTCCCCTTGCAGCCCATTCCCAGGTCTTCAAAAAACAGGGGTGAGCTCAATCTGGAAGGGAGGAGCATTGGGAATTGAAGTGACTGCATCCCACAAATGCCCACAGGAGTGCCTGACACCTCAGTCCACTCTGGGCATGCACAACCCATATTTCAGGCACCCTCGACTGTCCAGACCTAGGGACACAATCCTTGCTCACACCACTGTGACACTTCGTGGGTCATATCCCCTTTCAAACCTTACCCAGTGCTATCAGCTACACCAAATGGGTTCTCAGAGCACCTCACTCCTCTTTTCCCACTGCAGGCACCTTTTCAGAGAAGGAGAAAAGACCCTTTGTGCATGTGCTTATGATATGTCTCCATAACTGTAGCAGTTAATAAGAATTCATCCCAGGCCCAAGTGAGTGACTAAAAGCTGCTGCCATCTGAAAGCCTGGTGATGGCCTGCGTGAAATAATGAATGGAATTACTCCCGCTAGTGGCAAATATTTAGAAACAAAACAAAACACACCATTTTTGGCTGGGACTGAAGGGGCTGCCACTGAAGTTGGCTGTTTAGAATATCTCTGAAGAGCAGGGAACCTTGCACATATCTGATACACTCATAAATTCAGTCCACAGAACAAAAGCAAAAGGATGCAGCATTCTTGGCAACCTCATCTGAGACATAAGATGTGCTGTTGTATCATAAATTGTATATAAGGGAACAAACTGATCAGCACTAAACATCTCAACAAACTCATTGTTTTAATCGACATTGGGTTTCTGAACATTAAAATGTATGAATGGCAGAAATATTTTGTTCTAAAATGCAGATATTCAAAGAAGGTTTTTTCAGTTAATAATAGAAAAACCTAAATGTTTCATTGTTTTGAGTTGTAAGTGGATTTGAAGAACAATTCAGTGTTTTATCAGTGGGATAACAGTTTGACCTACACAACAAATTATGCCACAGGAGAAATTATCTCCTATGAGCTTAGTCATTAGGATGGAGTAATTTCTCTTCCTTTTGATACTTTCCAGTTTTTGAGAAACAAAGATGTTCAAAGGGGTTAGTTGCCCTTTGCTGCCATCTTTAGCACTTAGCTGATGTCAGGGCTTGGGAGTAAACAGTTCCCTCTGAACAATCATTAGTGCTGCTGTACTTGAGAACACAGCCCAGTCCCTTGCTGGAGACAAGAGTGAGGGTGCTCGGTTAACTGGCCTTCACTGGAACCACACCGGGCTGCTGGGGCTCCCCTTCTGGGCACACACCTCAGGACTGGTTTTCAAAGGCACTGGACACCTGACAGTCCTCCTGGACAATCTCAGCTCTGTTGGAAAAAAGGCATTTAATTCTTTAACATCTACCTGCCAGCTTTGGTGCTGTTCTAAGTTAAGTTTTAACTGACAACAGGCTAATTTTGGAGCAACAACCTGGTGTCCCAAGCCCCAGCTGACCCACCTGAGTGCTGTGCCGGTGCAACGCAGGGGGCTTAAAGATGACTCTGCGAGACTTTTGCACTGACATGGTGTATTTCAGACAAAACTACAGTATAAACATTCCAAGACTGGCTTGAGTGGACTACAGATCTACTTGTTACCATGTACAGTTTCAATACAGATCTCAGTGCAGTGCCTAAGACAGTTCATACGTCACCAGTATTGTGAAACAGAAGCAAAAGGGTGCACTTCGTTTTATAAAAAACCCAACAAATAAATTATACATTGAGAGCTATTGCCAAGCTTTACATATAAAAAGTAAAAATACAGTAGTTAGTGCGGCTTTAACAAAACAAATCTAGCTAAAAAAATATTCTTATATACTTTAAAAATAAGTTTGTCCAGTTACATAGGTAGGGGTGATGTGTGTGTGTTTATGGAGCAGAGTGCTCAAGCCAAGCAGTCAAAAGGAGGTGAATTCTGCAGGAGAATCCTGTGGGTGTGGCAGCGCTGCCGGCAATGCCTGCTCCTCAGGCCAGCAGCAACACGGAGCCACTTGTGACACCGAGCCGGGCCCTGGCTTTAAGGGGCTGTGCTGAGCACCTCCATCCCCACCAGCACTGCCCGGAGCCATTGCAGCTGTGCCTCAGCCACGGCACTGTGGGGAGGGCCCTGCACTCCTGTCTGTGGTGCCAACACCTGGAGCAAACACACCTGGATCACACCTGTGTCACTGAAAGGCCATTAGTATATATTGGTCTATCTTCTGGTTGAAAAGTTATGATTGTCCAGCTGCATTTGAAAGCTGTGACATTACAGTGTCTATCAGCTACATATATATATAGGTATATAGATACTACAGCTTCCTAAACTCAGAAACACTATGTGCCCAGATAGAGCTTTAAATGCTAGCTGGCTGCTAGCTGCTATCACTTCACCAGTAGATTTGGGTTGTACCAGAATATGTTCACAATGTGAAAAACACATCCAGTGCTGCTTGTAAAGGACACGCTCATCCCAACAGTATGTCTTTGCTTCATGAAATGAGAAGGAAGGAGCAGGGTGCAGACAAAGGGAGAGCAGGCAAGGACTGCAAACAGCTTGTACAGAGACCCACACATAGCTGCACTGCTCACCTGAGCGGCTGTAACAGGGCTGCAAATTTTCTTGCCGAAGTTGTGTCCAAAAAATTGTCCAAAACTGTCTTACACAGCTGTCTTTGACAAAGTATGAGAAAAATTTAAGTTTAAAATCAAATACATTCAAGCTAATTCATTAACCATGACTGATTAACAGGTAAAGTAGGTAATTTATGTCCTATAACTTACCTAATACTAACCTCTATTACCACTGAACTAAAGAAGAAATTCCCTGAATTCTGATGTAAGAAAGCCTCAACTCCCACATTTTAATGCTCATTTCCTAAGCCTGTAAATGCACGCAGCACATGCAGACTCTGATGGTCTTAGATCGGTGAGACTGAAATGCATCTCACTCAGGTCAATCAGTTTGAGATAAGGGCAGGGATGCTGTTATTATAAACACCAAGATTTCTATAAAACCTTTTACTCCAATCACACAATGTGACTGGAGTAAATTTCAGATCCACTCGCTTAGCATTCACTCGTTCATTCCTGTCAACTCTTATAGCTTTTCAGTGGTTGGCAGACCTGCCAACATCCTGACACCAGATTCACACAAAAGCTTTATTTATAAATCTCTTTAAATAAATACCAAAAACTAGACTTTAAGAACATGCTTGGACCCTATAGCCAATCAATCAATAGTATAGCAATGGTAGGAAAATCCTTTTTTCTCAGCAGCACACAGGCATTAACTGATACTTTATAACACTAACTGTAGGAACTATTATCCCTATTTGTGTTTGATAAAATGCAGGTCATGAGGAATGCTATATTACCTGTTAGGCAGTCATGTTGTAACACAGTACTTCTAGCTGCAAACCAGAACAGTGATGCCAAACTGCAGGATGTTCAGATCACAAACCTGTGTCACCTTGGTCTCGCCAGGCTCCCTACATAAGCAGTGATTTGGTTAGATAAGTAAGCTACACCAAAGTAAATGGAGTGAATAGTTGCTCCAAGTCTCAGATTTTGCTGGGAAGAGTTGGGTTTGTAGCCCCAAATCTATAAGATATTGCAAGTTTCCAATTTACCAGTTTAAATGTTTGCATTTTTATGTGAAATTTCAAATATTAGTCCTCTGAAAATTGAGGAGAGCCTTGCCCCTTTGAAGTTTCTCTGTGTGTGCATGTGTGTAATTACAACATTCCCCTCCAAACACTGCTATCCTGACCATACTGAAATAACAGTTGGTTATTTGGAACCATTTAGATTTTAGGGGACACACTCACCACACGCTATTTACTTGTTATTTGCTGTGATGGCTTGGGAGGAATCTAAGGATGGTATTCAACACACAGTGCTGGAAAACTGTAAACTTCTGTTATTCCAGTTTTGGGAGGGATTCAAGCTGACAGTTCGCAAAGCTCCTGAACCCAACGGGAAGAGCCAAATATCAAACATGCCTAAGAAAATGCTACTGCATTCTGTCTATTTACAAACCCAACACATGTAGCTGGCGAATGCCAGCTCAGCTGCTGAGCAAACAGATGAATAGCAAGTGCCAAGTTTCCACACACAGTCCTGGCTTTGTGCAGAAAGCAGACTGTTGCAGCCATTGCTTCCCTTTTCCTGCAGGAACTTTGCTGGCAACTGCATCATTAATCCAGACTAAGACATTTGATATTCGAATCAGGAATCTTCTACGTTTTAATAAGCAGTAAGGCTGAGATTTAAAAGTATAAAAAAAGCCAATACTCAACTGGAAGTAGCAATGAGAAAGCTGAAGGGCTGGGAGCAGGAATCCTGTGCCTGGCTGGGGCAGTGGCTCCGCTCATCCGGCAGGGCAGGAGCAGGACCTGCCCGTGTGCAGATTGGTGCTGGCCGGAGAGTCACCTGCAGCACCTGCCACTAATCCTGAAATCCTGGTTCTTGAGGCAATGGCTGCAAATCACCGTCTGCAGAGTCACTCTGGTGTATCAGTCCTACGAGCTTTCTCTGGTCCCTACATTTCTCTATTAAGGCCTCAGGGGTTTTGAGATGTGGCAGTGGGCCACATAACATCCACGTGGCTTCTCCCTTAATGTGCATTCAGCATCTTGCAAAGAAGAGCACGAGAGCAACAGCAGCATGAACACCTTGGTCTGAATGCAGCAGCCTCGCTGGGCCCAGCTTACTTGCAGAACCCATAGTGGTTTGGTCCAAACCTTTGTTTACACTGAGACACGTGCACACAGCCAATGGGCAGACATGAAGACAGGATCCAGAACCAATTTTCACATTTAAGTTTGTTTCTAAGACCCACATGCACGTAGGTATCTACAAACAGCAGCACTACGCAGAAAATGCCCTCCAACCCCAGTCACATGTTCAAACCTCTTCCTCAGAAAGAAAGATCACAGTTGTTTCATCTGTGCTTCCCTGTTAGATGTGGGATTCATCATCTTTGTTTCTCCTCCCTCTGACTCTGCATTACTTTTTTCACAGGCTATATCACCAGGGTCCATGTGATGATACTGCTGCCCAGAGCTCAAATGATCTCTGAACTGTATGCCCTGTACCCCAAACTTCACCTGAGTACCCAAAGACCTTCACCTCTCTGTGCAGTGTGTGCTCTTACCTTCCTTCTACAGAGAAGTGAATTGCTTACAGGAATTTTTCATCCTTTTTTGCTATTTTCACCCTAGGCTTTCTGTTATTTGTTCCACATACAACTATTAGATGACACTTGGAACAGGATTCAAAGTGGTGTTAAAAACTGATCTAGCTGAATCCTCATGCTGCAAAAATACCTGGTAAGTATTCCTTAAGCACAGCATCTGGAAAAAACACCCAGAAACAGCATGAAGAGAAACAAGAAAACTATTTTCCTTTCTAGTCCTAGAAGGCAACACTACTAATCAATAAGCAATTCCTGAAGCAAGCTGCACTCACACCTTCACTGCTTTGGCTTTTAAAACATACAGATCTCTAGACTAAAATGCATGTATTTGAATCATGTAGGAAATTAAATTATCAGTATAATATGTATTCTGCTGTATTTTGCTAATGCTACAAGCTGTTTGGCAGGTAATTTGCATTTTCCTGGTCGCAGTGAGCAGCAGCTCAAATCCAGTCTACATAGCTGGTCACTGATGGACTAGATTTTCATGCTTTCCAGGTACTGTAATAGGGTGTGCAAGGATTATTAAGGGGGTTAAGGCCAAAATGGAGAGTATGTGTTGGTAACACGAAGGAAAACCAGAGAGAATAATCACACAGAAGAAAATGTCCTTGGCTGTACGGGAGGGACAGTGACCACGGTGGAGAGCCCTGTGCAGGGCACGGCCACGAGGTGGCCCTGCGAGCTCTCCTCATCCCTGCGACGTTCATTATTCCACAGCCATCAGGGCCCCGAGCTCACAGCCCACAGCTCTGCGACACCTTCCAGCACCAGAGCCAGCTCAGGGTAAGGAACAATTAACGCAGCACGAGCAGAACACAACTGTTTTCTCTTCCTCAGTTCAGAACTAGCTCCAGTGTGACATTCTGCTTCTCTCAAAGGAGATCAAATGTGCATGTGGTTTTATATCCCAGTTCAGGCTGCAGTTCCAGTTAGATGGTGAAAAATGCAGAAGTCTCTTCCTGGATCCTGGTAAACCAGCTGGCTGTCTGACTCCCTTTCAGCATGAGTTTGATCCCAAGCAAGTCTTTTGGAAGGATCCCATGGAGGTATGTTAGAAGATTTGAGTTTTTACAAGGTGAGTGTTTCAGAGACTCCTTCTTCTAAAGTTCAGTGGTGAGTAAACATTTTGTTTTTATTGTAGCATCCTCAGTAACTGGGCTAGAAGGGGGGGAAAAATAAGGCTCTGTAAATATACTCCTCCAAAGAGATCTGCCATGATGGATTACAAGAGAGCATGGCTTCAAAGAGCATTCATGGCTGTTCCCCTTGTAACTTAATGAGACCAACAGACAAACCTTTCTAATGGACAACTGCAGCAGAGGAAACTGAATGAAATTAAAACAGTGCAGCAGTAGCACCACTGCCATTCTTTAAAGATGGTCACTGCAAGGCCCGATGGTCACTGCCATTGTTCTGCCTCATCAGCATGGCAGAATGGAATACTAAGGGAAAAGGCTTCTACCAATTTGGTTTTCTGACACCCTTATAGCTTGGAAATAACTGAGGGGCATCCCTCTCCATGCCCACCAATCCGCTGGCAGGTACTGAAACACTGTAAGGAGATTTCTCAGAAATTTTTTCTCTACCATAACTTTAGTCTAGCATTAGAACATGTGAGCAGATAAGGAAAGAAACTGAAGTGAAATGATAATAGACACACATCCTTTTATTTGTCATACTTCAAATGCTATAAACTGAGACAGAGCTACAGTTTATTAGCACAGCAGAACAAGGCATTGTGTCTAAATGGCCTCTGTAACTATGTCACTGGAAGCAATGAGAGTGCCCACACAGACTTGTGGAGTGAACTGAGAAGACCTCACCTCACTTCGGGTGCCTGCTGGGATGGTGTCAGTCCAGCTGAGGACATCAGGGTCTCTGTGCTGCCTTTCACTGCCTTCAAAGACAAGGCAGCATTATTTCCCAAAGGCCCGTTGGAAATCAGTCCGGTCTGAATGGGGAAGAATGAAACAAGAAACTCAAACACCAGCCAGGACAAGACAAGCTAACTTTTCAATATGATTTACGTATAAATGGCAAAAATAGGATTCATTAAACTCCAGACTGGGCTTTACTAATACAAATTCTTTAAGATATTTTATGGCATTTACCTGCAGTACAATTCAGCAAAAATGAAGTTTAACTATTAACACGGTATGTTGTCTGATTTACTCCAGCTGAATTAGTTTACTTTATTTTTGGTCTGGTACATTAATTTGTAGACCTTCAAACTATTAAAAATTATTGTATTTTATTATTTAACTTGAACTCCTGTTTCTTAATCATGACAAAAGCTTTCTTTTTGTTCTTTAAGAAATGGTCAAGTAACTCACTGGCACTATCCACCTCGGTGTTACAATGGGCTGAGAAGACACCTACAAAAAGCAAACAAAAGCTCAATTAAAAGGTTGAAAGTAGTTGAGAACCGTTGTCAAAATAGCATACCTCCCAAAACAACACCTTCCCCAAAACAATCCCAGGTATTTGCCCCTCGTTAGCCTTTGAATCACACTAGTGATTAGGTGGAGATGTGGCATGCACTGAGCACAGAGCCAGACACTCACTGGGAGAAGTTTCAACTCAGTGCTCCCTTCCAAAGGAAAGAATCCATCATCTTTTAGTGCTTTGTGGACAACCTTAATCCAGAGCACACTACTGTGAAGAGTTTAAACGTCCTCTTTCTTCCCCCTTTCTCTTGTTGCATACAATCTAACTCATTTTTGCCAGCATAGATTATGAGATTTCTTTTTATCTATATAAAAGGCTTGATCAGTATTACAAGTTTACTATTCAAGAATTTGTGTGTATATCTATATATATACAGACATATACACATGTACACACAGCTTCCCATGTAATTTCTGAATTATGTATTACTGAATGCTTTTATGTATCCCCAGAAGTGTGAGAAGCAGGCTGGCACTTGCAGCTCTACTAAAACGGTACTAGAGGTTCCTGTGGCACACATACAGGTTCACTCTTCAGGCTCCTTCATTTCCCCTACAAAGCTGTCAAGTCTACACCCCTACACCAGCCACCCTGCAGGGGGGGGGGGCCGTGTGAGCAGTGATCCCTGTCCATCACTTCTTTCCACTGCCGCAGATCCAAGCCTGGCAGACAGACACTAAAGCCAGAGGAGAGTCCATGAATAAAAATCACTGTTACGTGCAAAGGAAAAAATTTGGGTTTGAAATACATTTACCCGAGGTGTGGCTTCTGTAAAGTCAATTAGATTCTCTGTCAGTGATGTTAAGGAAACGTCCTGGTCATCTGGAGTGCTCTATGAAATAAATCAGTTTTGAATTGAATTCCCAGTACTAACCACACAGGTCTACCGAATACTCTAGTGGCTTCCTGAGTTATAGACCAGTATCTTTAACGAACACCATTTTTTATCAGGCCTATTTTTTCACATCTTTCCATTTGATCTTTTTTAATAGCCTTTTGACTTCCCTTATTCTCATTGAAGTACTGGAAACAACATCACTGTCACTGTAAGCAAGCAGTGAAACTGTCCCTTCCCCTCTGCAAAGGTGGGGTACTGCACCATTTGAAAGGTCAACAAGGTCTGGAGTGGGGTGTTTGAACTCGGTGAAATTTATAATTATTCAGTGGGATCAACTACGTAATACTGGTTTAGAGGCCCAGCAGCTACAGGGCAGGGTGTTTGGTCATCCAGAACAACCTGTCAGTCTGCTCAAGTAAAGGCAGCACAGGTCCAATGCTATTGGACTCTTCTTTTGGAAAGGGACAAAAGAAAGTTTAATCCCCGAATTTGTGCTCTTCATGGAATCCAGTTAAAAAATACCTTAAGGTAACTAGAATATAACAAATGAACATCTAAATTTAAACTTTTCCTTCTGTGGTTCTTTTGATGGGAACTGCCTATGTCAGAATTTCATCCCTACCGTCTCCTTACTGGAGCATGAAATCGTTGAGATGTAAGGGGCTCCCTCCAGTGTGAGGAAAACAACCAGTTTAGAAAAACGAGTTATGCCAAGAACTGGAAAGGACACGCAGAAATGGGCTTTGGAAAGATCTGTGCAGTGTCCCTGCCTGCTTCAGAAAGCACTCTCTGGCATTTCTCAGTGCCTGGCATTCACAGAGTTATGAGAGGCATGCAGCAAGGTCTGCTGGGCTTGCCTGGAGGCATCGGGAGCTCAGAATGCGACACAGAAACCTTCTAGGCTGGCAGGTGGTGATACCTTTGAAACAGCAGCCTCCTCAGTTGGAGCCAGATTAGCTGGAATTAGCAGGTCCTCATGGTTAGAGTCAGCATTGTCCTCATTCAACGTATTACTGAAAGGGGAAAACATCCTCATTAGCACCCTGCCTGGATAGCATGGAACAGGCTGCTTCCCAGACAGCTCAAAACCTTGACACCAGTTCCAAGGAGGCAGACAAAAGACTGGTGTTCGTATGTTAATGTAAATGCCTTCCAACTACCTCCACAGATTACTGCTCTCTCTCTTAGTTCCAGCTACAGCTGGGTATAGACCCAACAGTATCGATGTCTTCTATCTCAAACGAGTTTCTTCAGCCCTTGTGTCTAATTTGCCTGAAGCCTTTCCAGTCATCTTCTTATCTTCCTCTTTAGAGCCAGGGGCAGCAGGATGTCAGGAATCTCAGTCCTTTCAGAAGATGAGAGAGATTCACTTACTGCTTGCAAGGATACTCACCCCGAGGCCTGGCCTACTGATTAACTGCTGCAAGGTAATAAAAAATGTGTCCCTAAACCTGCTTAGATGTAGCTTAAATACTCAGCAACTGTTCCTCATCTTTTCAGGCCTTTTCACCATAACCTCCACGTGGTCCCCTTACCCCGAAACATGTTTCTCCAGAATCACTTACGGAACAAAGGTGTTTGAAGCAGGGATTGCTCTCAGCAGCTCTCTTGGATCTTGAAATACCGGACTGGTTGCTGGGGGACTGCTCTGTGATTTGCCTGACAGGATAAGGTTCCTGGCACAAACCAACAAAAATCAAAACAGAAAACAGGTACAGCCTTCCCTGGAAAGCTCTTTATGAATCACTTGTTACAACACAGTTTTGGGACTGCTAATGTAGATTTTATTTGTACATTTTATTTACAGTATCACCCTCTGCTCTTTGAGGTCTGCTACATGTGCATCTTCACAAATGGTCAAGAAATTAGATGTGCAACCTTTTAAATTGTTCAATGCCTGCAATCCCACTGGACCCTGCAATCATTTAATATTTAGTAATTCTCAGGAAATTGTCACTGCAGGGGTTTGTATACAATTTTTTTTCATCCACTAGAAAACACCTACTGTGAACATACCCATCACCTCCCCACACTGAAGATGTTCACATTTCAGAAATAATTAGTGATTGAAATTGCTGTTGTAACAATGGTCATCAAGTATAACAGAATGAAAAGCATCTGTATTAGCTTGTATATAGTAAAACTTAGCAGTTATAATCCTGGTTTTCATCTCAAAACCACTTCACACTCATGAGGTTAAGGTACCCTATGCAAGGTAAAATGCAATGGTGACTGAGCCACTGGCAGACCACACTAAACCGCAGATTCTCAGTTCTGTAGTGAGGTAATTGTACCACATGTTTCTTACAAATCTATTCACTACCTGGCAGCAGCCTCCTGAATATTGGAATTCTTGACACCTGTCATGCTGTCATCTTTTCCAACCTGAGAGGAAGAAATGAACAGAGACATACATTTCTGATACCTGTTTCCATCCTGTGCCAGTTCTGAGATTCACAGTAGAGCTGAGTGTCTCTATCCCAGCACAAAAACTTGCTGTTCATCTACAGCTCAGGGACTTAGAACACCAATTCCATATGACAACTTTAGTCAGAAATAAAAATAGTTCACCAACAAAACCAAATAAAATACTGTTATTTGCTAAGGAATTTACTACAACATGCAAAAAGCCCAGTCTTAGTGACAGAATAATTGCTTGATTAGAAGACAACCTTTGGAGGTTATATGTCTCAATGACCTCTCAAACCAGGGCTTGCACAGGGTCTTGTCCTGTTACCTGTTGAGTATCATCAAGGACAGAAATTCCTCCTTGGGCAACCATTCCAGTACAGAACCATTATGACTGTGAAGAAAGGCTGAGAAGCCCTCTGACTCTGCCTTGGACAAGGCTCTTGGAACACCCTTATCTGCAAGGCACCTTCTCCAACCCAGACAATTGAAGAGAAATAAAACATTTGAGAGCGTCACAGCTCTGCTCAGTATTTACCTTGTGCCCTGCTTCTGCCTGGGCCTTCAGGATATTGCTTTTGAGATCTGCTGGAAGCCACTTTGCTGCTACGATTGGGCTCTCGATTGCATTGTTAAGACATTTATCTGTCAACTTCACCACTTCATCCTAGACATGAAAACATCTTTATCAGAAGCAGCTTCCACATGGACAAGTCTGGGCTTGTTTATCAACATCTCTAAATAACAACAAGGCTCTGAAGCCAAAGGAAGTCAGCAGATTTATAGTGAAATGAAAAAGCAATTTTTCCTTTATTTTGGAACTCAGTTGTAATGTCAAGCAACACATAAAGGAAAAAAAGCATAATGCTTGAATATGGATATGCAAACTGCTGTGCTAAAAATACAGTGTCCAAGAAATGAAGTGCATCCTAAAACTGCAGCCTAGTTTACTGAGAGGAGATTAATATAACAGCCATTATATCATGTCAGTGTAGCCTAAGTAAAAGTTGATAATTTACTCTCAAATGCAAGTTGGGAAGATTTTTAATTTAAAATCACTTATAAGTTAGACCCAGAGTTTAATTAATGTGCTACTAACTACCTCTCCCACCACTGATTATATCAGAGCAAACTGGCAGCCAGATACATAATAAAGAGAAGTAAGAACGAGATACCTTTCACTACAGTATATTTCATTATGAGAATTTCATTTCTTAATTATGAAATGTTAATTAAGCATTCAATCTACTAATTGCTATTTGATTAGTGGCAGAAGTTAATTAGCTGAGTGAAAACTAAGCCTCTGACCTTCCTTCTGAGGGTATGACTCAGCAGGGGGAGACAGAGTCCTGCTTTCCTCACCATATGCCACAGTCTAGGGCAGGCTGTTCCCAGGAGGCAAGGGCTGCAGGACTGCCCAGAGCAGGGACAATCCTGCTGCACTCCCACCTGCACCAGCTGCTGTGCCCAGGAGGAATGAAGCCCATTGCAAAGAGAAGAGCAGAACACAGGAGTTAATAAGAGGTGAACACCTGTTGCCCCACAGCTCTCCATCCACTCTCAGATTTCTGCATTCCCTGGACACACTGCTGAGAACTTGTAGTTATTTGGTCTTTAGAGAGGCAAGAAACATTTACTTTTTTTTGTCTCCCTCTAAATCACCTTTTGTGATATCCAAACAGGATCTAAAGGAGAATCCATTTTCAAATTTTGACCCAGTCAGCAATGAACGTCAAAAAATATCCAAGGGTCACTGTCAACATAAAAAGTCACCAGTACTGAGGACCACCAGTACTTTTAAGTACTTTTATTTTAGAGAAGCTGCTGGAATTGCCAAAAGGAATAATTACAACTATAATTTATTTGTACAGCTGCAGCACCCACTGTGATAATCTTTAAGTCTTTACTGGACCTCACTGAAGCAGATGCCATGTGTGACACTACCCGAACAGCATTTTGAATGCATTATTCCACTAATACAGTAAATCTGATCATTTTAACTAAGCACATCAGTACACTGGTGCTTGAAGTACCATTTTATTGTTTAGCTTCCTCTCAGCTTCCTCCACCTGAAAAATCAATTTAATTAGGTCACCCTAGTCTATTAATGATTAGACTCCCTACTTTTGAAAAAGCTCAGTACTATTACAGAATATTTTAATTCAGTAGAACACAAATTTTATACCACCAAGGAAGTATTTCCCTCAATATTAATGATCCATTTTTTTCAACCCTATTTTGCACTTGAAAAAAGCATAGGTGTCTTAGAGGCTTTTTAATGAAAAAAGCATGTAGCTAGAGGGAAAAGCATCCGGCACCTGCTAACACCTCCAGATGTCTAATTTACAAGACATTTCAGGTGTTCACACAAAACCTAAAGCTGCTGGGGTTTGTCATTATTCCAGCGCATTAGGAATGTTTGTTGTTTCCATGGACTAGATAAACTACACTTGTACTGTGTTCTTCATGTCAAAACATGGAGCTAGGCAGTGATGCAAAAAGGCAAGGAAAGACTAAAGGCAGTAACAAGGCATGTGATCCCAACCCTTTGTGCTTTTGAATTTTGTTCCCGGTGCCACTAAAAATCACTTTGTGCAGGAAGATGGAGCCTAATACAGGTACATTTTGAACCAACTTCCATGTATTCACAAATCACAACAAATTCAGAAAAAGTAAACCCTCATGTTCTTGTATTTCTGACTCGGGAGCAGACTTTGAAGACGGGCAAACAGGGTGAACCTTTATTGTTCATTTCCCTTCAGAAGCTGATGAAAGCAGAGTGTTGGTGTGTTTAAAGCTATTTGCTCTCTTTGTCAGATCTGGTCACTGCACTAGTGAGAGCTGGGAAAGGACAAAGTCGCATTCTTCCATCCCAACAGATTTTGGCAGTGAGCAGCACAGAAGAATGAAGCCATTCATTGCCTCGCTTCCTCTTTTCTCTAGAAGAACAGGGGTAGCTAGATAAATATTTCCCTATCAAAGAAATCAATCAGGATTGATTGATTGCAAGTATAGAATTACATAAAGATGACTGTCAGACTGTTTTCCATCTATCCCCTGATGGAAAACAGTTAAAGATTTTTAATTAACAAAGCTGAAGTGAGTTGGTATATAACAGTGTCATGAAGTTCAGGACGCAGCTCTGCCTTCAGAAGTAGAAAGATAACACTTTCTCCCAATGCATTTTACCAAACCTCTTATGTACTGTAACAGTTTCTGCATCTGCTGAAATTTCTAATCACACACATTCAGAGAGAATGCTGCAATACTGCATTCCTTCTGAAATAATAGCAAGCTCCAGGATCTAAACCTATTGCAAGGTTTTAGTGGATATATTGCAGTCCCATGTAATTCTGCCAGAATCTGTTACTTTTACTAACAGATTAAGAAGAAAAGTAAGTACAGGAGAAGAGCCCACAGGTACATTTTAAAACAAACACCATAAATGAAAGCTTCTATGTTTTCTAAAGCAGCCTTCAAAGGCAGGAAACAAAGTATTTTTAATAGTGACTTTTAGGTCACTCTTCTCAGGACTGGTTTCCAAACCATTAACCTTCCTCTCTGAATGGTGTGCTCATTTGCTGCTACTGTAACCTACATGTCTTTGCAATCTGAAGCATTGGGAATTTCAAGTATGCAGAGAGTCTCTAATCTTTGTCTATCTTTTTTAAACAAACACTCTCAAGTGACTTCTTGGTAAGCCACATCATAGGCAGAAAAGTTTTATTCTATCTCTTCTACCCTAAAAAAACCTCCAATGATCTACTCTTACATTTTCCTAATGTAATTTGCACTTCCTTCTTGAAAGCTGAACTGTGTTTTGCCCACCTATTGGCATACTGTTGATCCATAATTCTCTGTTATGCAAATGTTCTTGCTCTCTAATCAGATTACTGTCCTCCCAGTATCTATAACCTCTAAAGTTACTCAGCACCTTATGTGACAGCAGCTGGATGACTGTGACTGCTCTGTATTGGCAGCTGTTTGTTAGATTAGCTCATTACAGGAATCTTAGCTTGCTTATTATAAATCAGCCACAATTTAAAAACCCCTGAAACAGGTTTGGGCCAGTCTCTTCAATGAACCAATTGAATGTTTTTCCCCTCTCTGTCTGAACTAAAGTGGAGCTCAACAGGCAAAAATACTCTTGAATCAACTGTGTTCATTTGCTTTAGTTTATCTAGAAGCAGTGTTTCAGCATAACAGGACCTACAGTCTACTGACTAATCTTCTTAGAGACCTGGTAATCTCCATAATGCACTCACCAAGCAGAGAAGTGCAGCAGGCAGCCCTGACAGCAGCCCTTAAAGGGGACATGAGCCAAGCAGCCTGCAGCACCACCCACAGCAGCAGCCTTCTCTCACGTAGAGGTGGAAAACAAATGCTTAGGAGTGGGCTTAGCTCAGACATACACTGCTAAACACCTCTCCTGGCACCTAGTTCCTGTTACTATTGAGGGAGCAAGAAAAATCATAGCTGCTTCACTCAAAGTTAGATAAATCCTCAGGCCTCCCTGCAAGGGAGGGTAGTCTAAACAGAGATAACACTGCCAGGTGTCTCACTCTCTCTGCTTGTTCAAAACACAAAAATCTCCCATAGCTTTTGCATCAGAGAAAGCAGAGTAATGGAAAACTAAATTTCATTTTTAAAAGCTCATTAAAAAAACCCAGAAGAATATCCTGTCTGGGGGCAGTTGTCTGATAACTAGTGAATCTATCAAAGTTCACTGCTGTTGTAAGGGAGGATTCTGGCCTCTCCATCCCTTCCAGCAACACTACTTATTTTCACTATGGCCCTGGCATTTCTTTGACCCCTTCCCTGAACCCATTTAACTCACTATTTACCAACTTAAAGAGCAAACTAAAAACCTAAAGAAACCCACCACCTCAACAAAAAGTTCAAAACAAAGGCAGGAAAAATAATTGTTTGCCAGTCTGTAGATATATTCGTTCACTGAAACCTGCAATGATTCCTGGTGGTGAGAGAGGAGAGAGGGAAGCTGGGGAAGAAAGAGTGAAGAGGAAGGAGGGAGAAGAGAGCCCTCACCCTGTTCAGGGCACTCAGGCTTGTACTTTGGCTCAGCTGCCCGTGAAGTGCAGCCTGACTTGTTCAGAGAGATTTGAGAACAGTAAATCAAACCACACTATTCCTCTTTGTGTAAACACAGAGCACTAACACCTACATCAGAGAGCAGGTACAAACTGGCTACTTAACAGGAGGGATGGATCATCAGCAACTTGACTCAAAACGTCAGAACAACTTTCTTGGAATTGAAAACTGCCAGGAAAGCAGCTCAGCCCTCCCAAAAAGAGGGTGAACTACCCAACACCATGCAGGTAGTAGCCTACAGATAAAGACAACTGAGAAACATTTCAAGCATTTATGCCTTTTACTCCCACTGATTTTACAGAATCAGGCTGCACGTCTGCACACATGCACCTCTGCCCCAATCTTTACCTCACTGCCTTGTCACACACAGGTTTATGTATCATAAAGCATTTGTACTTCCTTTGCTATCCCCCAGTATTACTCACTCATCATCTTAGAAGTCTTGAAAACAGAGCAAGGCAAGTGGAAGACTTTTCAGAATGATCTGAACAAAATTCAGGACTGTAGCAGGGGAATGAAGGCCAGTTACCTGTACGTTTATGTTTACGTTGGGACGCTCGGTCAGCACAGGGCTGCTGCGCTCTGTCTCCAGCTGTTTCAGTTTCAGGAATGTGTCTTCAAATGCTGAAAAAGACAGAAAATCTATCATCTTCCTAATGTTACCGTGGAGTTATTTGACTTGTAACGTGCATTATTCCTGAATACTAATTACATAATCTTGAAGTTGTGCAAAAAAGCACACAGATAGGTGAATTTACTTTCTCAAGCTCCAGTGCAAATTTCAAGCCTGCAGACTGTGTGCACCAAATAACAACACTGCACTCCTGGCAGCTCATTTACCCAGCCATCCTCACAGTGAGCGAGCGAACACAAAGTTAATTGCTAAGATGGTTGCACTTTACTGTATTTGTGGACAAAGTCACATCCAATGAAGAACTGACTTTTCACTTCTATCTCTGTCCTTGCTGTTCCAGTAATAGGTGAAATTGTCCTTATGCATATAATCTAAGGGAGCTTTTTCGTAAGGAAACAATCTCATATCAACCTATTATTTAATCTTGATCTCACACACCATTATATGGAAAAATCTGTCACTTTGCTTACGATCAGAGTCTGCTTTGTCTGCAGCAGCTTCCTTCGTGCCAGGAGGAGGGCAACTAACAGCCTCTTCTGAATCTCCTGTTGCCAAGCCAACAACTGGACGGCCCACAGCATCATCCACACAACTTTCTGGCAAGTCTGTGCTGTCTAGCAAATCAACAAGAGGTATGCTGCAAAGGCAGAAAGATGGGCAGAGAGATGCACAATCACGTTACCACTCTTCCTGTAACAAAAAAAGCTCTAACACATGCAATCTTTTTTTTCAAGCAGTCTTCTGCTGACCAGCCACAATCTACAAAAACTGTTTCAAGAAACTAACAGACACTGGCTTTCAGCAACCTTAAGAAACATGAAAAAGGGAACATTTCATATCTGTATAAGAGACTTCATAACAGAACAGGTCCATGTTGCCTGCTGTGTCATCACATAGCAGTGGAAAAAGTGAAGAGAGAAGAAGGGGAAGTTTTTTATCCATGAAATACACTCTTTGGAACAAACATTTGAAGTTTTTCTTCAAACTTAAGGAACTTAAGGAACCCTTTAAGATTTTTACAAGAGAAAAAGAGAAGTTGGGGGAGGGAAGTTGGTATCACAAAAAGCTGTTTGTGCAGCACTTCACCCAACACTGGTAAGTAGAACAGAGGGCAGAAGGGTGCACTGCACAGGACTGCTCTGACACTTATGGTCAGGCATACCTAGAACCAGTTTCAGTCCTGTTAGCTCAGGCAGAGCCTAAAGTGAAGGATGCCTTAGCAGTCACAGTGTTTTAAGTGAACCACTGCATGTACTCTGTACCCTTTCAGGATCACTTGTGTCACCTCTCTTGGTTTCTGATGGAAATGTCTCCTTTTAATTTTGCCCTATGAGCTCTATTTTCAATGAACAAGGAATAATAATTATAAAAACAAAAATTATATTTTTGTTTTTGATGTTTATGTTGAGCCACTGCTCAGGAATCTCATACATTTCTCTAAAGCCTGGGAACAGCTAAAGCTATCCTAACAGGAAACTAGCAAACACAGAAACCACTGCTGCACAATGCAATAGTTAATCAGACAGCCTGTGAACACAACTGCAGCTTTACTGCTGCCCAGTTCAATCAACAATCACTCTCAATCAACAATCACAGTTTGGCTGCAATATTGATTTAAGAAGGAAAATCTATCAATCCCTTTTGCAAGTCCTGTCCCAAATATGAGAACAATGATATCAAGCCCATACCCACCACAACAGAACAGAACCTACCCTTAAGCACAGACATTTTCTACTTGACAGTTTAGACCAGCTTCTCCCTTACCACTACCAGGTTAGTGCCTCATGCCCCCCTCCAGCCCCTGGAACCTGGAAGCAATGCCCTGTTGTCACGACAGAGGCTGCAGGAAAAAACTCCTTCCCCCTTCAGCTCAAGCACACAAAGAATTCTTTCAATGTTAAATATATAACTCTGAATCAGATTACAGGATATCACTGTTCTAGTGCTAATTATGTATGAATCATTTTAAGTCAATTAATTGCTGTGAGGCAAATTGAGGCCACTGGCTTGATTCTCTTAAAGCAGTGGAATAAGAAGCTACTAGCAAAGTAAATAATAGGGAAAATTTTTCAACTTCCTGTGCAGCCTCTCTCTTCACCAGTAATGGGAAAAGGCAAACAGCACACAGTCTTGCAGAGAGGGAATAATGGATACAGAGATTCAGTTGTTAGAACTAATAGACAGGAAGAGATGCTCTTCCAATTAAGGCAACAAGGAAAGTGAGACTGAATCCCATACCTTACTTTGCTGATACATGAGTCAAAATGTTTTATAATCTTCACATGGAGACAACAATTTTCTTCCTATTTTCTGACAAATAGTCTCTAATCTTTAATATGACCACTGTTTTAAGAAGTTCAGATTTTACCTACAGCATGCAATTGCTGACACCATGACAGTTTGAAGGAACTTGGCATAAGCTGCTATGAACTCCACATCAGAGAGGTGATGTAGAGCACCAGTAACACTTCTTGTTCTTGAATTTCCCACTGCTTTTCTTAGTATTGTAAGAGAAAATGCATGAAAAATGAAAATTTTCTTCCTTAATTGCTAGGATAATTACACTAGACTTGGCCTCCTCATGACTATACAGTAACATTTACTACATAGACAAGAGAGCTGATTCAAAAACTTGCCTACTACAGATAAGGGCAGTCTTCATATCTGGCGACATACTCGAACAGCACACTCAGTGTCTAGCGTGCTCCAAAAGCTGTGAACTATCCAAAAGCTGTGTGTAACTTACACTGAGATGGTCTAAGTTTGTAAAAAACCTTACTGCCATTTGTGCCCTGGGATGCAGACCTGGCTGAGATAGCACAGACAACCAGGGTGAGTCCCTGCAGCTTCACCCCACATCAGGACAGAGCCTCAGGGAAACAAAATGAATTTTATCTAAACTCAAGGAAGCCTCCTAAGTAAAGATTCAAGTAGTAACTGGCCCCATCTTGCCTTCAGACCCACTGAAACACCTCCTGAGCCACCTGAGATAGGCAGTCAGTAAGAGGAAAGTCATACTTGGGAGACCCTCAGCCACTGGTGCAGGCATGAGTTCTCCAAAGAGCAGCAAAACCTTTGAAGCCTCCCAGACTCTTCCACCCTCTTCAGAGCACCAGCAGGAAGACTACCAGGCAGGCTTCATAAGTGGCCCAACCATGAAAACAAAAAGCACAAAACCTTGAATCACTGCAGAGAATTTCTGACACCTCTTATAAAATACTGATGAACTGGCACACCAACCATAAGGGAAATTGTCCAAGGCTTCCCAGGAAAAGTAAGGCTTCTACCACAGTCAGCTCCCAGTACTCAGGAATTGAACAGCCATTAGCCTTCCACATACCTGCATTTACCCACATATAAAGGGATATTTTGAACTTTGCATAGTAGTAAGTGGTGGGCTTTATGTCTTCAAATCTACTTCTACCATTGTATTTTAAGAAATATTCTCTGGGAAATGCTGATAAAAGATACCAGGAGTTCAAGCCACATAAATAATTATGAATATAGGAATAATGAAGGGTTGTAATGCATGTAAAGGTTTGCCAACCCATTAATAAGTCACTACATGCTCAGGGAGCTCACACAGTTAAGGGAGTAACTAACGCATTACTCCTTTTTCCCTGGCCCATATATTGGTATAAATATGTACCACACAGCATTCAATGTATAATGTGACTGAGAAAGCTCTCAGTTACAAGTGGTGTGAGCAATCTTGTTTTCTCTCCCTCAACTACACAGACATTATATGATATTGTAAAGTTAAACATCTTATTTTTGTTTGCATATTCTCATGCAACTTTATAAATACGAAAAAAACAAATGGGTTTGCTTCACTCCAGAAGTTTACAACATCCACCATTCTAAACCTAAAAAGAGCACAAGAGATTGTTCCAATCAGCTTGGTAGGTGTCACAGATCTTTAGTTTACAGCTTGCTTATACTTTTTTTTAAGCAGTGCTGTAAAATAGAGACTCATATTTCATTAGCAAACTCTTTCCCCCCATCAGATGGTGGGGGTGAGGAGGCCAAAATATCTCAGGCAATATTAAGTTATGTCCTGGCTGACACTTCTTGGTTCTTCAGGTCTGGATATCTGTAAACAATAGTTTTTTTATTTCTGGACTCTGTGGCAATTTGAAACAGTGAAATAATTTGAAAATCGTTCAAACAACTCCTTTATCCTAAAAGCTACATATATATTAACTTTAAAAGCCCGCTGTTACAAATTTTCCTCCTTTTTTTTTTAATAGGAAAAGAATATTGCAATTTAAAAGCAACAAACTTCAGAAAACACAAGAAAACACAGCGTGTTCAAGGGTAAAAGTTTGTTCTTCATGTTGTTAAAGGCCCCCAAGAATACCAATGACCCATGAAGCTGGAGTCTTAACCTCTGACTTAACAATTAACCTTGTGAATCATATGGTAGGACTGGTGTTTGTCAGGAAATCTTTCTGTTTCTTTTCAATTGGACCAGAAAAGCAAAAAATAATTTTAAAAAATTACTCTTTGCCTTTTTGACAGTCCTGCTAAATTTATTTTTTTAAAATTGAAAATAATTCTATTCCATTTCCAAACAATATTTCTCAGAAGAGGTCTTATTGAGAAAAAAAAAAAAAGGTTGGTTTTCAGATCAATCACATATCTGAGATATTTTCACATGATCATGGTTCAAAGGAAGGGCCAGTTACATCCTCTATTTCTCTTAGATTTTTGAAACCATATTATAACCCACTAGTCACATATGTAGTTTTATAACAAATGTGACTTCCTGCATGGCTCTCAAACCCAGCTAAAAAAAATGAATCTTTCAGTCATTAAGAAAACCTTTAACACAATTTTAAAAATATATCTATCTATATGCACACATAGATAGATATATACTGTTTTTAAAGTAAGAGTGACGTGTGGCTTCTGATCTATATGTCGTTCTTCTTTAAAGGCTCAATACCAACAGCACAATCTGCAGAGCCTTTGTAATAAAAGCTTCTGCCCCTCTACAGTCAGCTCCGGGTCCGTTGTCCTTATCCCAGAGGGAGCTCAGGAGGTGATTTCCCAGCCTCTGCCGGGAAGCAGACCCGAGCTCCGGCAGGCCCACGAGTCACAGAGTGGTCATGGTGGCTTGCAGAGCGCAGGCAGTGGCAGCGCCGTGCAGCCCCGCGTTCCTGGCGTTGCGCTCGTGGACGAACGCGGGGCACTGTCCGTCCGTGGCGCGGCTCCTCGGCGGGGCCCACGCCTCCCACGCGGCTCCACCACGCTGACAGCGGCCGGCGGCGTCGGGGGGCCTGGAGCGGTGGGGAGCGGGAGGTGGAAAATTAGTCAACGGGCACGGAGGAGGAAGAGGGTGGAAAAGTAAAGCAAAGGCGAGGACAAGAAGATTGATGCGAAAAGATAAGGAAAAGGGGCATTCCTGGAAGGTGAATATGGAAGGGAAGAGGCATGCAGATGACACTGCCAAATAAACCCTTTTCTGCACATGATGACACTGCCAAATAAAGCCCTTTCTGCACAGCATCGTGCACATTTCTGTACAAGTCTGAATTGACAAGTTAAGCTCTCTCATGTATACGTTGCTTACACTTCCCAAATGTAAAGCACTTCATATTTCAAAACACTTCACAGAATTAAGCAAGAATCATGTGCATTTTACAGACGGGAGAAAATAATGTGAATGAGGAACAGACCTCAAGTATACAGAACATTTTATTTACAGAAAACAAGTTTAAGTGGCAGGTCTAAATGTACACCTGAAACAAACATGTACAGCAATACCAGTTTTCAAAGTGACTGGAAAGTGCAGATCCTAAAACAAATAAAAAAAAAAAAAAAGGAGAAGAAAATGGAAGCTCAGAAAAAAATGAACATTACTGTGCAGGAGCAAATAGTAGAGCAAACAAATCATCCACAATTTAGGTGACTAAGGGATTAATACTACTTGAGAAGTTGCCTGCAGCTATAACTTGCATTAACATGAAAACTTAGCTGGAAAAGAACCCTTTTATAAAAGGTCACAACACAAACTAAGACCTCACTTTCTAATTTTGCATATGAAAGCATAATGGTTTGTAAATTTTAAATTTAGAGTTCCTAAAATCAAACCCACAGAAATGCTGTGCACAGTTATGGCCACTCTTTGCCACAGTTGGTATAAAGTCCTCCAAAAGCTAGAAAGAGGTGCAAGGGAGAACACTCATCACTTTATTCAGTGTTTTGAAAAATATTATTATGCAGAAGCCCCTGGAAGGCTTTAGGCACAAACATCTCCAAAGCAGCAGGGATAAGCAATTAATTGAAAAAAGCCAAATTTTAAAATAGTTTAAAACGGACAATGATCTGTTGACTGTTGTCTGTCTAGCACTAGGGTCCTTCACTGCTATGTTTTAGGAGAGGCTGATAAAAGGTACAGTCATATGTCAAAAAAGTGCTTGGAAAAAAGCACTTCATAAACTACTGAAGTAAGGAAATTCCTAAAACAAAGGTATTCCTTCAGTTTAATGTAAAAGATTCGATTTAATGAGCCAAATCTAAACAAAGTGGAAGGATTGTTGCTGTTCACATAGAGGGGTCAGACAGCCTTCAGCTCAAATTCCACCTTCTCATGTTCCAGAACAGCCAAGCAGACAGCTGAGTTGGAAGATCACATGTGTTAAGGCAGGCAAGCAGAAAAGCATGCAGGATTCACAAGAATGGTAAATGATTACCATTTAGGGATAGTCCTCCTTTAGAAAAGAAACAGGACTTATACAAAGATCACCCATGTGTAAATTCAGAATTTTGGTTTTTGTGAAATACACCGAGGAATTGACCCGTAAATACTGAGGGCTCCAATCCCCAACAGCTCATTCCTTTCTTTTACCATTTCTCTCATGGATGTGGTTAAGGGAAAGCTACATCCACTAGCAAAAAAAAAACCTACTTCCGTACTCATCCCATAATACAGAAGTAAATATTAAATCTCTGTCTGTTGTTGTAACTTAGCAAAAAAAGAGCTTCTTGGGGAAAGACTAAATTTAGAAAGACACTCATCATGTTTTAGGTTTTCCAGGCTCGCAACTAATACTCCAGACGATTTTCAGATCCTGCAGACCAGTACAGCTTTCCTGTACTGACAATTTTATAGGAATGAAGTAAAAAAAAAATCCAAACAAAACCATAAACCCAGAAATAATAAAATCCTTTGTATCTGGCAAAGTACTTTCTACAATCTGGCAAAATTGCTGTTGGCAGCTGCAGCATTAATATTTTAAATTAAAGGAAACATTGACATTAGGAAGGGATCTAAGCTGCAAGGTAGCCAATAGAGGCATCTGCCAAGCAGAGTACAGAAATCCAGGAGGTCAGGACCTTACTTCTAAACCCCTTCAATCTAACTATCTACAAAATCCACAGTCCAGATGATTTTGGTGTTCTCAACAATCTTGGAAAGCTCTCTCTAAAAGAAGACTATTTTTTTGACAGAAAGCAAAGATAATTCATGCAGAAACAGGCCAATTAAAGACAGTAGCAGTTGAAAGGAGATCTTGTTAGCAGCACCGAGACACCCTTGCAGGCACAATAGCCAAGTCACAGCCCCCAGCAATAAATATGTATGTTCTGGCAATTCCATTAACCTGACCCCACTTCCCATCTAGGAAACCAGAATGAAACCAGCTCAATTCCTGACTCAGCTCCAAACTGTTGTCTTTTTCCTACAGCTGGATTTACCCTGGGTACAGGCAGTACTGTTTCCAGTGAACGCAGTAAAACCAGAAGACAACTACTTTCACTAACAATGTCTCAAAGAAATGTAACACAGACACAGTAGAAGCACTGCACTCTCAATTAAAATGCATCACTTGTCAAGAAGCTTGTTTTCTTTAGGACACACTGTTTTGGGTTACACGCAGGTGTATTTTGCATTCACTCCCACTCTTCTATACAAACACTACATCCTGCAGCAGCTGGCATGTAAGCTGAGATTCCTGGACAATGTTAAGACAGACAGGCTCAAGCTCTCAATCCTAAAATGAGGCATAACAAACCCAAAACTGAGTGGCTATAGAGCCCTCTCTGCTTCAGAACCAAAGCAGCAGGATTTCAGTAAGCAGCAGCAGCCTTGCAAACATGAGCAGAAACATTAACACAAATCAGGTACCCAAGAAGAGCTGGTCTGGAGCCAAGTCAAACATTTCCACCAAAGGAAATATAGGTGACTAGCATTCATCTTGCAATTAGGCCAAAAGAATAAAAATAAAACCATATTGAGAATGCTGAAGAATAAAGATGCCACCACCTTTCACCCACCACCATGGAAGGAATCGAGCGATCAACAGGATCCCACCATAGACAAGCACAGATTTCAGATACTAGATAAATCAAGGGCAAAAGAAAGAAAAACAGCATTTATCATCATATGTTCTGATTGAAATGTCAATAAAATGCAACTCAAAGCAGAATTACCATCCCCTTTATCATTCAAAATTGATAGTATTAGAAGTCTTTAAATTAATACAATTTACAAAATTGAAGTACATTTGTCACAGCACTGTTAGAAACAGGCACCATCTACTTGTAAGAGATACTGAAGCAAAGCAGATTCATATGCCTGACAATGGGAGAAAGACCCTCTCTCTTGAGGGCTGAAACTGCTTAGGATAAGAGCTTTGGTGTCACTCCATTCTACCATGACTGCTCCTGATGAGTCTGGCAGAAGCCAGAATTTCCCTTCTTGGAGAAGCCATAGGCATGAGAAGCCAAAGAAGTTAAGATCACCTGTGCACAAGTACTGGGTTGATGTATGCCAGTTTTGGATTGAAAATAGCTTTGCAATATAGAATTAGTTTAAGAAGAGATAATTGACATGTACATTTATCTATCTTCAAACAAATCCTCTTCATTTTGAGATGCGTCTAATCCATAAAACAAATACTCTGATTACATGAAATCAAAGCTCTTATCTTCAGCTTGTGTCATTTTCCCCAAGCTCCCATTATACACAAGCTCATGAGAAAAGTTAGCTTGCCTATTTCAGAAGGTTCAAAAGACAACTCACAAGGATACCAGTTTACAAGGTTCTGTATTATCCTAAGGATCAAGGTTAAGTCCTTGGACCCCATGATACCAAGCAAAGGGTTAAAAGCTTATGGCAAATGAGAAGGACCCAACTCTCTCCAAGACTTGAAAATGCTACTTGTCCTTAATTCCTTTAGCCCCTGAAGAAATTTTCTTTTGGTTGGCAGCGACTAAGCCTGTTGTCCTCACATCTCTACACACAATTCATAAGAAGAAATCAGCTGCATCATTCCTAACTTGATTTTCAACTTACATTAGAGATACAAGGATGGCAGCTTATTTAAGTACAGATAAAGGAAAAGCTACTTGAATCATGCATAAGTAATCAGAATTCATTTCCCAGCAAAGCTTAACATACCACTTCTTATCTTGCTGGCTGGCTCCTGGGCTCCTTGGGAGGTTTTCTATTTCCACTAAGACTGGCGCAGAAGGAACCGCTGTTAGGACAGGTAGGTTTGGCTTTGCATTCCAGCTCTTTAGAGACAGAATACAAACAAGTTATTATACACACATTAATGAAGTGATGACACATTAAAGTGACCAAAACATATCAACACTTCTTTTTAAGCACAAAGGTAAAGCAAGGCCATTTTCTTCCCTAACTTCCCTAGCACTGCATATCTCTGCCCAGTCTTTTCCAGCACTGTACACAGTTAATAGTTAACTGTAACATTCAGTTGGTCAGTCACTGGATTTCAAGAACAAATAACAAAATCTTCAAATCTGTTGAGACACATGAAAATTGCCTTTAGAAAGAATGAAAGAGAGTCCTTACTTGTGATCCATTAGTTTGGCTGATAACAGCATTGTTTGCAGCACTGAAAGACAAGAAGAATTTAAAACTGAATCAGATCAACAAACTGCTTTTGCAGGCTGGTACAACTGTAGGGACTTTCAGAAAGAAACAGAGTCTAAGGTATTTCCAAAGTATTAATCTCTTTTCAGAAAGGGTATCAAGTTATTTTTTCTTTGTTCAAGCTGTAGTTTATCTGTAACTCATCTGTTTTTAACTCTTCCTTTCCTAAACCAGTTTGGTTTAAAAAGTGTTCCTGATTCAGCAGTAAGATGTGGCACTTATAAAGCAAAAATTATATAATTTTAGTTAAAACACCCAGCAAAATGTGACATTGTCAAAAGCTCACCTATATGCTGTAGATATTATGTCTGTTCCATAACTAGAACCCTCCTGATTTGACGTTTCACACCACAAGACTTTATCAGAAAAATTAAAAGTTTCTTCTTCATAAAACCTCTAATGGACTTAAAAGTAGCTATTCAAATTTACATGCACAGCAACTCAGCACGGCATTAATAATAATTCTATGTTATTAAATATTTACTATATTTGATGAATTAAATAAGACCCATACCCCTATCCTTGATGATTTCTGAACCTGCAAGAGACATTCCACATTTTTGGGAGACTTAAAAGCAGTAATATTGCATTATAGATTTCATGCAAAGCAAACTTTTTCCCCAGACTTCTAGCCTTTTAAAAAAGGTTCCCATCTCTTACGACCTTTTAATTTTCTGATTTATGGTCTGGACAACAGCTATCCAACCTGGCAAGCTGACAATTCAAATACATGTCCATATTTACTTCACTAACTCTTTAGAATTATTTTATTTAAAGCACCATGATGTCAACACTGAACAAGCTGGTCCTTGCCTGTTTCCCCCTTCACCCTTTCTCTATTGAGCGAATGTGGAGGCTACCCCAGAATTTTCAGAAATACTAAGGAATGCCTTCTGACTAGCACATTCTCCTGTGCTGGGTTAACACAAAACAAGGGAACAACATACATTTTTCATGATGCATTTCAATTAGCAACACTGGAGTGTAGAGTTTCAGAAATGGCATAGCTGGCTGTGGAGACACAACAGTGCCACACCTAAGTGCAGATCAGGAGACCGCAGTCTTATCAGGAGGAGAAACTGCACATGAAGTTTCTCTTCCCACTCCCAGAATGACCTAAGCAACCTGAAACTTGGAGAAGGGCATGACAACACAGAGCACAAATCAAACAGTCGTATTTTGCATGCAGAAGGATCTTAATGACACCCAGTTTTGCAGAATACTTTCCCATTGTATAGAAAGAAAAAACAATACAGGAAGTCACACTGGAGCCTTGTCCCCACAGTTTGAGACTTCTGCTTTCATGCAAGAACCAGCCCTGCTTCTACAGACAGAAAACGTTGGGCTGCATTTAGTCTGTTCTGAAATGTTATTTGGGCATTCTGTGGTGCTCACCATGGTGATTAATATCTATGAGTATATACTTTTTAAAAAAAAATTTGGTTCCAACTGATTGAAGCGTTCACAAATTATTAAGGCAAAGGACAGAAACCAGAACTGAGTGAACAAAGTTTCTTCACTACCAGACAGTTCCTTTTAACCTGGTTTCCTCTCTTCCCTTAAGGAAGGGTATGAAAATTATATGATTCAGATTCATATGAGTAATTTACATTGCAACAGCAAGTATGAACCTACACATCCAGGAAGACTTTTGGTAGAGAAATAAAGAACCAAAAGGCTTCCATTCAATGTTGATCATGTATAAAAATAAATGCAAGTGTAATACAGAATATAAAATCATCAACTTATTTCAAAAATACTCATTTTTCTGTCTTTTCCCTGTCTCTGACCTTCACTGAATAAGGTCTTTCAGTCATACAGCTGGAGCAGGCAGACTTCAGATGGAAGACCTCCTCACAAACTTTTACCTGATCTCTTTACATGGCAGCACATGAACTACAGCTCATATCCAGCAAGAATCATAGCCAGTAATAAACAAACTTCTTTGCTAGCTAGTAAGCAAGTCTGGCAAAATTGTCTGCGTGACAGCAACACAGAAGCTTTGCTCTGAACACTAACTTTTAAATAAAACAAACAATACCCACAGCAAAACCACAGTTAAGAGTCCAACACCATATCCTCCTTCTGCAGATATGTACTCAAGTACAGGTGCCAAACACCAGAGACAAATTCAAACACTGGAACGCATCTTACCTTGTTTCTTCCAGTTTAGCAGTGTACGCTGCAAAAATATAAAGCATTAATTAAAATTTAATTTGTAATTAGGCTATTAGTTAAATATTAATTATATGATTAATAAAAATAGCCTAGGACTGCCTAAAAGTAGGCAACCAAAAGAGCAAAAGTTGAACCAAAAGAGCAAAAGTTGCACAGATCTTATGTATAATGCGTGATAAACAAAACCTAGATCAGAAAATAAAATTAAAAATCTGAAGAGCAAACCAAAGCCAGATTTAAGCAAGTATCTGAAGGCAAACATGGCTGTCACACTTGACCTATGCAAGACTGGGAGTCAGAAACAAGGTATCAGCTGCTGTCAGATCATGACAATGAAGTGCAGCTCCCAACAACAATGAAAAAAATCAATGACAAAAATTTTGAACTCAATTAATAAATTTAAAATACTGTAATTAATATATCACTGTTTCCTGGGCCCAAGTTTTCCATCTTCATACCAAGACCTACTGTGTAATTTTCCCGGGCGAGTTGGTTTGGACATGCTTCAGACACAAGCTTTTTCTGATAAATACGTGAGGTCTCTTAACTAAGTCAAAGAAAACCTGATTTTGAAAATTCAAGAGAAGGGCAAACAGCTACAGAAGAATTTCTACCCAGAAATCCAAAAGGAGATGATTATCTGATTCTCACATTGGATTATACTTCTCAGAATGGAAGTTCTTTTACCTTTCATTTGCAGGGTTCGTCTTGAGTATCTCTTGCTGGGCCTTCTTTCAAAAGATGCTGATCTCCTGGCTTTATTGGTCTTTGTGGTTTGATATTCTGTTTTCCCACTAAAAATGCCATGTAAGAGTGCAAAGCAGTAAAATAAATCACTTATTTTTAATGATGGAATAGAGATAATGTTCATAAAAACATCACACTTCTATTTTAAATTCATCTCATGTCAGTTCTAAAAAACATCCCAAACTTCACACTTCAAAAGACCTTTCACAAAAGAGGGTAAGAGTTTTAGAAACATTTCTGTTCTTCACCCCATTTCCCCAAGACAAATGGCAGAAGCAACGACTTTTTAAACATTAAGTTGCTGATAAAAGCATGTGTGCCCTTTGCATATTTCTGTGATCCCACTGCACGAGTTCTGGGAGAAGCTGAAAATTCTAGAAGAGAATAAAGCTTAAGTAATATTGCCAAAAGTCACAGAGAAAGCTGATAACGGGACTAAAACCTAGCATCCAGGAAAAGCAAGAAATGACAGGAGGTGTGTGCCAAATGACAGTGACACTGACCTGTATCGGAAGCGAGACCCCAGGCGAATGAAGCCAGACCGACTGGAGCTTTTCTGGACAGGCCCCCGGAGCCTGAAGAAGGCATGGTGCTCCACTGCACATTTCCACAAGTGTTTGCAGGCTTTGGGATGATCCAGTCTAAAGACAAAAGTGTGCTCCTGCTCCTTTCCCTTAAAGCACACAAAGCACACTGATGACTTACCAGGAGCTTGAATAAGTCAAAGCTAAAATTCCATGCAAGCCAAATAAAATTTGGTTTTTATGATTCCTAATATATATATTTTTAAAAAATGTTTTAGGCAGAAAAATCAACCTTTTCAGAAGCTATAATGAACAACTGCTGTATCGTCTAAAGTTGGAAAAGGCTGGAGTCCATATATTTAATAAGCCAAACCTCTGAATAACTACAAATTAAAGATACTATTACAACAGGAAGGTACTTGTTGATGAGGCTAATACGGTTTCACTTCTAAATCTAATCTTCTCAAATTACCAATGATCACTTTTTAATTGTCTCAGGTGTATGCGATTTCTTCTCCATAGAAACAATTCTGAAACCTGCTTAAGTAATTCATTCTACTAAATGTGGTATGTGGGATTTTTTTTTAAAACTTTCTTGCGCAATGCATGCTGTTTCCAAAGTACCTGCTCTAGTTTCACCAGGCATTCTCTTTTTAAAAAATGGATGACAGAAAACTTTATCTTTTACTTAAGTCCCTTCATTTCCCTCCTCCCCACCCAAGTCACAATCACAAATCTTTCAGGCATCCACATTAATTCTCAAAACTTAAATATAACGAAAGATTAGAAGTATGTAAACTAGTACTGTATAATCAAGACTGAGATGTAACTAAACAGATATTTATCTACCTGTTCATCATCTTCAACAACAACCAGAGTGAGTTTGTTCTTCTTGAAGTCAAGCCTTGTTATCTTTGGCCTGCCAGATGAACAGAAAGTGCAGGTTATGTCTAACTTTAGTAACTTACTGAGAAAGTACCTCATATTCATGGTGTTCTCACAACCCAAACAATTTTTTTTGCTATCATAAAAGAAACAAAAGAATCAAAATAAAAAACAGATTTTAGTGTACAATCAGAGAGCTTACCAGAAAAACAAACCAATCTTTGTGTCTCCTTCAAAGACAAGAACTCCTGTAGGTGTTAGTCCCAGGCTGTAATCATTGCCATCTCTTGCCTAAGTGCCACAAAATAAAATTTATATTCATTTTGGTGTTTGACCCTCTATCTAATTTACTAGAGTGACTCATGTAGTTTGTTTGCCCAGTGTTATAATTACACACATATCTGCTATCTTATACAACAAAACTCTTGTGTTTTGATGATCTTATGCAATGGATTTTTCTTGTTTGCAACCCTTCAATAAGGCTGACTAAAGAGAGAAATTAAAGTTTCTTGATTTGTCTGTGTAATAAAGACATCCTTATGCATTTCCTGCACTTGCACCTCCACAGGAGATCTATGCTTATTTGTAGTTTTTCAGCTGGTAGCTGACTACACCTCAGCAAATTTGAATTACTATGATTTTTCACAAAACTCCTAAGTCTAAATACAAACTGTAGTATATACTTCCACATCAATCACATATTTAACATAGAGCAGAAATGGTTGGACTCAAGTTATACCTTCTAGAAATATATACCAAAGAGTGGAATGTTGACACAAAGCCAGATCACTTACTATACATATTGCATGAGAACAATATTCCTTTTCTTTCCCCCCTCAAAGCAGAACCAGTGCTGAAATGCAACACAAAACCAACATTATCATTTCCAAAGGTCACTATGCTGTGGTTAAACATACCTTGACTATGTGCATGTCTACACCATACATTTCCAGCCACTTAGCTTTGTTTAAGTAGTTAGTTTCAGCCTGTGCTGGTGTTTGGCCCCTGAAATAAAATTTTTGCTGTTAGGTAGATGCCTGAAAACGCACAGAAAGGAAAAACTGGTAAATGAGGAAAGAGGAAAAGAACTTCCTGAAAGTTTGTGAAAAAGGTGACACCTGTTCACTTCACTGAAGATCAAGGTCACTTTTTAAAGTTTTAATCTGAAAATGCTGCTGCAAAAATTACTGTGTTTCAAGATTTTGTACCTCATCATTTTACTCAGACCTTTGAAAAGCTTCATTTATCACACTATATTCTTTTACAAAATAGGACAGACCATATTAAAATTCTATTTCTGAACAAGGCCACAGAAGAAGCATCAGCACTATTTTTTTATTAGATTCTCTTCAGAAAAATCAGTGCAAACAGCTGGACAGCATTCACTGGAAGATAGTACCTGCATTCCTTCCACTTCTCAAAAACAGCTAATTCCATCTCTTCAGTCTGAGTGGGAACAAACCTGAACTCAGACACCAGCTCAGGGACATGTTCAGCAGGATCATAGTCTCCAAGTTCAGCTACAAAAGAACAACACTGTTAGGCACTGTTCTCAATAAACACCGTGGATATTTCTGCATACAGAAGAATTGCTGCACATTTTTTGAGTTAGTCTAAAATACTAAATTTCTTTTTGCGTTCCTTCTCCTCCTCCAGTTCTCCCTTCACCTTTTTTGACAGGGAAATTATGGACGCTGAACAAATGGTTGTGTTGTCTGCTCCAAAGTTTTGTGTTAATGTTTACAAAGTATTATTGACATATTCCTTAAAAAGCTTCCTATAAAGGGAATTTATCACCATCCTTGAAACTCACCTTTCTTCTTTCTTGCAGACAGTTTTCAACATTTTTATCACAGAAGTATCTGCTGAGATGACAACTGACTAAAGTTACAATGGAATTTTGCCTTAAAGAATTAAAACAATATCTCTTGAGATTTATAAAAAGCAAAACCAGTTCTGACACTTTCCATGAAACTATTTGTCCATTCTGCAAGTCAGTTTCTGGTTTTATGATTCTATAGGGCCCTGTCCTGACTCTGTGTCAGGGCACAATCATGCAGCTGTCATTTGTTGCTCTCCTTTTCATCTAAGGACATAATAAATGCCCTCCTGGGTCAGTCAAATGGCTCATTGAGTCCACTGCTGCATGCTCAGAGGGGCAGTAAGAGATGCTATGTAGAAAACATACAGGAACATACCAGTCAAGGGCTGTGCCACATCAAAAACGCAACTCCATCTCCCACAGATGTAACAAGTCCAGTTTTAAAGACAGATAAATATCTAAAATGCTGAAACTGACAATTAGAAACCTTTACAAAAATGTACTGGTTTTCAGAGTCACTAAACACTGGCTCCTCCTACTAATTGCAAGTTGGTTCATAACATCCAGCTCATAGTCAAAAAATTAGGAATAATTCTGTAACTTGGACTTTGGAAGTCTGACGCAGGCCAATAATTGCTGTGTCTGAAAAATGAAACTACAGATATTTATGTAGAGAAAAATAGAGAAATCACTGGGAAAACGTGGCAAAGTTAAATAAATGCCAGTATTCCACAGGTACAGAAATACCACATGATATAAAACTCCATTTCTTGGATTCTGAATGCTGCAAGCATAATAAGAGTCTTTTCACCCCCTCCTTCTTTTTTTTTTTAAATGCTGACTGAGGAAGTCTGTAGTTCTATAATAATTTACTCCCACTAAAATGCCTGCCTCTGTTCAAAGGAATGCTGTCAAAGCCAGCTTAGGTTCCAGCTGATTTAAATAAAAGTACACAGCTGTCAGACAGTAAGATTAAAGCTCTGCTACAGGCCTCATTGTGGAAAGAGGAAAGAAAAGACCACCACAAAAAGCAGTGGATATATGGCCTAATTAGATCACTTTGTTCTTCCAAAATCTTATTTACTGAACCTGTATCTTAAGGCTCTAACAATGCTAATATTTTTAACTGCGGAATGTATTCTAACTGCTTTCCTTCCACACAAAAGAGCAGGTTAAAAAGGCAAGTGTGTTCACAGTTTAATCCCAAATCTTATAGGGCATTAGCACTTCCTGCATGAAAAAAAGAAAGCGTTTTGAAAAATACTTGTAAGGGAACAAATTTCAGTGACTTTGTCCTACCTCATGCAGAGTAAGTACAACGGATTCATAAGATGAATGTTGTGTGGAGAATTTGTGTGGCTCAAACATGTGGCACATCAATTGGCTTGAATACAGCCATATATATCCATATATCTATATCCTCCAATAAGGACCCAAAAGCCTACTCTAGCAGGCATTTTTAAAACTTCAAGCCTCCCCTCTTTCTTTTGTGAGCTCCTCTGCTTGAAACCGTAGGAAACTTCATATTTGTTAACATCATACCCTCATCTAAACAACACATTCTCATCTGGAATCAAAAGTTAAATACAACTGATTAATAAAATCTCAGATGACTCAAACACAGCGCTGTATAGCTGAGGAAAAAAAGAGTATGTCACATCTTCTGGCTGAAGAAGGATCTGAAATACCAATAAGTGCAGTTCAACCTGGAACACTCAAGTATGAACATGAGACATAGGGCATTAAGATGTTCCTACAAATAGGATGAAGTCAAAAGCTGGTATTTTATACACAGTGCAAACAAAACCAATTTTGTATCTGACTTGGACAACAAAGACAACACTTGACAGAACCTATATGATGAAAAAGAAGTGAGCTGTGTTACTACATCGAAGTGATTCAGGAAGGCTGCAGGCCTCGTACCTTCTGTGAAAGTGGACACATTTGCACATAAGCACCTGAGAAAACAACTTCAGGGCAAGGCTGTTTATGTTCAGAACCTCCTTGTTCTGTTTCCCGAGGAATTGAATAATTTTCTGTACATACTCTGAAGCACAAGTACAATCTAAAAGATCTGCATTTCACACTGGATCACTAATGTCTGGGCAGAGTCTATTTTATGGACATAACAAGGACAGACTTTTTTAAACAGTTAATAAGAGTCTACACAAAACTGGTTGTGCAACTTCACCCTTCCCTTCCTGCACCTACTCACCTTGCATGTTATAAGCTGCCAGCTGGACAGCGGTGTCAAAAGGACATTCCAATCTGCCAAAAGAGAAATGCATTGTTAAAACCTGAACTGATACCATTAGCAGACAACTTAGGTAACTGACAGTAAGAAACTGCAAATGTCTAGGATAAGAAAATGAAAAAGTATTGGTAGATTTTCAGAAAATTACAAGGAGATAATCACTACATTATTTAAGCATTCCTCTCCTCATATTCATGCATAGAAAAGTAGTATTTAACAAAAAATAACATTACATTACTAAGCAAGCCTTATTAATTATCCAAATATAAATGTAATAAACTCTATGCTAAACACACTGTAATAGTTTAAAATGCTGCTTACTTTCCACTAAGAATATCCAGTTTCAGCTGCAGAACAAATAAATACCTGTAGGATTAAACAAGAAGTAAGTCATTGAGTAATAGTGCTAATGTGTCACTCAGTCAACAGGAGTAAGTTAGAGCTTGACAAATAAAAATGTCTTCTACTCTTAACATGGGTTTTCAAGATGAAAGAAACTGCACTGTGACCTTTCAAGGCTTTATCAGTCAGGTTTGTGTGTTTTGCAGGCATTTCAAATGAAGCAAACCCAAAAGTACAAGTTGTCAAAAGCTGAACTACAGTGTTGCATGAAAAAATAAAGAGGATACTCAAGTAAATATATTTTTTATTCTCATCTGATTTTACTTGAACAATGAACACATTCCTTCATTATTCCACAATTCCTTCACTATTCAAACACATACCAACCTCACAAAAGAATGGTTATTTTTAAGTCATGAAAAAAAAGTTTTACTATGGATTGCTTAGTTAAAATCTAACCTGGAATGCTGACTGCAAAGTGACTAAAAATAAACAGCAGGCTGCAGCCTTTTCAATTCGTTTACTCTTCAGAGCCAGTTTTCCTTCACCGCCTGGCATATTCTCTACTATTTTTGCTTAGAAATGGGGAAAATATTGAATATAAATCCCTTTGGTGTGCAATAGCAATTCTTCTGATCCAATACCCCTGAAGAGCAGCCCCCTCACTCCATTATGGTACACAGCTTTCCTTTAATAAGAGAAGAGGTCTCATCAAGAATAAAACACTAGCATCCACCATGGTATCCAGTCTGAATTCTAGCACAGATTCCCAGAAACCTTACACACAACTTCTGCTTCAACATGTGCCTGTGTCTCCTCACACTTTCATACACAGACACAAAACAGGTGCAGGTGTTTTTCCTACAGGTTCCACACAAGTCCACAAATACTTTGCCAAACCATTTATTAACCAAAACCTTTTGAACACTAGCCTCTGCATGGGGAATAAATTTGGTTGGTACTGACCCCAGATATGAAAATGAACACAGGCCTCCAGTGTGTAGTGGGTGTGACCAGTCTGTGCTCATCAGCCACATAAACACTTCCAAACAATTCAAGCACTTCCTATGCTGTGTTACATGACCACTGGCTGAGAACATGAGCAAGCTGCACCTGTGGAAGCTGAAAAGTAGCTCCAGCTGGGTGTCTTGCAGTTTAAAGGTGGAACCCTGGGAAAGCCCCTGCCAGTGACATCTACAATCCACGGCAAAGCTCTGCTTCCCACTGCTTCTGCTACTTTAAGGGGTCACACTGTCTCAAGATGGAAGGACAACTTGCTGCTCTCCTGTTCTGGAGGATTAGCTAAACAGGCAGACAGTGTTTAAAAGCCCTCAGGTTTCAGGTCTGCCCTGCTAAAACCTGCACAGCAAGGTCTCACTGGCAGAACTCAAGTCAAAATGGATGAAAACGTTCCACAGTGGTAGATACAGATATAGGTCTGAATTTTGTCTACAGTTACTGGTTTTAAAGATAGTTAAATGTTTATTTGGGAACATGAATGAGGAGGTAAAATATTCTTCCCAGATCAGCAAGAAAGCATTAAAAAGCAGCAGTTACCACATTATGTTACCACATGTATATATGAAGCTGCACAGGGTACATATGGCTGGAAGGGGTAATGCTACTATAATCTTCCTGGTAGCACTCCAAGGGATTTGGCTAAAGTGCAGATTGAAGAGCCACACAGACATAAACCTGAAGAACAAACAAATGCACTTCACACCCTTACAAATGGCTGAGGTATGAAATGTCTACAGCTATCATGAAAATACAACTTTGTTGACTCTACAAAAGGGATCAAGCAGCAGCGGTAACAACACAAGGAAATGTTGCCTTTTACAACAGATTTATACTCCTGACAGGTGGTAGGTTGTGCTCTTTTTCAAAGCACCCCTAGTACTCTCAGCCCATTCGGAAATGCAATTCTATGAATGGATTTGTGAAGTGCTTTAATCAAGAGGAACTGCTGCTCACCTGATTCTACAAACCTACACCTATAGTAGTGTCAACTCAGTGTCAACTCAGTCAACATGGCAGTAAAATACTACTTTCCTTTTTCATAAGCTTTTTGAAGACCACACATCCCATGAAATGCTAATTGAACTTCCTTTTTTCAAACTTGCAGTTCAATGCTTTTCTGCCTGGAGACNCTGAACTTCCTTTTTTCAAAGAGAACCTCAAACTTGCAATTCAATGCTTTTCTGCCTGGAGACAGGATGATTGCATGCAGTTCAAACTAACAGCTTAAGAAAAATAAAGACAGAGGAATGATGTCTGCTCTCTTCAGTGAAAACCTCTGTCCATCCTGTATAAGCTATTCAGATCAGTTGCCAAAATTGCCTAAGAAAAATGGAGCATTAAGTAATATACTAATATTTAGATCTCTCCGTGTCACAGCACATTTATTTCCACACACAAAATAGCGACTTTACAAAAAGAAAACTACATTTACAAAAAGCCAGGTAAGCAAGCAGTTCTAAAGAATTCCCCAAATTGTTTAAATAGATACCACAGAAAACATTTCCCTGGCCTTATCTGGGTCCCCCTCTCACACACAAAATCCCTCTTACCTTGTTAGCTCTTCACGTAGATTGTTGGGCTCTGAAGAGTAAAACTTTACACGAAAATGCAGACAATATGGGGGGCCAACTGCAAAGCAGAATTCATTCAAGACAGCAGTAACAGTTAATGGATGAGACTGGTTATTTATTTATTAGACAGAATCACATCACAGAACTCAACTGAAATTGGTTGGCTATGTTCTACACAAGGCCTTAAGGCAGGAATTCCTTTATGTCAGGGAAATCCGTGAGGAACATTGGGGTGAACGGACACTTAAATATGCACACAAAATAGTTTTATGTGTTACAAGTCAACCCAACGGTCATATCACATTAACGTGATTCTTCCTGCCAAGAGCACACGAATCCAGGTTAATCCCTATATTTAAGGGCTCTATCCATCACCAAGAAAGCTGAGCATCTTGGCTCTACAGTTGACTAAACCTTCAGGCATGCTGTTGGTCTCTGCAACACCTTCCCAGGGCTCTGGGAAATACTGCTGACAACTCAGGCCCTTCTATTCCACAGAAGTTTAGACATACTTTATGGGAATTTAAGAGACCCTTCTATGGAAAAATCATCTCTTCTGGAAATCAAAGAGTTAATTCAGCAAAAGGGTGGATTAATAGCTCTTTAAAAATGTGCATCGCTCTGCTGATTCTTGCATTTGACAGGAGGAATTTTCTCCCTCTCACTGCTTCCAAAACCTCTCTAGCATTAAAACAACACCACAAATCCCTGAAGACTTCCCACAGCGCAGAGAAAGGAAGCTGCTAAACAACATCTTACCCAAGCACACATCACTGCAACAACCAGGCCACACTGCACCCTTGTGCAGCAGGTGAGGACTTAGTGGACTGGACACATATTCAAGCATGCAGGATTGCCCCATCAATGAATGCATGAGGTCCAAGACAAGTTTTCCTATAGCCAGGCTAATGCTCCATAACACTAGAACATCTTCAGCTGCCTTGACTCCAACTATAATTAATGAGCCCATAACATGTTTAATTAAGAACATTAGAATAAAGTAATACGAGCTACAGAGTGAAGATGTCATTAAACAATCAGTAGCACCATGCTGGGCTTTTGTCACTTGTCACCCCGACCACCTCACAGGACACTGCCCCCCACCACCCATTTCAACTGGCCGTGCTTCCCATGTTAAATACAATGTCCCAAGAGAAAATGGAAAGGACACTTACTTTTAACTTGCTTTTTAATGCTTTTGGTGTTGTCCAGCCAATGCTGAAAAATAAATTAATTTCACTGAATTATCAATAAAGAAATCTCCCAGAAAGAACAAAAAAGGAAGTGTTAGTGAAGACCATCTTGGCATAACAAGTAGTTTGTTAAAACAATCTAATTCAAATCTTTCACAATTCATAGCTTTCTGTGCTTGCTGAAGATCGTTTTGCTCAAAGTTGATAACGCAAAATGTCAGTTTTTGAACAACAGAAACATCCTGCAGTACCTTATTTAAACCAAATCTTCAAGACAGCACTGTCTACTTAAAAGAAAAAAAAAACCATACTAGCAAACCACTTCACTAGATTTTCATCCTGTCCAGACAAACACTTAATTCACACATTAGTAGGTCAGCCAGTGACAATGGGCCAGAGAAGCATAAATCATAGCTGAAGACTCTGGCACTCAGCTGTGTGTGATGTTTACTTGGGGCAGGAAGGGGAGAGACAAAATAAATATTGTTGGCTTTCAGGCATTTTCTTTAGATGACTTAAGTGCAGAACAGCAGAGCTGTCTGTGTCTCAACATCAGAGTCAGCTCTACCTCATTCTCAAAAATCTATTCACAGGTGGCATTTTAGCAACTGTCACATAGGAGGACAAGTTACTGCCTCACCTACTAATGCTAATTATAAGCTATATACTGGACAAGAAGCCAAAATAATGGCTTGACTTACACTGTGTACAACAGCATGTGAAAAAAGCTGTACTTGGCAGATTGAAACACCTCAACATGCACACTATGCTCCCCAAAATAATTGCACATAATCACACTGCTGAAGAGTTTATACCAGGAGTTAAAGCTGGAAATCCAGCAAAGATCTAGCGGGATAGATCTCCTTCCTAGTGCTGTGTAGGGCCAACGCTCCCTCCTCCAAAAGAGGTGACTCACCTAAACAGGAAACACGGCACCCTGACCAACATAATTGCATTGACTCAACAGCCAGAGCCAACTACCTGACACACCATGTCCTGCATGGTTCACCATGCCTAGGGAACAACACCTCATCAGATCAATCCCAAATGTCACCTTGCAACTAATACAGATGAATTATATACTTAGCAAGACTCCTTTTGTTAAACTGTGTGACCTGAAGTTCAGCGAGCTCCAGGGAAGACAGAAAAGCAACAAGGGTATGAAAAAGAACCAGTATTTTCAGGTTGCATTGCCAAGTGTAAACACATTCCTCCCTCCAGAACAGCCCTGCCTTCTGCAGAGAGCTGAAGTCAGCCTGTAACTCAGCTGGGCTGTGACTGATTGCTGTATTAGCTGCAGATGAGAATGCTGAAACCATCTGCTGCTGCTGTGCACACAGCTGAGAATGCTCTCATTGCCTATTCAAACTAAGTAGCTACAGAGAGCTATCTGAAATGTATCTAATACATTTTTAAAATAAAGCAGGAAGCTTAAGGAGGAATGAAGCAAATATTTACATAAATTTTGCTTACGCTACCAGTGAAATAACTCCAGAAATTGGAGTTAAGCAATTTTTTTTTTCCTACATGGAAATCATATAATCTTTTTTCCTACTCCATAAACTCACTTGCTGTAAGAAAGAGTCTACTTACTCCTTCCTCCACCAAAAAAATATAGAAACTACACAGCTGGAGGCTTGCATGTGCTTTAGATACAGAAATGGCAAGGAGAGCCCTTTCTAGGCTCCAGGGCTGGCTGTGCCCCCCTGTTTCATCTCCCTCCTGTTTTCTCTCATCTCCTCCACATTCCATGGGAAGGCAACAGAGAGGCAGGCCCATGATAGGCACCGATAGCATTTCACTCTGCTGGGCTCTGACTGCTGCTGCCCACAGGAGCTCTGCTCAATGGTGATGGTGTGCAAGGGAGAAGGGAAACAGAACTGATTTTAAGTGGGGGTGGGAATGAAACAAAAAAAAAACAGCCCCAAAACCAACACATGAATGGACAGACACAGACGTCAAGAAACTTTAGATTTATTCCAAGTGATTATAATGGAATTCAAGTGGACCTGGAAAAGAAGTTTACTTTTGATGAGGGTTTGCACAGCACAGTCTACTGCTGAAAATCAGAGATAAAGTTTGCTAAACAGAAGGCAATACAAACAACAGACTGCGCAGAGTACTGGAAGTCCTTACTAAAATAGTTTGCTGCTGCAGAAATTAAAAACAAAACACATACAAAAGCCCCTCAAATCCTGACCCAACAACATTTCAAGAAGTTCGGGCAAATGAGGTTTGTTAGACAAGATGGTGAGGCTAAAACTGATCTCTTCCTGAACAGACTAGAGTGAACACAGAAATCACATGAAAACAACAATTTTTTCACTTCACTGATGGTTTCAAGAACATTTTTAAAGAAGCTATTATTTGAATACTAAAATCCAAAATGTCAGGAATTTTCCATTATCTGGTTTCCCCCACTCCCCAGGAAATCTTTAACACCCAACTAGTTATCACTTCAGCAGCAGAAAAGAATGAAAAAAAAGCAATCCTTCAGCTGTTCACAACAGATCTACTTATTTGTAGTTAAAACAAGTGTGGGATTTCTAAAACTTTTATATAACTACGTGTTGCTAGTTTGTATCAGTAAAAGTAACTAGCAAGTATGGCAATAGTCTTAGATTTAAATTGGGTAGCAGAAAGATTATATACTTCAGAGCTAGTGGACAATTCTGTCTACAGTAAGGGACTAGATTCTTACACTGTTTATTTAACAGGTCTCCTGAATAATCTTGGACAAGTCACTTGATTAGTCTCTGTTCTTTGTTTCCAGCTGCAGATTTGGTTTCTGCTAGAACTTGCCAGCTCCTTTTGCAGGAATGGCTGCTATTGCAACAGTTCTTCATTTCTTAAAGCAGTTAATTACCTCTGGCTGTTGCATTCAGCTCTTCTGGCAAAATGTAATCTTTTCTGCTTCATTATATGCAGCTCATCATTAAGGTCCGGTTTAAACAGATTGTTATCTCTACTCTGCTGCTTTTCAGTCACACATAGTTAAGAAAAGGAAGCAAACCAAGTTTGAAATCCTCTGTACCTGGTAGATTGTGCAGTATCAAATATTCAATCACATGCTCTCTGGACTGGCAGTAATAATTTACTAGACAAAAGCAAGGCATGAGCCACTGCTGTGGCAGAAAAGATTAACTCTTATTAACACATTTCAAGATGAAGTAACTTTATTTGCTAGCAGATCAGGAAGAGAAAAAAAATCTATCATATAGATAATTCTACCAGTTAAAAACTAACCCACTGTGACCTCTTATGAGATCCTAGAGACAGGTAAATACATCAGAAGCCACATGGCAGAAACTGAATTAGGATACCTTAACCATACAGGCTATTGCTTTGCTGAAGCAAAAAGATAAATGCAATAAAGTCCTTCACAATCAACACTCAGCATCTTGGACTGTACATGCTGAGCACAGCTAACATGATTTTGAGAAATATAAAATGGTATGCAATAGGCTGTTTTCTCATTTCTGTTGGTATGCATGGTTCTGAATGCCATTCATCTGTTAGTGTAATAGTCTTTTTCTCCTTAGTATTAAATATTTCTGTTCTGCAAGGGGTTTAAGACCACTTTCACTACTGAGAACTACAGACCAGCAGCAGCTAATCCCACTGGCCAAGAAGTTTGCTTCAGATGCTGAACACCAACAATTTTCTCTGAGGAGCATGTTCTCTACAATTACATGCTAAGTATAAAATTCGATCACAATAATTTTGGAAAGAAGCCATCAGGTTATAAGTGCTTTGGGGTGGAGCAATGTGTCCAAAGCTGTTAGCTTCTTTCAAAGGTTCAAATTTGTGAATTTTTTTTGCCTTTGTACAAAGCTGCAACAACTAAGAGATCACCTTCAAACTGTTATGGACACAGACCTTCACACAAATAAAGGAATATAAGTCACTGCCTCCATTTTTGTATGCTGACCTTGAACAATTCAGATATTAAGCTCAACTGTCTGTGCTTCCCCTCTGCCATCCTAAGCATGAAATAATTCTGAAGTGGCCTTGAAACACAAAAACAATTAGGTTATATATCTAACAAATAAGATGGACATATGCAGCAGGAAAACACCGATCTCATTCTACCTGGGGATGTTGGGCTAAGTGAATACAAGCTTAAGTTACAGGGATGCAGGACAAAGAAAAAAACACTCCTTGCCTAAAGGCTCACTTAACTTGCAGCTACCCTAGGTGGCAGGATTAAATACCTGACTATAAGTAGTATCTGTATAAAACTGCATAGCCCACAAGTGAAAGAACTGTGGTTGCTACTGACAATGCTCTGCTTCTGACTTCAAAACCTGTTACATTTTTAGAAACACACAATAAAACACCAATAAACTTGGGCTTGGAAAAACCCTCAACTCAAACTGATACATACAAACACACCCATAGCCTCCTAAAAACTTAATAGTTGCAGGTCTCAGTCACACCTGATTTGAACAAATCAAAAAATCCTCCTGCAACCTGATATTAACAAGGTGATTTTTGCTGACAAGAAAGCTGACAGCATTTGCAAAAGAAAACCTTCTCCTCTCTGTATAGCACACAACAAAAGAGCCAAGCACACACTCTAGTTTTGCTCCTCCCTCTGTGTATCATCAGCACCAAGAGTTTCTACATGACACACCAGGCTCTGGGGTCCAACTGGACCAGCCTGCCTAGTGACAACAGGAGGTGTGACAGGAACATGTGGAAACAAGGAAGGAAGAGACAACAGCATGGTCATATGTTAGAGTGCTGGAGGTGGAATTAAACTTGGGGACACGGAAAATCACACACCTCACAGCTTCTGCACAAAAGTTAATTCACAAAAGGCAGCTTTCTTACAGCATTTTTGTCAGTATTAGGATTTAACTTTTACACTGTTGCTTAAAAAAGAGCATAACTACTTACTGCCACTTGTGCTGAATCCATGAACCTTAATCCAAAGTAGTCGCTTTCGATAAGGTCCAGATGATACATGATTTGCTCAAACAGGAGCTGGCCTTTGGCTTTTTTCTGAAAAGATAACAGGACTCAGTACACAGCAGGTAGATTTATTGCAGCATCTACCTTCTTCTCTGCACACATTATATTCTAATTCCAAAAATTTAGCTTCTGAAAATATAATGTGGACACCTTTTTTCACCCCCTTGTATTTTCTGATGGCTTCTTTTCTCGAAGGCAAATCTACACCCCACAAGAAACACACAGAATATCCATAAAGAGCTTGCATAATCTGCTTTCTTGGAAAATGTCAACATTGACTTGTCAACAGAGTGTTAAAATGTCATTTTATCATTTTTCCTTTTAGGCTTTCCTTATTCACTGACATTCAATAGAACTGGAAACACAGCCAGTACAATTGCAATAACCAATGTACTGGAAAACTTAAGGAGCCAAGTACAGCAAATTGCTTATGAATTTACTACTGTTTGGTATCTAGGCGTTTCACCAGTTTAGAAGCAGGTAGCAAAACCTATTGAATTAGGAGATAGCATTCCATTAGCAAGTGCTTTTAACAACTACTAGGAAACAGTCTGGGGCAAGTAACTTGAATAAATAGCACTTAGATATCACATTTACAAAACTAAGTTCATAAAACTAACTTCTAGGTGCAAAAAGCCAGCTCATATGCTCATACATAATTTATGAAAAAAACAGCTCTGGCCCCAAGGAAACATCGCTTTTACAGTGATGATCTAAAAAATGAAACAGTTGTTTTTAAAGAGAAAGCACATAAAAGCACCGAGCAGTTTCTACACAACATATATTCTTCATGCTATGAGCTCCTTTATAACAATAAATGGAAATAATATCTTAAGAGTTATTATATCTAAGACGCTTAAATGTAATAAAATACATTAATAAATTATTAGATCAGTGCAAAGGTCATAGTGTTAAAAAAAATTAAATACAAAGAAATGCAGGCATTATTTATGCTTACTCTGTCAGCAGTGGAAGGGTTTCTCTATTTCTGTAAAGCCACCATCTTACAATCTTTTACCTCAACATTTATACATTCACAACATGAGAAATGGGATAACTTTTGAAGCACATATTTAGTAAGCTAGTAATTAGCAAATTTAGTACACCTCTCAAAATTATGGGCCAGACAAATTTTTCTTCTCAGAAATAATCTGGTTTAATCAGTAAGTAATACCTAAGTAAGTAAAGTTGCATGCTGTAATGCTTGTCACCTTCCTCCACCCTGATCTTCAAATATTTTATATTCAACTTTGCTATCGCTATCACTGGTTTACTTGATGTATCAGTTAAATCCAACACAACATATCATAGCCCAAAGCAAAATCTCAAAAAAAGTTTGTAAACAGAGCCTGTCTAAGCGAATTCTCACAGTTATTTCTTTCCAGGTATTGGGGAGAACAGAAGGAATGGAAGGCATTTGGGCCAGCAGGCAACTTCACAAACACACAGCATCTACAAAACGTTGTATAATGCAAATACTAAACGTCAACCTAATCAAATTCATTCACACAAAGGGTTTTCTGTTGGTCTCAATTTCTCAGGCAATAACAGATTTATTAAACAGCAGCTCCAATAGAAACCTTAAGGTAAACCATCTATAAATACAAACTCATACTTTTCTTTCATTAATTGAGTCTGTAGCCTCAGTCTCGAAAGACCAAGGCATTGAACTGTTGTTTTTTTTTCTCAACACACAGTATCTTCTACTTAAACCATAACATAATAATATAAGTGAAATCAATTCAGCACCTGCAACAGCAAAACTAGAAAAACACTCCATGTTGCATGAAGCTTTTGGTAGCTTGTCTAAAACTAGTGGAAAATCTCCCCTTATTGAGCAGAACATTTGAGATCCTTCTCAATTCCTCTGCAGGTCATCTTTAAAACCTGCAAATTAACCAGTTATCTCAGGCAAATTCCCTGCCGGTGACAGAAGCACTTTGACTCCAGCCTGGAATACTACACATACTACCTCAAACCACCCACAAGCAAAACTTCAATTTCTGCAGTGTCAAATTAGTTTCAGAATGTGTTCGCCATTTTGGAAATCTCGACAGAGGACTCGAAGATTAACTGGACCCCGAATGACTAAGGTGGGATAAAGTCCCTGAAGAAGCAGTGGAGTGGCTGTGGAAAGATCTACAGGACTTCTGGCTGTTCTCTGACTTAAATCACCAGGGCTGTCAACATGGAATTAATTATGTACTACTTTGCATATGACTTAAATCACCAGCAGCTGTATTTGGTGCAAGTCAGCAGAAGTGTCACACATGCTTTACTTTACTTAAGTCCTTCCTCCTTAAACAAATAGCAACCAAAAATATTAATGCTTTGTAACCAGTCAACTTTCAAGAATCAAAATTGATTTCTTTGTATTCAATAAAACTGAGTTCTCAAGAGTTTTCAAAGAGCAAAGATACATTTTTATTACATTTTCTTGTTAAAAATTTCCCTCACTTTCTCATGGCAACATTGGTGCTAATAACATCAAGGTTGTGGGTTCAATCCCCGTATGGGCCATTAAGAGTTAGACTCAATGATCTTTGTGGGTTCCTTCCAACTCAGAATATTCTGTGATTCTGTGAAAGTAACATTTTTATCCTGCTGCTGTCCTATGCTTTCCCCCCCTCCACTCCTTTCTTTCCCTTACAGCAGAGCTCAGGTTACACTCAAAGGACAAATATTTTCAAACTGTTTAATGGTTACCGATGAACTATTAACAACCCCACTCACAAGCAGTCCAGTCAGTGGCTGGTCCTCCCTTCAGGGCACAAATTAAACTTCTCATGGGTTTGCAATTCAGTAAAACCTGACTACTTGATTTACAGAGTTTGCTATTCTCTCTAGGAAGCAACAGCAAACGTCTCACAGCAGGAGAATGAACAACAGGAAAACGTAAATAAAATACACCATATATACAGGGCAGGACCTCTCCTGGTTTTGCCACCCTGGATAAAAACATCTTCTGATCACTTCAGAATGAATCACATGGCCCCCGCCCCCTCTCCCCCTTTCCCCAATGAAAGGGATGCTCCCAACTAATGACATCTCCTGCTGCTCTTAATAACTGCAATTGCTGGCTGAGTAGGTGTTCCAAAGGCTGGGCTTAGCCCGGTAGCTCAGCAACAAGGCTGGGTGTTCCCCTCAGTGTGCTGTTTGTCCCTTCACTGCCCGGGTAAGGCGATCCCGAGACATTCTCCTCGGCACGGGCATCTCAGCCACTGCCTAAAACCTGAAAGGCAGCATTTACACCCTCTTCTCATGGTCTCAGAGTATCGGCTATTTCATGGACAGGCATCCGTGAGGATAAGCCAGTCAGGTGCTCCAAACCTGCCTGATGTCAAAGCCACCTTCAGCACCAGAGCAGCTAGTACACACCAGCACAGAAGCAACACAAGCTCACAGTAACCGGAGAGGAGCTTGTGCTGGGTGAGCACCAGCTGAATGGCTCACTTAAAGTTTTTCATCGCAGCAAAGTAGTTCTTTTTTTTCTAAAACTGGAAAAAAAACCCCAAGATCAAAATACCCACCGAATAAATCTACTAATTAAAATACTTATCAGAAAATAACCTCTCCTGTTTATTTCTTTCTTTGTGAAGAAATGGAGGGCCCTATACAACATGAACTTTGAAAAAAATAGATGAATAAGCATTACCTTCACAGGACTTACCATCCCTTGCATCTTTGCAGCTGTACTTTTTGTTCAGATTTCTTCAAATGATCACGTTAATATTTTCATTAACAATAACTAAAAGTAGTAATTGTCTTCAATAGCTACCAAGTGGCAAACATTTATCTTCCTGGCTTTTGTCAATTTATCAGCAGGGTTACCATTCATATGCATACGAGCTTCCTTAGAAATATACCGTTTACATACACACACACACACAAAGAAGGTATGGGTCCCTATTCAGGATTTACAGCTACCCAGTTGCTAGGATGTCACCTATGCATGTTTGCACACCACAGCAGCACAGAAGCAGCAAATAAGCCTGTCCATTTTTTAAAGGAAGTAAATCCTCTTCTCCAAAACCACAGGTTTCAAATAACTAAGCCATGAGAACGCTTCAACAGTGAGCTTTAAAGGAAGAAGATTTCATATCAATATCATGCAAAAGGTGTCTGTAGTTAACACCATTAAAGTCTGCTGCAGAATTGGACGGTTAAAACCCCTTATCGTTACAAAGGCAGTGTTAGAAGTACACATTATTTCTATCATCCTGATCTTCTTATGGCTTTAAGTACTGACCTACAAATGGAGCTGCTCCTCTCCTCAAACACCAAGCACCACTCCTACAAATAACTTTTCCAAACTCTCCAGTCAATTTTCTCATTTATCTAAAGATGCCACTGGCAGCAAAACACTAGTTTTTCTAGTGCTTCTCCCTATGGTTTAGCCTCAGTTTTTGACAACACTGCCATACACACTTGTTAATATAAAACCCTGCAGACTGGAAGGCTGGGGAGAATTTCTACCTCCAGAGACACAGCTTATCAATTCTTCTATTTACTCAGTGTCTCACAAGTACAGGAAGGTAAGCATTTGGGATTAAATATTTTGTTCTTTTATTCTCTGGAGAAAGAAGGCGTTTCCCAAAAATCTTCATAACAAAGAAATTATTTCAATACCCATCCTAACTGAACATTCATTAGAGTGTGATGTAGAAGGATTTTAACATACTGTGCTCAGGCTTATTGACCCTATTACATAAGAAGACAAAGACTCAAAACATTCATACCTGACAGTTCGTTTTGAAACAGAAGTCTCTGTTTCAACTGTCTGAAGGTTTTTATCTTCTAACTACCAATTTGATTTAACCAATTTTTTAATTCTTTCTAATACAGAATATATCCAAATTGCTTGTTCAGCATTAAGGTTTATAGATTAAATGCTTCCCCCCATTATACTGTCAAACATTTCAGTTTTATTTGGGGTTCCACTTACAGGCTTCTCACAAGCATGTTGATTAAGAGCAGCAGAGAGTCCCAAGGCTTTGAGCTCTTTGCAGAGGCATTCAGCAGGAAAGCAGGACTTCAGATAAAATTTGCTGTGAGTTAAGAATGTGAAACTTTCAGGCAACTAAACCAGCCTGCAGCACAAGCCCCAGAAACACTCTGGCAGCACAATGCAGGCCAAACAATTTAGTCTTCAAGCAGCACAGATTGCTGCCAGCTGCTCCCTTCCTCCCTCCTTTCCAACAGTGCCAGGGCATGGAGCATTGCACCAAGACTGAAATGCTTGCCTGTCATGGCCCTGAAGCGGCTGGGCTGCGAGCAGGACTCGTGCAGGCAGTCTGTGCTGCTCACACGGGCACAGCCACTCAGCATCCCCTGGCTTAGGTTCGATCTCACCAGAATTTCAGTCTGGCAGCCCAGGAAGCACTGGCTCAACCCTGCACTACGGCCGGGCCCCCTCCCACCGCACAGGCAGCAGCACCTCTGCTGCGGAACACACGGCTCACGACTGATTTTGTCCAGTTTCAGTCCCCTAAAGGTCTTTCAGAAGTTTAAGCAAACACTCAAAAGCATGTCAATACTTTCAAACAGAAGATCACATGAGAAATAAAAGTTTTAATCCAAAACTTTATGGCCTTAGCACACACAAAAAGGGGCACGTTCAAGTGTTTGTTATTACTACTTTTGTCAGCTGAGCTTTATTTTGAAACTTTAGAGGTCAGCCCTGAACACTCAGAGTACTCATTTCATTTGATGACTGATTTTCCAGCATTTTTAGCAGTATTAGATTTTCTTGTTAATCAGCATCCATGCAAGGAACAGCATTATGTATTTCATATTTACATCCACAAATATTTAGCAAGTGGCCATAAATATTCCACAAGTTTTTAATACGCCAGAGTGGATTATTGAGTAAAATCAACTATCACAATGCATCTCTGATCTTGCAGTCAGATCAACACAAATCATTTCTCTCCAAAAAAAGCCACTGGCACTCCTTAATGATTTTCACATTCCAGATAGATTTCTTAATTTTTATTTAAAATAGGCACTACAGATACAGTCCTTTTTTTATCTTGTTTTATACTCCAAAAGTCTAAACAGCTTAGTTCAATCCCACTATTACACACAGCCCTTGGACTGGTTTATACTAGACCTTGTTTTAATGACACTTCATTATAATAAGGACATCTCATTTTGCAACCTCCATATCAAATTTCATGCATGTGTAAGTAAGAAATATTCCAAGATAAAAAACTACTCAGGGAGAGCATCCATTCTCATCATTTCTGTCTTTCATCTTATACCGCCAGGAAGCTTTTACCTAAAACTTTGCAGGTACAGAAACTGGAATACAATTAACACTCCATTATCCATGAGAAGATTATGTAAATTGTGGGTTAGGCAGGGTCAGGGTTTTTTACTGAAACACTGCTGGCTTCCACAAAGTACAGTTCTGCTTCCCTAAGACCTTACACTTACTATGTGTCTCTCCTGTAAGGCTGACCTTGCTCCCCCATAAAAAGCAACCAAAAAATTTTATATGCCAAGTGCACATATTTACATTATTTATATTATAATTTCTCCCCCTATCTATGTTATCTTTTCCCTCCCCCAATTAGTACTATGGATAGCATAGAATTGAGTAAACAAGAACTTAATTTTAAAATATTTTGATTTTAAAATCCTCTGGAGCTCTCTATTACTTAAAACAGCACTTTGTTTCAAACTCTTGACAAACATTTTTTTTCCTAATTATTTAATAAGTTGTTGCTGACCCCAGATGAAAACTTTCTGTACTTTCAAGTTCCCCCTCACCAACTTGTCTTTCCTCACAAACCACGAGCACCAAGAGAGCTAGTATTCCAGCTGTTGAGGGGTTCCCTTGAGAGACCAGACTGGTATGACTGAGCTGATGGAATCTTCAGGTTATAAACCAGGGCTGTTCATGGCTTTTGAGCTTGGGGAATACCAGAGGTGCAGTGGGGGAAGATGTAGTTTAGTTTTGCATGGGAACAGGATGAAAAGTAAGATAAGGGATGTCAGCAAAACAGCATTCTTGTCCTCTCACCACTCATACTACTCAGCACACATTCTATCCACAGATCTTAAACAATTGGAACAAAAAGCACAACCTGACGTTTGTCCAAGTTTAACTTAACAGAAAAGCAGAACGTACAATGAACAACATCCACAGCAGCATTTACAGGCAACATCTATTTTATAAAAACTTTTTCAAGATTAACAAAGTAACAAGCTTCTTAGTGTTTCACTAAACACATAAGTCTGTAAAAATGGTTGAATGCATTTGGAGAAACATAAAGCTTCAAAAGAGTGGTAAGAGATGAGGAAAACTACCAGGTCAAAATACAACTTTAAATCTGATATTAAGCTGTGGGAAAAAACCTGACCCCTTTCAATCTGCCCCAAAAAACCACTGATAACTCACATTAAGTTCATGCCTCCCATTTTGAACATACCAATGTGTCAGAAAATAGTATACACGACGCTGACATTCTTCAGTCATTGACATAGCTACAAAAGCAGTAGATTCTTGCAAAGAATCCAGTCTATGTACTGTGTATGACTGCAGCTTTGGTGAAAAGTTCAAGTCAGGTATTTTTCTAATTAAAAACAACAGAAGACATGGAAAAGCAGAAAGATTAAGTGGCTTGACAGACACCAAAGATAAGATCAGCGGACAAAAAGCAGAGTTACTGCTCAAATCCTGGCTCTGTGTCTAATAAGTTAAATCTCAACTGCATCATTTACAACCTGTCCCTTCTGTCTCATTGTAAATATTCTGAAAATATGAGTCTTTGCTACTTAATAACCCTCAAATTCATTCAGCTTACATGGCAACGTCCCTTGTGGTTGCTTCTTACTGTTGTTTTTGCATTTCCTTTTTTTTTTTTAAATTAAGGAGAAATTCGACAATCTCAGGTTCAATTATATCAATGATTGTAAATGCAGAATACTCTTCTCAATAAAAAAAAAAAAATTCACTGTAAGGATAGAGCTCAACAGCATTTTGAGCAAACTTAAGCCTGGTATCACCTCTAAATGCTTCTTCACCACATTTGGGGAGGCACATGGGGAACCAGATTGGAGAATCGCTCCAGCTGGAAACTACATAACGAAATTATACCGATTATTTTCAGCCACAGCATTTTCTTGACTTAGCTTACTGCCTGGCTGCTAAAAAACTGTTTCTCCTGCCAAGGGGTATGAGAAAACAAGGACAAACGCAATAACGAAAGCAACATCTTTTTTTCCTGTGGCAGCAACAGCTTATGCCACTGTAAAGTATTTGTGTAGCCATGGATTTAAAAAGGTATGGCATTCATTCCTGCCCAGACAACCCTTTCTCTGGCTGTGAACTAACCTGTTTGCTAAATGATTCATTCTCAAGAAAAGCTTTGTTATTTATTTTTTTAATAAAAGAAATTCACAGTGCTTAGGTAGACAATGCGACTGTGCACAAACGAACTGGCAGACCAGGGGGCACCTCTTTGAGAGAAAGAGTTCATTTTAAAGCAAATTTACTGCCAACAAACTAGCCAGTTTTGCAAAAGATTTTAGCTCAAAGAGCACAAAGATTCTCAAATAAAGGTTTTGTAAAAGAAAAAAAAAATACACATGTATTTTTAATTTAAGCTTTACATTTTAGAAAGTGATGTTGTTTTGCCAGGATTTTGTACCCCCCCCACTTCATCCCCTGTCTTCCCTGCCCTTTTTTCCTTCCTTTCAGAGTCAACCCCAAAATATGAATGATGCAAGTGGAGAAACAAGAATAAACACTCTAGGAAGTTTGAAATGAAACATTTAATTTACTTTTAATTTATTGTATTTTAATCACTGAAGAAACTGGTACATGTCAGCCACTGACGATGCACTGTAATTACCACAGCTAGCTATGTCAATTTGGTTACTGTTACTCATAACTTAGATGTTCACAGTCAAGGATCTATGTTGGCTTTTAAAGAAAAAAGTCTGGAGTGAAAAGTTTCTTGTAGAAGTAAATAGTTACTACTGCACCCTGGTCTGAGATTTATAGGTGAGGTGGCAGGTCATGACACCTCTTCAGGTTCAATTTATGCTCCTCAAAGCCTTAGAAATGTTGTTGGAGCCACCAGGAATTTGCCTACAGAGCTGACTCCAGCTCCAAAGATTACTGCTCTAGTTATGCAGAGACACCAATTTAAACTTGAGTACTTTTTAAGCGTTAACTCTTGCTATAAAGTGTTTGTGGGCATTCCTGGCCTCAAATCAAACATCCTAGGCACTAAGTAGCACTGGATATATTCATTACATTGCTTCAGAGATTTACAAATTGATTTTACCACCCTCTATAAACACCTATCTGTACAGTCATTTTGCAAATAAAGATGTCAAAGGGTTTCTCTAACTCTAGATTATTTGGGGTTCAGGATATCACAAGAGTTATTTCTGCTATCTCAACAGCACTGCTCAATCAAGCTGACTTCCTTGCACTACTGAAACACTCCACGATTAAAAAAGACAGGGAAGAAAGAGCTGTGTGGAGCAGCCAGTCTTGAAATGGCTTTTCTTTCTAGTCAGCAGTTCCAACACCAGCACAACTGTGATTGCAGCCAAAATCCTCTGCAACTAGTCAGGTCTCGCAGATCCACACCTTCCTAACTTCCTAATGCTCAACTCTGTGAGCTTAAAACAAGTCACTAACAACTATAACACGTGGTAATGGAAAAACAGAGCACATAACTTCTGGTGCCACTGCTCATCCTGTTGGCCAAAAACAGGTATATAATTAGACAAGCAGAACAGGCACGTGCATATTAAGGAAGCTTTAGAAATGTAAAACAGTGGCTAACACCTCACTCCGAATAAAGCACCATGCCATGAGACAATCCCTACTATATAATCTGCCCTGAGGAGGGGAAGGAAGCAGATTTTTCCTCTTTCCCTCCCCTCTCAAGTTAGTGTTAAAAACTGTGTTCATCTCTGACACAAAACCAGATCAAACCCAACCCACACAGAAACTCCTGCTAGTACTTCTGCTCATCCCTCCTCTTCAACAAGTTACACCAAGAGATTTACCTTCTTTATCAAGACAGCTCACCAAAAAGAAAACCCAATTCACCAAACAGGTTACCCTCTCTTAGTTATGCCTTGGCACAACAACTGCATTAAAACATGAGAAAGTGTTCAGTGTGTAAGGCATGATAACATCTAGCAAAACACTCTCGAATTTCAGGGAATGCCAAAGTTAACTATTCTTTCAGAACCTTATTATTAGCAGCAACATAGTGGACATCAAGGCACAGGTCCGACTACCAACAGCAAAGAGCAATGCCTTTACCTCACTTGCAAACAGCAATCCACACCAGAATAACACAAACCAAGTGTATTTCAAAAACACACTTGGATCACTCATACCGGTAAATCCACGCTGACATCTGTCCCGTCCAGCAGCGCCACTCGGCAGGTGATGATGGATTTGGCGTCCCCAGCTGCAGGGATGTGGGTTGCAGCCCTCTGGGCCTCTCTCAGCCTTTCCTTCTCCGCATGCTTGCGCATGGACCGGCGCCCCAGCGTGCGGCGGAAAAAGCTCAGCATCTTTGCTACAAAATCCAACACAGTAAATGAACAGGGTGAAGTTTTTTACAGAAGAAGAACCCCAAAACCAAAACAAACAAACAAACCAACCTCAAACCTAACCAGAAAAAAAAAAAAAAACCTGCAATAAAGTTCTTGGAAAATCCCAGACTTTGATAAAGAAAAGCCAAGAATCAAACAGATTTTCACTTTTATTTAAATACCCACAGTATTCGGCTATGAAAGTCTTTGAAAAAAACCCAGCTCAGAACTTTGAAGACGGCTGGGTGACTTTTTGGGAATACAAGAAACTACGTTTAAGGAAAAAATCAGCGATCGCGCAGATCACCTACTGCTCTCTGCAATCTTTCAATAACACAAACGCCACCGCGCGCTTCTCCGAGACGGTGATCTTCCACAGCTGGGAGGCAACTCAGCCCTACATACCACCACCAACTGCTTTCCTGGCTCACTCGCTCCCCCTCTCCCATCGAAAACAAGCGATAAGCGACCCTTCCCGCCTCAGAGCCGCGCTCCCAGCTTTCCGTGCAGGAATGGCTCTGGCAGGACCGGCGAGCGCCCCTCGGGCACGGCGCTTCCCGCCACACACCCGGAGCTGTGCGGGGAGTCAGCCCCGAGCCCAAGGGGCGACGGCAGACGAGACCCGGCCCCGCCGGGCGCCTTCCCCGCCCGCTCCGACCCCCGCCCGCGGCGCCCCTGCCCTTACATAACGCCCCGNTCGGGGGGGCGGCAGTGCGGCGGGGCCGCGGCGGGGAGCGGAGGTGATGGGGCGGCCCCAGGGATGGGGCAGCCCTGGGGACTGAGCCTTCGGGAAGCGTTTCAGGTTCTTTCCCAAAAGTTCTGGAGTTTTTGCTAATGTGGCGTGGAGGTTTCCCCTCGGTGGTTTGGCCAGGACTGTGACCAGCCCTCGGCTGCCCAGCGGTAACTGGAACCTTTAAGCAAATGCGCGCTTAAACCATAAAATTTGTAAGAAAATCTTATCTTTAAACAGTGCCTGAAAGAGCAGCGGTAGCAGTGTATTAAATCAAGCAGAGCCGTCTACAAACGAACACTGTTAATATTTGTACACTGGAATAAGGCTGCGACTACAAAATGCAGTTTGTATTTTGAAGTTTAAATCCAGACGCACAGCCTGTGCCGGTGCTCCGCGCTTCCATCGCTTTTCTTACGTGTTACTCCAGCCCGGGGCACAAGCCCCGCTTCTCGGCAGCAATTACAGAGGGCTGCACTTTAATGTGCTTTTTTAATTGCATAAATATTTGTGTCCAAGTCAGTATTTGAGGAAAAGCAATATTAACCTCTCCGTGCGTAATGCCAGCTAAAAGTGACAAAGCTCGGAATAAAGGAGCTCCAGACACCCTCAAAATCCCAGGATAACTGGAAATCCAGCCTACCTAATAGCCTGGGAAAGCAGATACTTGGGCTAAAGATAACACAACGTTTTTTATGCTCCGCTCTGAATCGCGGGCTGACACCCGGTCAGTCCCTGCCAGGCAGTGGAATTGGCATAATGAAACCCACATTAATACCTCAGCTCCAGTGCCTGAATATACATCGAGCTCCCTTCATGTCATTTACTGAAATGGGGGGAAAAATTAAAAAAGCTGACAGGTAATTGCCCACTATTTGCTGATGAAGTAACAGGTTGACAACCACTCTATTGCCGCTGGGAGGAGCAGGGCGAGCTTTGAGGAAAGGTGAGATTCACATTCATGTGCCTGTTTATTTATTCAGAAAGGTGAATTACAAAACGGGGGGGGATTTAGATATTTACTTTTTATCAGAGGAACAGGGACTATGCTTGCTCTCAGTAGCCTGTCATGAAATACCTGTGGGAGCTTGCAATAAAATTCTCAAAGGAACCATAAAAAAATCTTACTATATTTAATGTGGAAAAATAATTTATCTTGAGGGTTTGCAGATATCTGATGAATTCTCAAATCAACTAACCAATGGTTTGCATATCAAAGATGCTTAGTTTGTAGTGGAGATCTGCCAGGTAAATGGGAGTCTCCTGGCTATTAAGTCTACACTAACTCACATTCTCCTATGGGACAAAGAACTGTGGGGAATCCCCTGATTCTTGGACGTTGTCCCTAAATGTTCTAACCATCTTCAACTATTCCTCAAATTGAGCTTCTTTCCACTCTTTCACAAGCTTCCATGGTGGCACAAAGATTATGTCCTTCCTGTAGCTACAGTGACACAAAAGCTTAGTTGTTCATTTTTGCAATTTCTACTTCACACCACCCTCTTGCTACTCTTCCTGTAATTACAGTCTACTCCTTCCTCGCTATTTGCTACTCAGATACAGTCCAAGTATGTACAGTACACATTCAACTGTGTAACATGTCACTTGTCTTATATCCAGTCTTCCAGTTTAAACAAATCTCCTCCTATTGAAAAGCCTCTTCTTACATCTGTTTTTCTCCTTAAAGTGTTTTCCCACTAGTTTATATATTTGTACTTCAAATCCAAACACCCTGTCCTCACTTTGAAGTCCTGTATTTATCAGTGGAATTAAGAACATATGAGAATCTCAGACACTCATCCTTCCTGAGAATTTTGTCTTGCCTCCTAAGTCCTTTCATTATCTTTACCCGCTTTTGTTTTGAACATCTCCTCACTTTTTAGCAGCAAATACTTCATTACAAGCTTCCATTTAGAATTTTTGTTCTTCACATCAGTGTTCATCATACCCTCAGCTTTTTGATCAGATTATCATCTCTACGGAACACCATCTCCAATACACTCACTATATAAAAGGTAATTTAAAAGTTATTCAATTAAAGCAAATCTTGCAGTATTTATATATTTTCAGGCAAAAACTTGGGCTGATGCTTTAGCCAAGCAACTTAATTCCTGATAATTTGCAACCTCTTCTAATGCACAATCCATAGGGGTGTATTTATGTCATACAATATCAAGAAGGAAAATACAAGGTGAACATTATCTGGCACCAGACACATATAAATGTGGCGCAGCAAAACTGTGTGTACAGTAGCAAGAAAATCACAAAAAAAAATTTAAACTTTAAATTACTAAAGCACATCTTTATTTTGCAATTAAACAATTAAGATCCACAAGTAAACTATATATATATTTTCAAGTCTGTACCTAGACAACTATTTGTCAACTGAAATTAAATATATCCACAAAATATGCATAACAGCATTTTTTCACATAATAGAATGAAATTTTACTTAAGACTAAAACAAGACTTGTTAAATGTTAATTAGCATATTTATCCTGGGAACTGCTGGTTTTCGGTAGAAGTGAGTGTCTAATTTTAATGGCAAGAATTTTATCAAAATGAGGACAAATACATAAGGCCCTTTAAAGCATACAGTAGCTGCAGTGACAAAAGCTGAATTTATTTTCACATTGTCCAGTGTTGACCAATTTCAAGTTTCCATCGTTTTCCATCAACCACTCTGGCTGCTTAGCCAAAATGGTGCATTTAGGTTGTTGGTTTGTTTTTTCCCTCCCCCTCATGTGCTTTTAAACAAATTTATAGGCAGAAGTCTACTTATGGGAAGAGCCTTTGCATCCCCCCAGTATTAATAAAGATACACAAGAGTTAGTCTAAACAACGCAAGAGCTGTTCAACTCTGAGATGATTTACTCCACACTTGCAGTCCATCATTCAGCATCATTCAGCAGTATGAAACTGAGATGAAATTTGACAACTGAAATCCACAGCTGGGAATGCAAATTAATTACCAGAAGTAACTGGCAAAAATATTACCACCATCTGATTGTTAATAATGATCTAAATAATACTCTTCCCTTTGTATTTACCATTGTATAGCACCTGTTACAGAAAAAACCCAAGCCTTACACAAACAGCCCTGCCAAATTGACTGGTTAAAATGGGATCACTGGTAAATGAAGCAAACCAAATGGAAAACAAATCTGGATACACTGGATAAGATAAAACCTTCACTCTCTTACCTTAATTCTCCTGTAAGATTATTATGGGTTGTTACTGTGGTGCCCCAATGTACTGAGATAATTGCACTGGATCATTTTTAGTCTAGTCCTTGTGGATATATTCTAGTTAAAAAAAAACAGCTTAACGTAAACTATTTAACCCTTTCACTCATGTCTCAGGCCCCTGGCCTAGGTGCAAAAGGGTGACAACTTCCTTAAACTTTGTTGTGCATTATCTTTAGTTATCAAAATTCAAATAAGTTAAGTAAAAAAAAAAAAAAAAGAATACTGATTTCCAGGTAATTGATCTAATGTTAAAAATAATGCTTAGCAGAAACATTTACAGTAAACATAGCTAATTTGCAGCTAGCTGAGAGAGATCACATAAATTTACAAGTACCCTGTAAGTTTCTATTTGCACCTTTTTTTTTCCTTTTTTGTTTTTTCCCCAAATGCAGGCTTCATATTCATATTAAGACAGGAAAATTGAGATGATAGAATTATCTTATTAATATCTATTTTCTGAAAATCCCTCAGAAACACATGAACAATCAACAAGAAATGGTTGGAAGAACAGAAAACATTTGTACCAGGGTGTAATCCGAATCATCTCTGTACAGAAACCCATTAAGCATCTCTCTCCAAACCCAATTTATTTTGTCCAATAGTTCAGTCAGTAGTAAGCATGAGATAAAGTGCTACTATTCAAACATCAAAACACTTCGAAAAAAATTATCCTTTAAAACGTGTAAGCTTGCTAAATATGAAATACCATAACCAACAAGCTGCCAGCCAGTCCGTGAACCACTGTTCTTGCTACAGCAGACTAGAATCAGATATTTTAGTGGCTTTTTAAAATGAGACTACTAATCAAAATGTCTAAATTTTTTAAAATTGCATATTTCAGCATTTTTAAAAGAAAGTTGTTAATCTCTCCTTTTTACCATTGAGATCTCAATGAGCAAAACATGCCAAAGCCATTAGCCAGAACTTACAGCTTATGCACCAGATCAAAACCTGTAGCAGGAGAAGCCCTATGAAAAGATAGACTCCTGTGGGAGTAACAAGCACAGAGGTAAAATCCAGTGAAAAGGAACTGGCCTTCTTTGCAGACTTCTAAACAAACAAGTGACTAAGTGCAGTGGGATAACAGACTGGACAGAACAGTTACACTGAAACAAACCAACCATTTCCTCCTTCTAACAGCTTCCCAATCACCACTAATTATAAATCCCTGCATATTCATGCAAGATCCACAGGTAATCAATGAGTATGTTTTTACCAGATCTTAATACTGGATCCTAGCACTAGAAGTAGCAATGGGAAAGAACTTCTTCAGTCTCAAGACAAAAGATGGGTACGCTAAAATTGGCAAATACACCCAACCCAGCCAACTGCGGACCTGAAATGTAAGCTACAGAAAGACTGCAACTGATATTAGAGGATGCCATTCTTCTACTTGGTGGAAGTCCAAATATGCAAAATTTTCATGTGGACCATAACCAAATCACACCTTTTATCCTCAGGGCTGAGGGGCCTACTGATTGCCTGCATAGCGGCTCTACAGTCAAAACAACAGCATATGTACTGGACAACCTTCTTTTGCTTGGAAATTGGTGGATCTGTAGAGCTTCTCATGCTCATGCTAATTCCCACCAAACATCGCCCACATACCTGCACACACACTGCATAAGCATAAAAATATCACATAATTCAGCTCCACAGCATATCTGGAGCTCCAACATCTCCATGCCAGACCTTCCCTTCATCCCGTTTCCCTGGGCAGCTCAACTGCAGCACATCTGCTGCATTTTGGCCCTTCCACAGGTACCATGAAGCTTTTTGGAAGGTCTCCAGAGAAAGTTGCCAGCTACACAAGTTCCATAACAACCTCCTCATGTTCCTTAATGTCCCAACTGCTTTCTCACCCTTTCTTTACTAGATGGTGTGCCAGACTGTAATCAGATATTCTAGAAGAAGTGTTATTGCTTTATCTATATGGCATATAAGCTTTTGAGATTTAACAGAGAAATGTGGAAGAAATGTCAGCTAGCATTAAATCTAGTGAGAAAAAAACCCAAGCGTTCTCTTTTTCATAACTGGGAGAGAATATATAAAAATAAAATGCATAAAAGCAGTATTTTACTGCGTAAGACCTACAAGTGATTGAAAATACCAAATGCTTCCAAATTCAGGATAAATTAAATTTTCAGCCTTCAATTATCTGGGATATCTAATGCAGTATTTCTCAAAGTGGACTGGCTGACAGTCTGTAGGTGGTTTATTAAACAATACCTGTATCTTATTTCATATTTAGCAAAAATAAAAAATGCTCCCAAAAAACACTCAAAACCTCCACTAGAGCCCCATGTCTTTCTACTAAAAAAACCTCTTCAAATCCATTTTAAACAAGAGGTGGTAGTGGTAGTTTTCAATCTGAACCTAAAAGTAAAAACAAAAATCTTAACATTTTACATTGGCACAAAATTGTTGTAATATTGCTCTTATTTACAATGAAAACTACTTTTTTTTTTTAACTGGATTTGTGTCATGGAAGTGTTAGAAACATACTCTTTCCCACACCCACCCAACATTTTTCTAATCAAATGGTATGAAAATAATTATTCATAAAATCCAACAGTCATAACACCAATCACATATAGGTCTATAAGTCATTATGTCTGAAAGATACATTCATGTTTTGTACAGCATGAAACATACAAAAACTCTTTAAAAATCTCTTAAGGATGATACAGATCTTCATAACCCAAAGTAAAATATTAAGCGGTTTTGCTTTTTTTGGCCATATAAAAATATTTTAAAGGCCATTTATACCACAACAGGTAGAAAAATTTAAATGACTGATTTATGGTGCAGAAAGGCTTCAGTGCTATTCTCTTTCCCAAGCAGTTTTTGGTTACATTTATCCTGGCTTTGGAGAAGCCAAAAGCCACTGAGTCGCTGATGGCCAATTAATTAAGAATAGGTACTTTGTTTCAATTTTTTCCCCAGTGCAGCTAGTTAATAAACTACAAGTCAGTGCAGAGGAAAATTTTGAAGAGACCTATTACTCTTGCCTGTGTTTGTAATCAAAACAGTAATGACCGATGACCAATACATATCCCACACTTAATTGTGGTATAAATGGGACTTTTGAACTCGAACTGCTATGGCAATTTTACATAAGAATATTTAAATATGTGACATACCAATGCTATATAATGCTGCTATAACCTCCATTTCTGATTCTCCTCAGAATAACAGGGCAAATGCTATTTTTGTTTACAACTTAACTATGAAGAAAATTTATTTCAGTATAATGGATGAATTATTTTACTTTTTGGACATTAAATGCTGTGTTCAATATAACCTTCTAACTAGCCAGCAACTCAGCTAATAACCTCATCATATGGAAATTAAAGAATTATAAAAAAGAATTTTTATTTGTTGCAAATGGCTTAAAATATAACTGAGATTAAAGCTACCATATTACTCTTTTTCAGTTCAGTTCAGATCCAGAGATTCTTGTAAAATTTATTTTTCACTGAGGGATAACATTGACTTAAGCATCAAATCTAGAAATATAAGTAACAGGGCCACAGCCCTCCTAATATTATTTTGTTTTCTAAAAATATTTAAAACTCTATCTTCCATTTGGCATTGTAGTTCTTGTTCATTACTAAGTCATAAGCCAGGATTTCATGTTGCCTGAATCCTTTTTTGTTTAATAGTTCATAGCTGATCTGTTTCAAATGTCCATAGAACAAAGTATATTATACAATATAATTCTTCAATAGTTAAAAATTATTTAGCGTAGAACTTTGCATTTTAATTCTATGCTATATATTTAGCTTACAACAAAATTTAATGGATAAACATTTTCAGGAAACCAATACAATAAATTAAAACTTTTAAATAGAGGGCACAAAGTTATGCTGTCACAGGGCAGTCAAATAAGTGACTGGTTTTTTCTTACAGTATATTACACTGGGTACCTTGCTTCTGACTTGGTTTCTCCTATACTAGAAAAATATTTTAAAATGGGGACACTTATCCATCTTTAAAATGAGCTCAGATACTGTATCAGACAGATATTTCTTACAAATCTTCTACCTACTTAAATAAGAAGCAACCCATACCAACTGGAACAATTTTGAACAAGCATAACAGAAGGCGACTGGGGTCATTATGAAATTAAAATTAAGTTCTGGGATAACTTCATAGTGTTCTCCTCTCTTCTCCTCTCCAAACAAATAAAAGAAAATAAAAGGCAGACCTGTACGAACATGGCTTGAAATCAACTATGAGGACTTAACAAGTTAGTTAGAAGGTAATGGAATTAAATCACATCTGATTGTATGTTCAACTTAATTATCAGTGCTATTAAAGAGTTATGTCTAAAATCGAGCAAAACAGCTATTCTCAATAAAAGGATAAAACAAGGTATCAGCTTCTAATGACCTACCAACATTTCGTAGTAAGATGCTAGTAAGTTACTAGTTGGAAGGAATGAAGGAATGTGTCAGATTTTTGATATAATTACAGCACAGCAGCATAAAATGCTCATTCATTAAGTTGGCAGAGGTGCTTTTGCTACAGAGAGTAGCACACAGGTACTTCTATAACGAAAGAGGGAATGGTATTTCCATGACCCCTTGTGGTAACATATTCCAAGCACCAAGGGCCATTTTAAAAATCTGAATCCATTAAGATAAATATGACAGGACAACACCACCCCCATGGAATCATGAGTGCCTTTCACTGGATGTACGCTGTAAGTCTCAAGGCACTTAAGGGGTTAAGACATAATGCATGCACTAGTTCCCATCACATAATCTGAAGTCACACAAATCAGAATACACCAGTGTATGACACACAAGCTGTGCCAAAGAAATGCTGTTTATTTATATGTTGGTTTTTTTAAATTTTTATTGTTATTATTTTGTACAAGATGCTGGTAAGTGGGCATAATGCAGCTACTGCTGGGTTAACAGATGCCAGCTCTCCTCTAACAACCAGCTGGTCTCTAGTAAGGGTGTGGGACAAAGTGTGCTGCATCAGTAGGCAGTGTGTATCTATCTAGTATTGGCAATATTGCTAATGTTGTAAAAAACAAAACTGTGAGAGTCTGTACATAGTAAATAAACCTAGCACTGGAAAAAGACCATGGCTTAGTGTATTTTTTAATTTGTTTTTCATTTAAGAGACATGGGTGTAAAACAGAGTGAAATAATTCCAAGCCTTGTTTGTAGCAATTCAACCAGAAGCGCAGTATATGGCACTACAATGAAATATCGTAGATTACCCTGAACACAATTAGTTCTTTCAGTTTATGGTTTGTTCGGAGCAAATCACGAAAATAAAGTCTTCAAACAGATGAAGGTTAGAAGAGTTTCAGAGACTGATTTTGTTTCAACGTAAAGTGCAACAGTGCTGAAGTTTTCAAAGTCCTTTGTCAATTCTTTGCTGTACTTCACTATCATTTCCTGCAAGCAGTATTATGGCACAAAGAATGTTGCCAGTACATTATAGAGGACAGGATTCCTCAATTGATATCATAGGTTTTTTGTTCTTTACTTATGCAGTGATGCTTGTAAAGGTTTAATAAATCCTTCTTCATACACCTTCAAAATAGCTTCACATACAAATCTGTACTGACTCTGAAAAGGAAAGTAGATTCAGTAAATTGAAAAGAAATGTAATTGAAAAATGTCATTTGGAAACAGAAAAGGCCTCTTAGATTTCCCCACCCCATTCTCTTGACAGGCCAAGAATTGTGCTTCAAAGTTAGTTTAGGAAACATAATAGGAAACATAAAAGGAACTTTAGATGAGAACATTTTATTTCTCAACAGAAGAATAGGATGAATGGCACTTTGAAATAAATACTGAAAGTCATACCCAAAACCCCAGTATTATTATTACGATATCACCTATTTAGTAATTTTCTGCTCTTTATTTCCTCCTGAAATTTCACTGACCTGAGGTTTCCATGCCCTTGGATTTAGAAGCCATAGTTTCAAAGCACTTTTTCATACTTACATTAACTCAAGCATGTTACTGGCACCTCCCTGTCAGAATCTGATTTAAAAGCAATGTTTCATGTTTTAAAAACCCAGACCTCCTGTTTCTTAAGATTATATAATATCTAACTCTTCAAGGCATTGAAGTCTAGCACCTGCATACACAGAGGTAACTAATAGTTTGTTTTATTCAAATAATCATTAAAAAACCCGACAGTAATCAAATTAGAATATAATGAAAACAAACTGAAATAAATACAAAGCACCAGAACTCACACTGCATCCTGCACAATGGTTAGAACTGGTTAGAACTCCAGCACACCTGCACTGTCGGTGTTGTGGAACAGCCCTCTCTATGCAGCAGTTAGTGATGTCAGATCTTAAAAGGGAACATCCACATATCTAGCACTAGAGCCATTATTTGCTATCCTGTCGCGTGTATATGAAACAGTTCATTTCTCTGCATTGGTGTAAATCTCGTTTGTCCCCAGCGCGCCCCGAGGGCGGCTGAGCTGGCCGTGCACAGCGCCCCCCCGCGGACAGAGAGCGAACCCCTCGGCATGCACGAACCCAGCTCCGGGCTGCCGGAGGAGGAACGGGAACGGCTGATGGTCATGACACCTTAAAAAAAAACCCAACTCCTTTATTAGACCTTCTCCCTCTGATGCACTAAACACCTGCTTTCCACTGAATCTTGAAATTTTTTGTTTTCTAAGAAAAATGAGGAGACCAGATTATATTGAGCACTACTGTGAAAAAATGCAGTTAGAACCCTCACCACTGCAACTCCTACCTTTACTAATAACACTTTCTCCCCCTCTACATATGTTAGAGAGACAGCTATCCATCCTGAAGAACTGTCACAAACAGCAAGAGCCATCCTTTGCTATTTTTCATGTACCATCACCTTTCTCATCCTTCCTATGCTACCTGAATACAACTTTTTAGTGAAACATGAGTACTGGAACATTAATTCAGCAGCACTGAATGACTGACGAGGTAGAAATGGAGACACATACATACTTTTTGGCAGCCTTAATACTCTCTGAAGAACAAAAAAATTTTATTCAAATTTTATTAGAGGAACAGCAGCAGGGACATGAAAATTACTACAGCAACTATCTTCAAGTAATTGTGATTCAATACTGGATCTAGTGCCTTTTCTCCTTCAAGATGCTTTCTCTCTAAATGTTGTATACTGTGAGTAAAACTACACCAATTACTCATGATTACTCTTTCAAAAAAAAATAAAAAAAACCCTGGAACTATTCAAAGTTTGGAACAACCAAAAATCCAAGTATTTTTTTTTTTTCTTTCTGAAAGACAACACAACTCAACCTTTTCACCCTTTTTATGTACTTTCTAAAAATGTGAACACAAACTGTTCTTAGAGATAAGCAATACCTGACTGATACAATAACAAGTTTCTAAATCTGTTCTAAAACTCTTACAAATCTGAAATATAATACATGAATTATCTCACAAAACCCAAACATTACAGGTGCATGAAAAATTCTGGTATCTTAAGGTATATCAAATGTCAGGAAAGCCCCAAAAGAATCCTTTAGTAAGTTGCTTTTCTTAGACTAAGTGTACTTAAGATTACTTTGATGCATTTCGCATGAGATTTAATTACACTGATTTTTACAAATACTATTTCTCTGATAATTTCCCTTTAAGTCATTAACAGAGCATAATTAAGGCTTGTTTCCATTATAACTAAGGCAACATAAAATCACTGAATTTCATCACTGAAGCTTTTTCTTGCATGTCTTGGTTCTTTCTGTGTTTATCTTTTATACCACTCCCATTCTTAACACCTGGAATTAGGCTCCTGCTTTCTTGTCTGAGAGATTTTTACACGGCTGAAAATTGACCCTTTTTGTCGTTATTTGCCAGGTATCCCTGAAACAGCTGCTGCTTTTTTTTTCAAATTTTCTCTGTAGAAATTTAAAGAATTGCTTCTTCCCAAGAGCCTTAAGAATTTATTTTTGCCTGGAGCCAAGGCTACAAATGCACTGGGTAAAGGTGATCTCCGCAATATGATCAACAAGTACATTAAAAATCCATCCAATATGACTGGATCATAGGAAATTATTGTTCTGCAACCCCGAACATCAGGGATGATACTTACAGGTGTTTGGATCATCATGGCTCTTTGATCTCTCATGGTTCTTACAATATCTAGAGGATAAACAGGCTGATTGCACTCAATGAGACACATCGCTGTCTCCATCGTGATCAGAACCCCTGTCCGTCCAATCCCAGCACTGGAACAGCAACAAAAACACAAAGTGGAAAATGAAATCAAGTGTCTGGAGTTCATACTTAAAGACGTTCCTCCTCCTGGATTCTCAGGGTTGATCACTATGGCTCCCATACTGCTGAGGCAGGGATTGGACCAGTTGTGTCTGTGTCTGGAAGCAGCCTCTGTCCTCCCTGAACAGAGCAAAACCCATCAGTACAGAACTGCCACTCCTTGGAATAGGAACTGCCTCACCCGGCCATTCCCCTGACAGAGATGTTTGTTAAGATCCCATTATAAACCACACTAACATCTAGAGGATAACAAAACATGAGCATATGCTGGACACGTTGTGTCAGTTTGACCATTACTGAAATGATGATTTCTGAAATGTTGGGCCAATAAAATCATATTCATGTCCCTCAAGTGATACATACCTTTCTATTTCCAAGTAAAAGAACAACTACTAGAAACCTCTGTAGGGTGACAGTAAGGACTGTTTTCTTGTTATTAAAAGGAATACACTATAGCAATCCCTTTTAAGACAAGGAACATACACATCTCAGAATGGCAAAATTGTCAAGAGAGCTTACAGACAAACATTTTTTCCTTAAAAGTAAAACAAAACTAAAGATTCATCTACTTTGTTTTATATACACACAGGCTTTTCCAGAAGTAGCAAGCCTTAAAGACTTAATATTTAACCTTGAATTCAATGAACAGTTTCAAATTTGTCAATTAATGTTGCACTTTTGAAATAGACAACAAATGTTTCCCCATACTGGAATATAGGACCAAATACATATTTTGAAATGCCAGCATTATCCTAACTCATATAATAAATCAAAGTATTTGGATCTAAAGTGATTAATATAAACATTTCAAACTTTGAAAGTTACTTCTTCTGATTTTAAAGAGTTACTTCAAATTAAGTCTGGCTAAACTACTATTTAAATCTTTGTCCAGGAGGTGGCATTAAAGCTACTCTATATTTCAGTGATGTCATAAGAATTTTAAGACATTAAGATATACATGTGCTGGTTATAGAAAATTATTCAGTAGTATTTATATTTCTAGAATTTATATGTATAGAACTTAAATGCAGAATGCTTTATCAAATCCAAGCAGAAACAAACAGTAACTGTCAAAGAACCTAATGACTCATTTTACAATTTCAAAAGATTCAGAGGGCAACAACGATGGAAAATGTGATAATTTCCCTATGACAAACATAAGGTAGGATAGGACTCTTCAGCTTAGAAAAAGAAATCACTTAGTGATGGAGTAGAACACCGAGGGCATGAAAATCATTAAGGGCATGGACAGGATGGGTGGTTCCCATCTCACCTAGAACAAGAATTAGAAACTGTTCAACGAAACTAGTACGACCTTGTAAAGATAAAAATAACCACATGACACAACATCAGAAACTAGTGGTTTATGCAGCTCAGTATAACAAAAACATTTCCAACTCCTTAAGGTCTTGGTTGCCTTATAATCTCTGTAGGTTTGGACCATTTAATTTTTAAATTATTATTATTGTACAAAATAAAATAATTTTCTATTAGCTACTTGGATTCTTCACACTAAATCTGGTGGCTTAGTCCTGAAAACAAATTTTGTTGCACTAATGCCCTGTCCTATTACACTGAAGAAATGTTAAAAATAGAGTGAATGCACCATATGGAGGAACACCTGGGCTCCTTCTGCTTGACTCCCTGCTGGAATTTGGTTATACTTCCCAACAGCCACCAAGGTGGGCCAATTAAGTAAATTATGTTCAACCGTGATAGTCCATCTCTTTTCTTCTGTGAAACATAAATTTTTCATAAAGCTTCAATTACACATTGAAATTATCAGTTTGGAGCTGAACTGGTGCCTCCTTGAGATGAATGAAACTGTTCCTACTCTCCAATGTTGTTCCAGTGTTTCTGCACTGTTTATATCATAGACGGTGTATTTGGCTGCCGTTTTCACCATCTTTTCACAACCATATTAACCAAAAGTATATCAATAATGGAAGCTGAGAAGCAGTATCAGTTAAGACACTGGCATTCTGGTACTAGTTTCCCTAGTCAGTAAGTTTCACCCTGACCTGCACAAAACAGAACTTGAGAGCAGAACTAATGAAGTACAATTTCTGATACACAAGGTGTATTTTTCTTTTCTTTCATCTCCTTCAATAAATGTCTAGTTTACTTGTAGTCTTTAAATTTATTTTATTCCCTACACTTCTCAGCTTCTCTCTGAAAAGAATGATATATGCCTGACCCAGGAACACTGACTTTCTGGGGAGTATTTAGAATTAAGAAGTCAAATGTTCCCCAAGAATTGTGATAGCACACGTTCATTTGAAAACAACGGGTATTATTCTAGTTTGCTAATCAGGTATTTTAAAATTATTAAGATCTTGAAATTCGCTACAGGAATGGAGAATGCTATTACAAAGTATTGCACAGGGAAAAGAAAAATCACATTTCATGTGTATGTAAAGATCTAAACAACAGTTGTTTTAACTCATGACAAAGGTAAATTGTTGAGAAAAATATCTCATCTTAATGTAAGTATCAAAATACCACATAGCCTGAGACTACAGACTCAAGAGAAAATGTCTTTTAATTGATCTTTTAATAAACAACCTGCATTTTCCACTATGGATCATTTACACAGCTATTCTATTTGTAGAATAGGAACCTATTCCTCATGGTTATCTTTTGCCCTTCCCCTGAATTATTATGTAGATTGTTACCAAAAGCATTTAAATTGCAAACAAAACAAAACATCCCAGCAAAATGCCTGAACAGAACAACACATGTTGCTATATAAAATCTTGCTTATTGAAATGTGATTACCACATTAAATATTTGTTTTATTCCAAGGTTGAGTTTTCCTGTCATCCCCAAAGCAGATAATATTAAATATTTATTTCAAGAACAAAGCACGGAACAGCTATTTGATGATAAAAAGTTCACTCTGATGATTTAATAAAATTCTAAAGAAATTTGATACCTGCAGTGAACAACAACAGGTTCTTCTCTGCCAGCCCTCTTCTTTCGCACAAGACACACGAAATCGAGGAAATCGCTGGAATCATCAGGAACCCCATGATCAGGCCATGCTATGTACTGGATTTGGGTTAGCTGGCGGCTTTCCTCTTTCTAAGCAGAAACATGAAATTCAATCAAGGGTAATTCAAGTCCCATTTTAAAAAAGTGCCAAAAATAGTAATAAAAAAAGTCAATAGTACATTCATAGTAACTTGTACCCATAATCAAAGTGGCTTCAGGCAACTAGCAGTGTTTTATTAGTGTTACCATCGGTCATCCTGGATTTTACAATTACTTTTTCTTTTTTTTTGCTTAAAAGTGAAAAAGGAAATCCACAAATGCTTACATCTTCAACAGGTGAAAAAAATTACAGAGCACATAATAGCAAACCAGTTCAAGGATACCAGCAATCTAACTGAACACTAGATGTACAAGAAGGTGGTCATATTCTTAGCAAACCAAATTTAACAGAAGAAGATAGCATCTTACAAGATCAAATTACAGAAGTGGGCTAGGGAGAGGAGATCAGACATAAAAGCTTTCCTTCAGACCCTGTGTGAACAGCAGCAGTGGTTTGGCTTGATCTGACACTCCTACATCTACAAGGCACAATGACTTTGTTTTCCACTCCCTCCTGGCCCTTGCTCTGGTATCACAAATATAATCAATCGGCCTCTGGTTAGGGGAGGGGACAGCCCGGGCAACCAGAGTCGAATTTCAAAAGAAGAGGAGTTACTGCACTTTAAATAGCCTTTAGGCACTGAATCATTTACAGAGATTCCACGGCTGATAGCAGATGAGCAATTGTCTCAACAGGACACAGGGCAGGAATTTTAACTGCAAATTGACTGAAAGGCAGCTCTATAAAACTGGCTTCCCAACCGGTAACTCAAGCAGTGAGAAATAACTATGTGAACTAAATCCCAGATACTAATTTCCAAACATTTCTGACACTGAAATGCTGGTTGGGGAGGCTCTGAAAACTACACATGCCCTGAAAATCATGCAATGCATGTTCAAAAAGGTCCTCGTTTACATGTAGTCACCACTCCAGATTCATCTTTCAGCAGGATTTATCTTCCATCTTCTTGCACATACTGTTCAAGATGGAATTATTAAGAACTATTTGCCTCTACAAAGACTTTTCATCATCAGTGTGATGATGAAACACCTCTAAAGTCTCATGTTCTGAAAACATCAAGGGAATAACAAGTTTCTCAACTTCTTTTATTACTCTTTTTCTTTGGCCAGGTTATGAAAGACACCAATAAAAACTTTTAGGATAAATAATATATCCTTCATGTGATCCAATTAATATGATTATGAAAAATGAATCGCTGTGATATTTTCGCTTATGAAAGGTTTGTTACCATTCTATAGACAGAATTTCTCCTAGGAAAGTACATGACAACGAGTAGATTTCTAGAGGGTTCTAGAACTTAACAGTGTCATTTACATGGATATGCCACAAAGTTGCAAAGAAAATCTATGTATGTTATAGGTAGTTTCCAAGGATTCTGCAGATTAATACATGAAAATACATTAAGATTTTACCTCCAGATTAGTCAATGTCATTTCTCGAAAGACATAAGCAGGATTTCCTTCTTCTGAATGGCAGGTAATCTGAAAATTCCCATATGATGAGCTTCCTGATGGCTCTGGCCAGTACTGATGGCATTTAACCTAAGGTCAACACATTTTTAAAGATGCCTGTGTTTAAATTCAGAGAATAATTTTCATTTTCTCTAGTTTTTATACCTTTATTTGTTACAGATTATTTTGATAATTTTGTAATCACTATTTAATTACTTACCAAATAGACTTTGTTATCTAATTACTGTTTATAAAATAAGGTATCACAGAGATTTCCTGTTTCTCTTCCCAAGAGGACACATGCACCAGCCCTTGCAGTTAGTTTAACTGAAGATGGATGCCTTTAACTTCCATTACAATTTTTTAAAGACTTTATCTATAAATATTCCATCTTAACACTTGACTGACAAAGATGCTGCTTTATAAATATTTCTGACCTCCAAAATCCTAATCTGATCTTCTCCAAGTACATTTATATGGGAAAAGGACAAACAATAAAAAAGGGAAATACGCAACAAAAAAATTGCTAAGCTAATGCAGAAAATAGGGGGATGAAGATGGTGGACTTCAAGGACTCCCAATCAAGCCCTCAAATGTGAATGAAAAGTTCAAACACTATGATTCTGATATATGGTTTGAATGCCTAATTACAGAGGTCATTTCAGCTCAAGTGTACTTTTGCATATCCAACCCACCTGGCGAATCTTTAAGAGCAGCCAGATTTGCAGACTTCCTGCTCCACTGAGACATCCCGGCATGCAGTGGGATAGTGATGTCAGAAGCCTCATGATCAGCTTTAGAGCAGGGAGTCTGCCTATGGGTATAAGACAGATAAGTCCTTTTATTTCATTATTAAGCAGCTCTCCAAAGAACTCCACAAATATAATTATTGAAGGGGTGGGGGAACCTCAGAGAACTGCTATTGCAAGTCTGTTCTTAGCAGATCTGCAAAGAAAACTCAAAGTAAAAGGGCACTTGTACTGAAATTCCCTCTAATCATGTTTATTTGGGAGCAGGCAGCATCATGCAAACATTGAGTCACTGAAAAATGGTTTAAAACCACTACAAATTCCCTTCAATTATTTTAATTCCATTTTGAGACCTGACCTCACAGCAAGTATATAGTTGTTAAAAAGTCAGAATATATACAGACAGCTGAACTACAGTCCAAGTTGATCAGAACCGCCACAACCCACTATAAATCCATCTTCAAAAGAAATCCTGATGTGGAGAAATTCCACTACACTATTAGTGCAGACAGCCATTTCTGTCCACACACTTAACCAGCCAGTGCTACTGTGAATGCTCCAGACTAAACCAAGTAACTCTGGAATTACTCTGTGTGTATGACCACACTTGACTGTTTTGCCTATCTCCAAAGGACAGAACTGCACGAAATCCAAAGCTATTAAGGAGAAACTACAGCTTAAACCAAAACCAAACAAGCCAAAAAATAACACCTGAGGCCTTTTACAGCACCATACACAATTATTTTTACTAATTCTAACTCTAATTACTCTATTACTAGTATTCTATTTTAACACATTTTATATACAAATTAAAGGGCAATGATTATTTGACATGATTAAACACATCTTTATAACAAAATAACATTTTATGGAAAATTTTAGAGTTCAAGTTCTAAGAAAATCCTTGGTAAGACAGCCATCCAGACATGGGATATGAACACTACAAACCTGTGTTGGGCTGCCTTAAAAATTAATCTCACTATGTGTCAAAGAAGTACTCAATGAAAACCGATGCAACTTCTTGGAGTTCTTTCATTTGAAGTTTAGAGAAAAAAAGTTCTATGAAGCTAAATTCTAGATGCTTTTTACTTTACTATAAAGAATCAAACAAAGCAGACTGAAAGTATTTGAGGAAATGCATGAAGAGTTAAGTGCATTTCAGGACTGAACAAAGTTTAACTACTAGCTGCATTAACAACACCAGAGGGTTTAAAATCTAAGACTCATCACTGCAAAAGAACTAGGAATGCACTGCTCTTATGAAAAACAGTTACAGCATGATAGAAGAGTTCTGGTTGGAAGGGACCTTTAAAGACCATCCAGTCCAGCCCCCTGCAATGAGCAGGAACATCTCCAACTAGATTGAGTTGCTCTGAGCCCCATCCAACATGACCTTCAATGTTTCCAGAGATGGACATTCACCACCTCTCTGGGCAACTTGTGCCAGTATTTGACCACCCACATTGTAAAAATTTCTTCCTTATATCTACTCTACCTACATTTTTCTAGTGGTTTTAAACTATCCCTATCCCGTTTTAAACTATCCTCCTATCCCGTTGACATATTACATGCCATCACAATATATTCCTCTAATCTTTTAAAGGCTAATCACTAACAGTTTTTTAGAAGATTATGGAAGTGGTATTTAAGGAAATGTTTTACTTACTCTGCCCCGTTCTACTTGAGTTGTTAACATCACAACCATAGAAGAGCCTTGCTCCCAAGTCATCTGCCAAAAATCAGGACAAGTGTTCGGTAATGGACCTTGGCAAGCAATGTACTGGTTTATTATTGTGGAAGAAGGGATTTCCATCTAAGAGAAGAAAAAGTCATTATTTCGATTCCTACAGCAAATGAAAGTCAGGCATCAGACATTTACAGTTTAGTAACTAATTTTTTAAAAAACATCCATGACATTAATTCTATTTCTTAAAGGCTAGCAAATATGAATTGGCACAGATAAAAATTCTTTAAGTGTTTCACACGCAAAATTACTACAAAGATTCAAATACACTTTACATATGAACTTACAGTCATGTAGTTGCCATAATGAAGATTAATGGGTGAAAAAAGAAATGACAGAGCAACTGGCAAATAATTCAGGTGCAAATATTTCTTGCCCTGTGGGTTTTTGACACCAGCTTATAAAACACAGATCTCGGAATTTAATATCTGGGTTTTTTCATTAAAGTAAGTAGCTGTAATTTTTTTTGTTATTAACAATGAAAAAAACAAGATGCAAAAGAAACTGATAACAAATTAAACTTTATTGTTGTTGAACACAACTGTCAGAAAAGTAATCAGAAAAGAAGAATTAATTGCTCTGGAGAGGGCTGGCTTCAGATTGCATTTGTTTCACATTAAATGCAGGGCTAGACTTTAACATATATGAAAAAATGTGCCAAAAACATTAGGAAGCAAATATATCTACAGGAAATTTCAAATCACCTGACTAGAGGCTTAGAAGCCATTCTAGCCTGAACTAGGTTTATAAAAAAAAGATTTTTAAATCAATTTTTTCATCGAAAACTCTAGAATTACTTAATGTCAGAAGCACTTCTGAAAAGTACTACTCACATTTATATAATTTGCATTGATGTAATCTTCATTACTTTTTAAAATAACCCGTGTAGCATCATCTGAAAAAAATTTTAGAAAGATGTTACTTATTTAGTAACCACAGTAAAATACTTTCAGAGCACATACAGACATAGCAATACTTACAAGGCGAAATGTCTCTGTATCTATTTTTGGAAATGTTTTGAGGTAATCTGGCACAAGACATTGTCATTCCAGGCTTTTTCCTATACAATTGCTAAAAGACAAAGCTGATGGTCAGAACATAATAGATGCAATAATCTCATTATTATATTATTTGCCTAAATAGAATTTGTTCTAAAAAGAGGTGCTTTTTAAAACATAAACTATGGAGCAACAGTAGCTTCAACAAATATGAAAATACTTTTAAAAATAAAGGACTATAAATTTAGTTATGATCTGGGATCACTGAAAATGACTAAGATGTAGCCAAAATTTGTTTAAAGACAAAGTGAACATTAAATTTCAAGCTTCCACTAAAACATTGAGCCAGAGAAAAAGTAATATTGCATAGTGGTAAGTGAATTCACTGATATTGACATCCCACTTAGTAATTTGGGGCAAGCAGATTATGTTGTGTATAGGCATCTACCTACACCGCACTTCTTTCAGTTAGAATTTTTAGGTTTTTTCCCAAGACGTCCTTCTGTATTCCAATAACTGTAGAGCAAATCCTGGTTACCTTGCACTTTTCCTGCACAAAATTGCCTTTGAGAAGTTCCTGCTCTTTCATGTCTTAGTCATGCATTGCCACAACCCTTGTGCTACAAAAAATATCAGTGAAATGAACCAGATTCAAAAAAAGCAGTTTAAAAAACTTTTACACATTGAACCTGCTAGGGAGAATAAAACTTATATTAAAGCAGAATTTTAAATAACTTAGAAAAAAATCTGCTCTTTCTAAATATAAAAGGAAATTTTACCAAAGTTCTTAAAGAATGGTATATAAAATATATTTTATAAATATATGTTGTAAAGTATATGCTAGGTCTCCATTTGGTGAGGAATTCACAGAATTTGCAGTGCTGTGTTTTACAAACCTACTGTTTCCTGCTTTAAGCCACTTGATCTCACGCATTTAAGATGGATATCACCAAGACACAAGTCAATGCTGAAGAAAGACCATGGCTATCAGAAGCTTAATGCCCCACAAAAAATGCACTACTGTTCTGAAATATGTCAATAAAAATCAACTATTTATAAAATACACAGTTACATTAGCCTTTAACATTAGGGCAGTATTTTCTATTGGTTATTTTACCTTCCCTCACTGAGAATGCCCATAGAATGTCAACAGCTCAGTGTCATTAAGTTTCTACAGCAACTTAGGTATGGAATGAAGGCCTTAATACAGAACACCTATTTTGGTAGACATTCTTCAGCCTTCATCTTTATGAAAGTATTTTATTAGCGTGTCCCTGATAACCACAAAAAGTGTAAGTAATCAATAAAGCTATTTATAAAACTAAAACATAGGATTAGGTATTCTTAATTTGCACATACAATAGAGGATTGATTTTTTTCCTTGGTTATTTTTCTTTTGCGAGTGTAAGGCAATTGTTTTCCTAAAGGATGCTGACTGTACTGAAATTTAACTGTAATCTGCTTTGTTTAAAATAATTGCTATCCCATAAGACTTGGAACTTGCACCCAGCTCCAGGTGATACAGTACTTACATCAAACTGAGCCAGGACAGTTCCAGTGATAAGCCCCTCTGCTAACTGAATCATGGACTCCCTCAGAGCATTATCATCTTGATGGACACCATCAAGTGGAGATTTCTCAGGGATGTACTGAAAATCAGGCTCGCTCTCCAGCTTCTCTTCCACAACATCATAGACAGCTAGAACAAGAAAAGGTATGAATGCTCTGAAGATGCTGTTTGACTAAATTTAGCTGTAAGTAATTTATTTAAAATAGCAAAACCATCGCATTTCTCCTGTAGAAAAATACACACTTATTAGCACATTGATTTTAGTCCCCATCAGCAAGGACAGGGAGCCTTTACTGATCATTATAATCCACGATAAAACTATTTTTTTCTTTGGTGTAATAGTAATTTTAAGTGAAAGCCCATCACTGACAGCTAAAATTTTGATCAAAACTCACATTATACCCTATCTTGTCTGATATAACTCTCTAAACTCAGATTCTCACATCATGCCTCTGATATCATTACAGCTGCATTTCCATTTTACTTACAATTCACTTAGAACTCATTTTAGGCCTCAGTAATTAGGGCAAGATGTGCAGACCACCTGAGAAAATTGCATTTAATACATGGCATTATAAAGCTATCAATGCTTTATGTGCGCCTTGCCTATAAGTTCAGAAATAATATGCATCCTCTGCTACACATAACAGACATATGCTGTTCAAGAGCCTGTTTTTAAATTATTTTACATCACTACAAAGAAGGAAACTGGCAATTCCTCGCTTCTACAACTCACATGTTTTTATCCAGAATACAAAGATAATCAATATGCAAGGGGAAAGATTGTTTTAGAAAATGTGCAAAGCTCATAATTTTCTCTGAAAAGAAAGTAAGCACACAAAAGCTGCAAGAGAACTTACACAGAGAATGACAGCACATGTAAGTGGGGAGTGCAAATTAGTGAATAAGGGAAAAATTTTTATGAGGTGGATGAGGTACTCTGCAAAAGTAATTTCAATTTTCCAATTAAGCACCAATATTTTTCATTTTGCTTTTTCCTCTCCAACTTCACTTCAGTTAGGAAGTGCAGCAGAATTAAATCCAGTGCCCATCTGCTGGCTATGATCCAACAGAGTATTTTGTGAATACACTGCATAAGCTTTTTTTTGGACTGCATTTTAGCACTTCTACTAAGACTCCTCAAGTAGAAATGTTACCAGTGGTTTTGGATTGTTTTAAAAATATAGGGAAGGATTTTGTATGTATTGACCTCCAATGTCACCTAAACACTGGATATTTGGTAAGGGATTTTTTTGTTGGTGTTTGGTTTAAATTTTCCTTAAGAGAATAATAATAACAACCTTATGAAATATATTCAATATCCATACAGCTTTCTGGACATTTTTATCAATGAGAGTGAGAACAAAATTTAAGTTAGCTCTCCGTTAGAAATATTTGATGTCTGACTTTTTTATTATTTTGCAACACTTAGTTATACACAGCTCCTTAGATTATGGGATCAATACACTGTGTTGTCACAATTCCTTTTTCAGGGAAAGGAGTTATTTCTTACAGGATAAACATTCTATCCCAGGACACAAAATGGAGGTTAGAAAATGAGAGCAGGGTGTGGATTTTTATTTTTAATTATGATGTACAAGCCACTCACCATTGGGTCGAACTAGGAGCACAAGTTCCCCTGAGTGTCTCTCACAGCTAGCTTTAATAAACATTACAACTTGGTCGTGGGTATGCTCTGCTATGTCCCTGCCATTAATCAGGACAACCTGGTCCCCTTCATTCAAACGAGGGACACACAGATCAGCCTGCAAGGTTGAGGGAAAAAACAAAACCAGCTGTAACACAAGCCATTACCAATTTTTTACCTTAGAATAACAACTTAAAGTAACTATACTTGGGCTCTCAAATCCTAACAACCCTGTTGCTATGGTTGTTGCACTGTATTCAAATGATAAATCCAAGAGTTATACAATACACAGGCAGTGCCATTCCCATTTGCAGCTGGGGAGGTGGCTGGCACTGTAACGTGTCTTTCAGCAGCTGTTACTCTACCCCTCAGCTGATGCAGAATGCTCTTCTGAATCACCCTTTGTATAGGCAATTAAAAAGCAGGATGTTTTTATCTTTGAAGGGAGGGGAGAAACATGGCAAAACCGTGTCCAAATCAATTTCACAGGCTGAAATACCTCAGGTCTGAAATACTGCAATGGTAATGGCAAAAAGCAATGCACAACTCCCAGCAATCCCAGGGAGAGGAATTAGATGATAAAAATTGTTATTATAACCACAGTCTAAACATCATTGAAGGAAAGAAAGAGCACAAGCCATGACCAACTATCTTCTCCCTAGAGTGAATGTTTAAAGCCAAAACTACTCATGTTATTAAATATTTCAGGGATAATAATTAACAAGATACATGAAGAATGATTTCAGCAAACATTTCAATACTTTCAAAGAGAAAAAAAAAAAACAGCAAATAAATGGTTAACTCCACTCTAACACCTATCAACAGAGCTGATTCCAGTCAGCTGAATACCAGGTCAGTATTTCTGGCAATAAATCAACAAATATTGTGCCTAGTTTGAAGACACTCTGAGAGTCACTAAACATCAGTAACAACACACAATCAGACCTGATGAATGATTCATAATGTCTGGTTTTAATCTACATGTTGGCTTTACTCAGCTACATCTGTCACTGAAGTAAGACATTTGCTATTTTAGTTATTTTTAACACTCTTTCAATATGTAATTTATGTGAAATTACTGAATGTCTATATCTAAAAAAAGCAATAAAGTAAAAGTATTTTTAGGATGGTACAGCTCAAGTACCAGTGCATATTGAGCATCTATAATGCCCTGTAATTTTCAGAAATTAAACTTTGTTTCAGCAGGAAAAAAATACTTTTGAGGATTGAAGAACTTTAAAAAATATGTTATACAGCCCCATCAAATTCTTACTGCACATAATTTGCTTTGTTCTGATAATGTTATAGCAAAAATTAATTTTCATAGGCTGTTAGAAAATAGTTTATCATTTTCAGTACATCCTTCAAGATACACAGACATTGCTATCAAGTCTGCTTTTTTGATAACTTACAGGTGTTCCTGGAGCTACCCTGGACACTATTACCGGCATCTTCTGATCATATCCACCCTTTAAAAACAAATTAAATTAGTAAGAAATCCCAAATGTCAGAAAATAACCTTAATAAACGTAAAAGGAATAGATGTACTCTTACCTTTACATTGAAGCCAAACCTTCCATTTTCATCTGGTTTCATTCTGATCATAACAAGATTGTCATGGGGGACACCACCATTGGGCTAACAGACAAAAGTTATATTATATTAGTATATATTTTGTTCACAGTTAGATTTTGAGGATATTGTATATAATAATTTTGCAGTTTCCTTATCAACTGCTCCTGGACACTTGAGAAAATATCAAGCAAGAACACAAACATCTTGGGTTTGCATAAAAGGGAAAAATTACACACTTAAGAGTCTTGGACATAACTAAGTTAAAGGCCTGTTCTGTCAAAGTAAGCTCAAAGTAAGAAAGAATATTAGAAAAGACTAACTGGCTTCAAAACTCTAATAAAAACAGCTTACCAAATGGAAATTTCTTAAATTCATTTTAATTACAACTACAGTGAAGAGCTGCAATAAGAATGTAATACAATGAAAAGGAAGATAATTGAAGACGTCCTTTTGTTTCTATTAACTGCAATATGCCAGTAGTAAGCAAGAAAGTCCTGGTTCCCTATCCCTTACTCCATTTCCAGTCTAGTGGAGTATGAGGTGTGACATACACCTCTGCACTGATTCAACTCTGAAAATTTTAGCTGCTTTCTTCTTGGTTTTATTTGGATGACACTGTTAAAGGAAATGCCAATAAACTGAGGAATATTAGCTACCTTTTTAATCTGAAAAAAACCAATTTAGTGCCATTGAAGTGATTTTTAGCTGGTTCCCACCTATATTTATTTCACAGACTGAACATTAGCTAGCATTTCTATAGTTCCTACAGTGAGAATGCAAAGTAATAAGGAAATGTGTTTCAAGGAAGTTTTCAATGTTACCAGTTAGAGCAAAGCAGAAGACTCATACTCAGAAAAATAAACAACAAACTTAGAAAAGCAATTTTTTTTAATATGTTAGAAAGTTCAGAACCTGGAGTTTCACTAGGCTAAAGAAGTCTGCACAACCTGGCTTATTAGAAGTTAACTCAGTTGCAGGTGTCTTCTGTTCTTGGTTAAAACAAAACAAAATTTGCCAAATTCATTCATAGTAATGAAAAAGTGAAAAATTTGGGACAGTAATGGCACAAGAAATATTAAGGAAAAGGAAGGGTCTTAGGACGCCTGATCATATGCCAATCATTTCAGCCTATGCTCACTGATGTGGGAGATAGACAGAATGAACATCAACCAATGCTCACCTGCAACATTTGGCAGCTTTTGTACCACTGCATTCCCCAGACAGAAAGGAAATGCTAATTTCCTGCTTTAAGATGCTATTTTGAACAGAAGTTTATAATCTAAGTGTGCAGAGAGCACTGTATGCCATCATTAATCTGTTTGACTGAAGGGATTTTGACCACATCTGTTTTCAAGTACTTTCAAGTACTTCTGATATTCTCAGACTGGACACTTAGGGATTGCAGATGGAGTAAAAAGCTGTCATTCCCATACGTGCCCTACCACCTTTCAACACAGACCCTCCATACATGCAACAAACAAAGGAAATTCAACAGCTTTATGAAGTCAAAATGGTCAGGAGTTTTCTCTAAAATATTTGAGAGGGAACAGCAGAAGCCTTGAGCAGTGCAGGGACCTGAATTCTGGTCAGAAAAGCAATTTTGAAACAAAACAACATTCCAAAAATTTCAGTCATGCTATGTTCCTTTTTCTGCAATCCCCAAAATAAAAAGTCATCAGAAGACCAAATTAGATGTTCAATTACAACAGTGCGCTGCCTTCAGTAAGACTGCATAAATGTGTCCCACTGGAGCACAGCAAACAATTACACTGACAATGAACAGAGAAAAAACAATCTCATTCACGCAGCTGTGTTAGTTCTGCAGAACTAAAAGGAGTTAAAAAAACAAGTGAAAGTTATTTTTGTCAATTTGGTAAAGATAACTGAATACAGGGCAGAAAAACTTGATTACTAAAGTAGCGTTATCTTTCAAAACAGAACAGTACTTTAATGTGACTCAGGTAAGCACTTCCTGAAGACAAAGCTGCTACAAAATGTTTCATTATTTAATTATAACAAAAAATTTTACAACATTCCCAAAACACTCAAAAACATAAAACTTTCACTTTTGAGTCTTTTATTAAAATCCCAGCTATGAAATGAAACAGGGGCTTTATGGGAATCTTAACTTTGTTGTAAGGCCTGAGAGAACAGAACACCATAGGTTTACAGTTCAGGATGCAAAAAAAACCAAACTAAGGCATTTCTAAATATCAGTTTGGGGAAGTGACTCACAATTTTGAATGCCTGAGGCTGACAAAACTGTTTACACAGTATTTGCTACATCTGGATGTTTTCCCATCCTACAGCACGTTTCTTGTCCTATTTACTGTTCACATCAGTATAAAATCTAGAATCACTAGAAAACTTCTGGAAGGACAAAAATCACAGAAGTGGTCAGGGAGATCTCTCCTCAGTCAGACAATCAATGGACTATCTTACTCATCTCACACATACTTGATTATGGAAAAAGAACTCCTGCTCATATTTTTGTATTTGCTGCCACAGGCCTCTTGACAGTCTCTTTCTTGGAAATTCTGATGACAAATGCAACCACATACTCAAGAAGCTTCTCCTGATAAAACTACTTTAGAAGCCGGTAGGCGTTTTCAGGTTTAGCTTTTTAGCTAAAGCTAGATTAAACACCTGCAATGTCTTCTTTAAAACTGATGGTAAATGACTTTTCAAAGAAGAGGTTAGGCACAAATTTCTGCATGTGCTGAAAAGCTAACGCTCAAAAGGTTTGCATAACCATCCCAATGTAGGGATTTGTTGTCAATTGACAAAGCATTACTCCAGCAGCTAGAGTAAACCAGCAGGAGCCAGTGAAGCAACAGTAATGCTGCAGGGTAATGCACAAACACAGCAGCTCTGAAATGCTTTAGAACCAAGCTCATGTAAAATAGGACCATCATTCTGATAAAAAGCAGAATGGTTCAATGGATCAAAAAACTTACGGTGGATTTTTCAGGTGATGCAGGAACATCAAATGTTTCATTAATATGGTTATCCAGTTCTTGCTGTGAGTGTGAATGATGAATTTGGTTCCAACTGTTCTTTTTAAATTGTTTGGGTGGTAATGCTGGAGGCTGCCCATCTATAGGAGTCTCTTGAGATCTAAATACCAAAATAGAAGTATGAAGTGGAACAATCATGAGATATTGACAGTTCTTTCAGGGTTGCAAATAAACTGAAAACGTTAGAAGAAACTCTCTTGAGTTTGAGAGATGATTATCTGTATGTATTTTTAGAACCTCAAAAATGTAGTGCAGTAGAATATATTGGCAGCCTATGTTTGCACCTGTTGCAGCATTTTTCTTGACCAGTAACTGTACATAGAACCAGCAAGTTCATCTTTTACCTATGACCTTCTTAAAAAATGGTTCTAGCATGCTTAACCCACTACTTCTGATCTGCAAGCACTCCATTGTAGATTAATAAAAATCTGCTCCGTGTGTTTATATAATATGGAGAATTTCCTTTTGGAATAAAAGCTTAACTGTGTAATTCGTATTACATAAATATATGATTCATCTTTCATTATATGGATTTATATTTAAGAATTAAGAAGAACATTTGGAAAGGCTCAAAAGGGCAGCGAGCTCACAGTTCTCATTAACTGGGTTTGCATGCCAGTTTCTAAATACCAGCAGGATATGTCGTCCTCCACAAGCACCCCATTAAAAGGTGCTATTAAGTCATTTAACAATTTCAGACAACAGCCCACTGATACCAGATCCATAAAGCATGAAGAATGAACATACAGGTTATAGCTAAATCTAAAAATACTGCTACCACCAAAAATAGGGGTGTCTGTTCTTTCACCCACATCCCTGGCTGCTTCCTTGAAGAACTGGTCCTTCTCCCTTGGCTAAGGCAGCTTACACCAAGCAACCAACAATACTTTTTGGACAAGCCCGGGTCCTTTGGTATGTCTCAGGGCTGGCCATCATGCAGAGGGGGAAGGACACTCCCAGAGGCAAAAGGAGGACACTGCTCCTTTCATTATCAGCAAGCTGTAGTGGTAACTCATCACATAACTGCCTCCAAAACACACAGACAGCCACATGAGCAGCTCTACTGTATTTAGTAGTCTCGCCTCAGTGAACTGTTAGCAGGGCAAGACTCTCAGTATGAGACTGCACAAGGTTTCAAGCCGCTGCAAATCTGAAAACCTAAGGCACACATCAAACTCCATACCATAAAATTTGTCTCTACGCAATTCAAGAAAGGCAGATCTCAGATATATGTTCAAAAATAAAAATCTGAGCAAAATGGAGTATACTGATTTAAAAAAAAAAAAAAGATGAACCTCTTTCAAAAGGCATGAAAACTGGGAAATAGAACACTTCACTTTGAAATGCCAAACATTTTCTGCTTCAGTTTAAAAAAATTAGTCAATATTCTTAGAAAACAAAACTGGTAACGTTTTTGTCAGTGTATGAAAGAAAACAGCACATTCAAAAAGATCCCAACAATATTTTTCTGTATTTTTCTGCTTTATTTCAACTTTCAGAAAATATTTTTTTCATGAAGTGTTACAAGAAAAAAAAAGTACTAATTATTCAGTCTGATGTCTGAAGAACCTTATGTTCAAAACACAGTTGGGAAGAAAAATAGTATTTCTTAACACTTTTCAGTGCAAGTAACAGAAAAAAGAGCACATTTCATTTTTCAAGATAAGCAGCTTTTCTAAATTCATTTTTGTGGAGAGAAAAATATGATGATTGTCAACATTTGCAAAACAAATCTGCAAGGCAGCTATAAACTATTTAGACATTGACTTACAAAGGTCACCCAGAGATTTTTAGCTGCCTATGCATTCACTCATCCAAGTGTGGCCAGCACAGATTACTCAGTCTTTTAAGTTATGTATTTTCCTGAAAACAATTACTCCCGAGAGTTTTAAACCAAAGAAAAAAAGGAACAGAAAACATGAATAGAAACACAAAAGAAGTTATTCTGATAAAAGCAGAAGATGGATCTGATGTTTGACTAGATATCTGTACATACATGTCAACAAACACAAGTAAATTCCTACCGAACACACAAACTTAAAGAAAAGATTTGAAAAGTTACTTAAATGAGCATTTTACAAGCAGCAATACAAGTTCTGAAATATATTAGCATAACGAATTGTGAGAACTAACAATCAAGCCTCGGGCATAAACTTCACTGCTTTATATTTGCCCAGTCAGCTTTGAATTTCCTTATGAATGCTCAGACAATGGCAGTGAAAGCAGCCTATTTTGCAGGCAAGGCAGCTCTCTGTTACTGAATTCAGCAATTTACATAAGAATAAAATAACATACAAACCCTGGCACTGGCAAGCTTTGGGATTTTTGTTACAGATATCCGGTCTGATCTTTTTAATATATTTAGCAGAAGTTCCATACACACCCTCATAAATTTATTAAACTAAACACTTACCACGTGCTTTTGGAATTTGAGGTTATAATTAGCTAAGGGAACTACAAGCACTATCTCTCCATTTAGTGTTGAATAGGATGTGCAGATGGAGAAAAGATGTGCAATTAAAGGTTATATTAGCTAAGCTACAATATCCTTCTGAACTGTATGGAAACTGTTAATTTCTTTTGCTATGTTGACTCCAAACTCAAAAAGATCACTAAACCTATTTGCCAGTCAGGTTAGCCCCTCTTTTTCACACATATAAATTTGATCAATAAATAAGAGTTTCTGACAAATTAGCACATGGACTACTCAAATCTTTTCAGCCAAAAATTTCAAATTAATTAAGAAATAGCTTTTTGGACTGTATAACAGTATAGTTTAAAATTATATAGCTAATATGAACTTCATGTCTACTATATTCCTTCATAAATGACAAATCTTGAATCAATAACATCACCTTAAAACTTCAAAAGACCTTAATGGGATTCATATATTTTTGAAAGTCAATGTCCTTGTTCTTAAAAGTAGATTCTAGAGATCTATACTGGGATATTAAATTTTAGTTTTAAGCTTCCAACAAGAGGAAAAAAAACCCAAAAATGGAATCCCTAACACTTAGTGATGGAAGAGCAATACTTTTTCTGCTTAGGCATAAAAAGTGCAAAAACATGAAAAAGAACAGCCAGAGTTATACAAAACCACTTCCTCTCTTTCTAAGACTCACTTCTATGGTGACTTACTCAAGAAATCAAGTACTAAATAAACAAATCCTAAGAACACTCAGGAAGATCTTGTACAACTTCAAGTAAAGGCATATGAATCAAATAGAGTATTTAAAATTTGTGCTTTCTTCACTGTATCATTGTGTCATTCAGTAAGGGTTTCTCATAACTGACTTCAGTTGGAAATCTCAGAACAGAAGGAACCCGACCCTGTGCGGCCTTTGGACAACGAAACTGTAATATGAGAAAAGATTCACAACTGTTCCAGTTCTGAGAGTCCTTTGGCATGTGAATATGTTAAGAAGTCCACCAAAAAAAGGATAATGTACATGACTAGGTCAAATTAATATTACATAACCCTGAAAGTTAAGTAACTAGCTGAGGGTCAAATTGTAACTATTGTAGCCTATTGTAAAAAGCATCATGTGCTATTTTATAAAACTTTAAAAATTATGTATTCTATTTCCCTCCTCAAAATTACACATAGTTGTTAAAACTGAAAGTACAGTCAGTCTAAGCAAGGTTTTAAAACTGTGTTTAAATAGTTTCCCAGAGTAATCTTTCCTGAGACATATCATTTGTTTATAAACATGTAATTAGGTATGTGCTGCTTTACACTTTTCAATTGGTTTTGAAGCCGTTTGTACAATTTCCCTGCTAACAGAGATTATTATACAAAACTATGAGGGCATATCTGGCATTACATGTACAGCTACACTAAGATGGTCCAGTGGCAGTGATACAATGGTATATATTGAAATATTTTTCCCAATTAATCTGTACTCTGAACACAATAACTCAGAGGGGTTTTTTTGCTTGTCTTCCTTCTGAACCCAATACACAATAATAGTTTATTTTGCCCATTTTATCCTATGGTAAGTAAGCTTACAGTATAAAGATTATTCAGCATGATCAAAAAAAAAAAAAAAAAGCCTGTCAGTGTCAGCTTAAAAAAATAAACTTTGTAACAATATACTAAATACACTAGCAATGTCCAAATGCCCGGGTGCCAAAAAGGTATTTTGGCTACGCAGTTTGTAAAGCTCACTTCTGAGCCTCAACAAAAAACAACATTTCCAAACTTATGGGAATTAAAACTTTCCTTCAATTCTATCAGAACCCCAACTTTTGGTTCCACATTCAGACATTGATGGTCACATTACAGCAAACCCACAGCTTGGGTTGGTGGGGATGTATTGTAATCCTGAACTTGAACTATGTCAGACACAGGTGTTCAGTTCTGTATCATCTAGCTCTTTTTCACAGTAAGACCTACACTAATACTCCCTAAATAACAACCACCTTTTTATTAGCCTGGCTGGCTCTCCCTGACCCCACATTTAACAATAAATTCTTCAAGGCCAAGATCTCTGACTTCTCTTCAGCAGCCCTGCAGGCTACAGTGGCGAGGTAAGAGCAGAACTTACGGGGATGATTCCAGTATGATGCTGTTGGCCTGGGTGGAGGATGGAGATCTGTGATTTACAAATACTTCACTGGGGGAGGTGTGAACCACATGATCCACTAAATGTCCAACTGATGAGGGTCGTAACCGGGCCCCTTCTTGAGTGAAGGCAGAATTGCGACTAAGAGGGAAAGCAGAGCAATGGAATGTGACAAGAATATTATTATTAATCTACATTTCTGATACCACCCACTAAAATGGGATGCTAAAAAAATTATTTCCTCTCAGTGCAAGCACATGTTCATACACATATTTTTATTAAAATTTCAAAAATCACGGAGATAATTATATTGTCAGATCAACATGTATTTCATTTTTTAAGTGTTCAAAAATTATTTTAATAAACACTAAGTGTTATTTTAAAAATTTATTTATTTTTAATTAAAGAAGCCTGAAAACATTATGCTCCAATGAACAAGCTGACAGCCCAGTCAACAAGAAGAAAAATGGATCCCTAAGAAGACAAATCCTGACTCTGTTCATGGCAGAACTTAACCTGAATTCATTAAGATAAAAAATTTATCCCGTGCATCTTCCCCTAGAAGAATCATAAGCTTTGCACTGACAGTCTTATAATTTCTGGAATCCAGTATTTTCCCATTTGAAAACTAGCATGACAATATTAAAATTCTTTTAAACATGCATGATTAAGTTTGTTATGCTTTAAGCATCATTATGACACAATTTTTCAGTAATTTTTAAATGCTACAGGTATTTACAACACTGATCTTGTGAATAATATGCTGTAGAATCTTAAAATCTTGTCATTTATGTAATACAAAATTGAATAATACTGATTCTCAAGCAAGTTTCAGCACACTGAGAAAATTGGTCACCCTCCAAAAGAAATCAGGAATGTTTTTTCACTAACTTAAAACAGAAGGCTCTATCATGTGAAGAGTGAACTTTGAAAGGAAAGGCAGATAAATTGAGAGGAATAAACCTGCAAGGATTTCCAATAAAGTACTTTTCCCCAATGTTTAAAACAGTGGTATTAAATAAAATAAATTATTTTTAAAATATCACATAGATTTATCATCAGGTTTTTTTTTTAACCAAATTAATAACTTAGTTTAACTGTGCTTGAGAAAATTCAAACTCTCAAATTCAGGGTAGTATGATACATCCCACACTTTTTACAGTTCAAGTGAGAAGCACCTAAAACTCATCCCTAAAAGCTTTTCTTGAATCCGAAGCGAAGTGTTACAGAGAGTCATTCGGCACACATTTTTGGAAGCTATTTGTCTGCATAACAGATTAATCCCTTTATTACACAAGTAGGTCACTCGCATTAGAGGTAGAGAGTCACTTGTAGGGAGAGAAGATTTGATTCTACTCACTGATTTGGGGTTCCAGGTGGAGACCGTGATGGGAGGCTCTGTGTTTCCAACCTATCATCAGACAGTGAGTTCCTACTCACTACTTCCCAATCCATCCCACTCATTACTTTCCGTGCCAAGGGTTTACTGGGGGATCTAGAAGAAGAAAGTAAAATGTCTAACCAAAACTTGTATGATGTAAGAACAAAATTATATAAAACTCACCACAAGGAAACTGGTGTTCTATCACAGGAAACCAAATGATATGTAAGAAAGGAAACATAATAATGCAAAGCTGTATTTATATGGGCAGTTCTGTATTTTCTCTATCTACTGTACTTCATTTAATGTACTTTGAAAAGAATGCCATTGAAATACTAGTAAACTACTGTTGGCTGTGAGTGAGACAGGCAAGACAGAATCTGAACTCACTAGACTTTTAATGCCTCAAAGATAATCTGACTCAAACAGCATAATCACTGAGAGATCTGAACTTAATAAATGTAGAACAAAACCAAACAAATAAACAAGTGAAAAAATCCCCTCTAAGTAACACAACTGTTTAGTCACCTCAGGAAAAATAAAGCAGTGAAAACATCAGGCCAAAAAACTCCCAAAGACTTTGAAGAACTGAAAGTGAGGTAATCAACAACATGGCAACAAAGTTACAAAATTTTGTTTAGACATCAGGGATTTCCATGAAGACGACATACGTTCTCCCAGAACGTGCTTTGTCACTTGCCAGGCACATGCAATAATATTATTTAACTATTTAAACTTCTTTGTGGGTAACAGAACTTCATCTGGTTTTGTGCCTTCAGGTTAAAGGTCATTCTCAGCAGTGCTTTTATACAAAAGGAATTCTGTTTTCTAGTTGTTGTCCTCTCTTGGCATTAACAAAACTTTTTCTTCCCATTCTCTAGTCATTCCAGGATGCCTACAATCTCCTGCTGTTTCTTTCACCTCTTTCTTAAGCACAAATGAAACCATACTTGTAATCTCTCATGAAATACAATATTTCCCTTTTATATTGGAAAGCAGCAAATGAATCATCTGTGGTTGTTTTTTTCTTAGCATTGCATTGGATGGTTCAGTCATCCTGCAACTAAACACACCCAGACTTCATAGTTTGTTGTTTTCAACTGAAAATTCTTCAGCTAACAACAAAAATACTTTTAAACAATCCATACATGTCTTGCATATTTTGTGTTACTAGGTTTTTACTTTACTTCTACTGCTTTGATGGTGCTACATAGCTCAGATTTCTCCCCTATCATTAATTAACCCTCTAGTTGCAGTGATACTTCAACCTTTTGTGACACGATAATTTCATTTCCATTTGCCTCCATATTCTATCACTAAATTCTCCAGCTTTGCACAATGAGGTGGCAACATATTATTGTATGAGCAGTACAGCTCCATACACCCATATCAAAAAATAATTTCTGCCTTCACTGTCCTTGTGACACATGGTAACTGTTCTTTATCTTCGTCATTATTATTGGTTTACTGAAAGAGCGACTCCAGAAAGAAGGAACTTTGAGAAATTAAGGAACTACCTGCACACAAACTACATCCTCTGAAAACGGGAAACTTGCTAACAAATGTATTTTTGCTTCTCAGAGAACTTAAAATTCAATGCAAGTCACCACATTGAGCAGATAATATTGTCCTCAACATTATCAAAAAAATCTACAACAACAACCAATCAAGCATTATATTGAATAAGCTTCATATACAGAAATAAGTAAGACGTCAACACTGTTTGGTACTTATGGAGTGGTGGTGTTCTTGTGGAGGGCTTATTTTTATTTTTACCCCACCAAGCAGTTCTAAACATGTATTGCATTCTGCTCTACTGCTCTAAAGTCTTACTGAGTAACAGCTGACAAATTTCAGACAGTTAAGTGAGCTGGGCTATTCTAAATAATACTATTTCAGGTATTATTTCACCTGGGGGAAAAAAAATCTAATAGTATATTGATATTTGAGAAGAGGGAAAATATAAATTATTTCCTCAGGAGAAGCACATCCAGTTTCTTAGCATGCTTCACTATATTTAAGGAATATTAATTTGATCTGAAAAATAATTAGCTTGGTATCAGATCAATTAAACCAAAATTCCAATTTCTGTAATGTGCTTCAAATGTGAGCAACTCAAACCACATTGGTATCTTTCTTCACAAACATGTACATGCGAGCAGTTCTGAACAGGTAAAGTAACATGAAACTGAAATAGCAGAACTGAAATGCATGTCTGATTCTAGCCTTTCATTATTCTTTTATTGATCATGGGTCTGATTAGCTGGACCTTGCTAACACCTAATCATCTGTTTGCAGCCCGCAGATGAGCACCAAGAGCCAGCTCTGCCAAGAGGTGGATTCTACTATTAACCAAAGAACAGTCTGAGGGTAAAATGCAGAAGAATGTAATATAACCAATGCTGAATTAGATAAATACAGGACTGCAGATACAGTATTTGCTGACAAACAGGAAAAGGCAATGACTGAACCTCATTTACCTTCAGTGAAAAAGTAACAAATGGAATGTAGTAAAGTTGGAGGTGGGGCTTTTCTTTATTTAACATGCAACAACAGTATAAGTGCACCATCCTTTCCTGTGTGAAACTAGATAAATTACAAAGAGAGACAGGAGCATATAGGGTGGGGAAAAAAAAATCCAAGTTTTTCCAGAAGTTACATTTTTGACTGTTTCAAAAACCCCCACTGCTCTGTATCTTAAGTCAAGTCTGTAACTATGTTTATGTAAAGTTCCTCAATCGGTACAAAAAGGAACACAATTCCAAAATGAGCAAAGCATCAGGTTCTTCCCTATGAAAACATCCAATGTCAAGAAAACACTCACCTTTAATTGAGGATAGGGTCTGATCTTTCAGAAGATCACCTTACCACCATGATAAACAGCTGCAGTGTTTATCACCAAAGCTTCGTCTCAATTATTTTATTAACAGCTCTAACCTCAGAGTCCCCACCCACTCATGTTTGTTGCCCCAATTTCCTGTCTTTGCAGAAATTTCAAAGAAAAAATTACCACACCGCAGAACTGAACTTCTTAGTGCTGTGCCAATTTTAGTTCTCCTGTCAACACTTCTAAACCCAACAATAAGGTTTTTTTTTTTATTAACATTTAAGATTTGTTGTTAAATATGCTTACAAATTTGTCCTTTATCTCTGACTTCTAACAATATTAAAATAATTTTCTCATGCCAGAGTGCAGCTGAGGACATGGGAGGAGAACTAAGATGCATAAAACTTTGAAATTTTGGAATTTTAAATTTCACCTCTGTCTGCTCAGCCTGGATGCTTCTATTGCACCCAGCACAGGACACTGATAGTTAATAGAATAAGTCATTTTCAGATTTTATTCTGGTGTACCTGCAGAGACATTCCTAAAAGTTGGAAGCAGTCCCATCTATTTGAGTAGCAACACAAACTTAAAACTTTACCTGCCTCCAAGTCTTATGAGCTGCAATGTTACAGCAAATACAAAAAATAAACCCAAACACCCAAAACTGAGTAGCAGGGATGAAATTACATAATGCAACTTAAAAACCCATGACATTATATTAGCTCAGCTACAGTACAGAAAAGCCTTCAAAGACAGAATTTGTTTGGCACCCACAGCTGAAGGGCTATAATCTTGCAGAAGCTGAGAAAGAACAAAGCTGGTGTTTGGGAATACAGGTGGGAATTTAAAAAATAATTTCTGTTCCAAAAAGAAACATAACCTGAAGACACAGCCTTGCTTTGTATTTTGACAAGGAGTACAGGGAACACATTTCTCAGCAAAACTGACAAAATACTGCTGCAGACCAAGAGACTAAAACTATACAGAAATCTGCAAGGTATAACACACAAATGACATATGCAATTTAAAGCACCTGAGAAATTATTTAATAGATCTGAATAAGTGCATAATTGAAGAAAGATTGAATTTTTAGAAACAGAAACTCCAATTTATGATAAGGAGTTTGCACATACAAATGACTGACACCCTCTCACTCAAACTCCCTGCTCTCAGCCCCCTGTGCACACCAGAACTGAGTAGCCCTAGAATATTTTGCAAGTACTCTAAGAGAAAGCAGTGCCCTTTAAGAATTCTCTCGATTCATTACTTGATTGAGCCTTTTTTACTCTTATCTACTTTTATTGAGTTTCTGGGAATTCCTATGGGGTTTTGTGGATTGCGAATATCCTGCAATAAATGAGGCTAAGAGAACTGCTGTAAAGAAAATGATAAAAAACCCCCAAAATCAACAAAAAAACCCAAACAACAACAAAAAACCCAAACCCAACCAACTAAACAAACCACCCACAAAAAACCTAAACAACTACAGCAACAATCTTCAGAATGCTGAACTTAGTGCTGCATTAAGATTAAGAAAACTGCACCTACATAATGTATGTGATTTATTACAGAATATATCCTTCACAGTAATAACTCCATGTTTAAAGGTTAAACGTAAATGTTTCTACGATTTGGAAAAAAAAAATCCTTCAGCTAATTTTGAAGTAAAATCCTGAGAACAAACAGCTAAGCTTGTTTCCTGTAGGTTAAAATTGCTTGTTTTATTTAAATGGCTGTTAAAAAATTTTATTTCCCTGTCTCGTGCCATGGTTCACTCAGCATGTAAAGGCCAGAGCAGCTAGTCATTACTTGTGGCAATCAACATTTCCCAGCTTAGAACAAACAGATCACTCAAGTAACATCTCAGTCTAACTCTCTATGTTCATTTTCTTACCATGAAATGATTCAAAGGTTTGCTTAGACAGCATTAGTTCAAATAAGGCAGTTTCTAATTAAATACTGTTAAGAAATCCAAGTGTAAATCTGGATAACTCTATAAAAAAACCACCGAAAGTGTTTCTTTAACTGATCTTGAATAAATCTTCTTATGTAATAATAATAAATGCAACAGCAATTATTTCAACTTATATGCCCACCTAATTCTCAAGAAAGACCTTGAAAAACAACCAAAAGAACCCCACTGCCTGAGACCTTAAAAAGCTGTTCAACACCACCATGACCTTGTCTGATAAAGACACACCACGAAAGAGAAAGGCAGGTTCCAGGAATAAAACCCACACTATACCTGGAAAATCTTAGAAAACAAAATTTATCCTCTGTATGAATACAAAAGGGGTCGACATCCACTCAGCACATCAACCTGAAACGCAAATGTTTAGAAGACAAAGAACTAATGTTCTTAAATTAAGTTTCTTGAACAACACTGTGTACTAGAAATGTCTTCTCTTTCAAGCTTTTTCCACTCTTGAAAATATTAAAGGTCTTTAAAATTGAAAATAAATTAATTGCACACTGTCATGAGGAAGACAGAAGAAGAAGAAGCAGCTGATTTGTTAAAAGCCTTTTGAGATGTATTTGTTACAATACACTACTATTTCATTTCACTGATATAAACATATATGCCTCAGACATCAGTCATCAACACTTCTTAGAAACTCAAAATATGTGGATAAATGCTCTATTTCTTAATAAAAAAGGAACAGTGGAAAAAAAATTCCTGAGGATGGAAGAGCCAAGCATTTTATTAACTAAAAAACGCCAAGATTTCAAGATTTATGAAAATAAGAGTAGTTCCAGCCATGGCTTTTGATTTTATTAACTTCATTGATTTTATCCAATTATATATTATGAACTACAAGTGACCCCCAGCAGCACTTGCTGGGTTTTGCTGCAAAGGGAAGAGTGCCATCTACTGCATAAGAGTTTCTGAAATTATAAAAATACTCCTCAAAACAAACTATCAGCTCTCCTCCACTCTCCTGACTTGTGGGGAATTGCCAAGTTTAGAGTGCAACAAGCAAAACAGTTTTTAACTGATTCACAATTGTCATCTAGTGAAGTAAAGCTCACCTGTCACACGTTTGAGTCTCCTGAGTACTAAAAAAAGTTGCTCCAAGTACAAATCTAAATTCACTCATATTGACAAAGTAAATTAAATGGAGTAAAAAATAATTTTACACAGAAAGAAATGGTTTTATAAAATCTACTTGTTGAACCAGCATGTTACAGCATTTCTGCCCCCCAAAACCTAGTATGGTGGGCTGAGCTAAAACCCAGATTAGATTCTAATGCACAGGGGGAAAGAAGGGGTGGAGACAGGGAAGGAAATCAAGGCAGAATTCACCAATGCTCTTAGAAACAGTGTCTGCAGGCACTTGGAAAGTTTGCTGGACTTACTACTAGAAGTCTGCAAGCACCAATTTGAACTCTGGAGTTCCTTAAGGGGCAAAAAGACATCTCTGATCTCGGTAAAAGCAGAAGCAGAAAAAAACGACAGAGCTGCCCCCTCCCCGCAAGGATTCTATTCATGATCAGAGCAAACTGCCAGGTCGATGTAGCAGCTGCTTTACTTTGGAAAACATCATCATAATTTCTGAAGAAATAACTAAATTTATGTCTTGAATCTTTTATTGTAATCACTAAACTCCTCAGGAGCCTGGAATAAAATTAAGTAATATATTCCTGATTAGCCAACTACTCTGTGACCAAATACCTTCAGAAGCAGCTCACTTTTCACAGTAAAATGCCTCACAGAGACTACAGTGATAAAGCTGTTCTCACAAGTAAGACTCACTGCAGTTATTTCTAAAGGAAATACACATGTACGGATGCAAGATATTATCACAGACAAAAATACCCATTAACTCAGTATTTTCATGGAGTATTTTAACAGCAGGAGACCACTCTTTGTAATAAAAACAGCACAAAGAGAGCTAATACATGTAACAACAAACTATGTAGACTGAAGGCTATCCTGAGTTTTTAAAATATATAAATGGGGAAATATTAAGGAATGTAAACTACTTACCTTGCAAATACCCTGTCTTTATTTGCTCTTTCTTTACCATACTGCACAGATTGGACCTCTGTTCTCCCACTGGAAAGTAAAACAAAATCAGACTGCTAAATCCAACATAATTAAATAACAATTTTTTGTTTAAAAGTGAACCATCTCAACAAAATGCCTAAATTCTGTTTTCAGTCATGGTCAAGCAATTGCCCTAGCTTCAGTACAGCATAACCTGAGAAAGCATTTGGTAGAAATGTAGGTCTTCTTTCAAAATAATTTTAGACGTAACAAAAGTTTTCCTTTCTGTTTGCTTTTTTATCCAAAGCAATAAGAAATCTCTGCTTGGATCTTTGGGTAAAACTTAATAATAGTTCCTGTTATAACCAGTGTTAAAAGCTTACAGCATCCCTTCCATGCTCTTCCTAAACTATTTCCTGAATTGCTAATAACTTAGTTGCTACTTAGTTTAGCAAAATAACACAAAAAAATTACATGATAAGCACATCAGGATTGTATTCTTCTATGCAACTTGTCAAAACTAAGTTTAGATCTTGAAATTTGCTGACTTTTCATATAAGACCAGATGTCTTGTGTCAAATCAAAGATTCTTTATAATATTTCATAATTTCTCTTCTAGAAAAAAATACCATTTTTGAGTATCTATCAGCACTTAAGAATTGGTGACAAGATATCAGCGACACTTGCTCTTGTAGCCACTTCTCCTTTAATAACTTTAGAACAAGCACAGAGTCTCCTACAGGGATATTTACATTATGAAACCAAAGAATCAGCTATTTCCACCTTCATATTACAGAACTATTGGATGTGTGAAGACCTGAGAAACACATCAGCTGGAATCTCATGAAATTCAGTGAAGGAAAATGCAAAGACTTGCAGCTGAGGAGGAATAACCCCATGCACAGGCTGAGTGTCAACTGGCTGGAGAGCAGGTTTGCCCAGCACAGGTGAGAGCACATCTGGAATGCCTGGTGGAGTTCCAGAGCTCCGCAAGTCAAGCAAAGGGCCACAAAGACAACTGAGGGTCTGCAGCATCTGATGGACGGGGAAAGGCTGAGAGAGCTGGGACTGTTCAGCCTCAGGAAGAGAAGGCTCAGGAGGATCAAACGCCAGAAAGGGAAAGTTAAAAAATACAGCCAGACATTTAAGGGAGTCCAGAGACAGGACAACAGGCAATCAAACAAACAGAAACATGAGACATCTTAATCAGGGCAGGCAGCAAGGACAGGGCTACAAAACAACAGCCTCATCACCCACCAAGACAAAAGAAAGTTTTTACTTTAAGGTAGTTTAACACTGAACCAGGTTTCTCAGAGATGGTGCAGTTTTCCTCCTTGGAGACATTCGAAACCTGTCTGGATACACTCCTAGGCAACATGCTACAGTGGACCCTGTTAGAACAGGGCATTGGACTCAACAGGGTCCAGAGCTGCCCTCCAACCTCTGCCATGCTGCAAATCCAGGAGATTTCTCTTTCCAAACCTGCAGCCAGCTAAATTGCTGGGGTTACACATTATAATCTCCAACAAGAAGTTGTTTTTGCCTCTGTATTTGCCTCTATTCCTTTCCAATAACTCTATAACTGTATTTGTCCTTCTATAACTGCTATTAATGACTGATTTAAGAATTAAAGTTCCTGCTCCTTCCTCTCTCTTTTTGGGCACTGAACTTGATCTACTATTTTATTGCCTACTCACCCCTCATTGTGAAATACCACCAAAACCTTCTACTCCTGATTTCAGATTTTACTACAAAATCCTGTATCACTTCAGTGGTAACTTCCCTCCATTGTGAAGAAGAAACCTACTTGTTACTTGGTTAAAATAGATGTTAATACACAGCAAAACTCTTCACATTTTTTTCCTGAGTATTTGGTGAGGAATACTATAAGAACCACTTTGAAAAATCCAATAACAGTGTACAGAAGTCACCTTTGCTCACTAACAGTCTTCTAGATCCTGCTTGGAAGATTTATTTAAAAAAACCCCACCCTAAATATTCTTTAACGTTTGATGCATAGAAGTATTTTTGACCAATGGAAATAGGTTATGTAACAATTCAATATTTCAACAACTTCAGATCCCCAATTTCTTTCAGAAGTGGAGATAATTCTGTCTAGACCTGTCAGTTCTGTATTTTACTGACTCCTTTTGATCATACAAATGTTGGCTAGAAGCCTCTAGTCCAATCTCCTGCTAACACTAGGTCACCTCTGGCCATGGCTTTGTCTAGCTGACTTTTAAAAGCCTCCACTAACAGAGATCCCACAGCTAGTCCAGGTGACTTGTTCTGGCAACACAGTTCTAAAAACACCAAACACTTTGCCTCATGTCCACCCAGAATCTTCATGGTGAAATCTCACCTGCCTGTTACCAGCACCTTTGGGTCCATCAGTACTGACATTACTCTTGAAGTAGCTTTAGGATTGCTGCTGAATTCTCCCTTAGCTTCCTCTTCAGCAGATTAAACAAGCCTAGTGCCCTCAACCTCTCTTTGTGGGCCATGTTATTTCCGTTACGCTGCCTCTCAACAAGCTCTCAAACTACTTGAGGAAATTCCAGCCTTTTGGCTGTTCCAGCAACGTTAATGACCTTCTTCGTTTTTATGCAGTTTCCCTTTTCATCTTATGTTAACTTAAGTTGAATGTCATCATCAAAGAGCTATTCTGTAATAGTAACCACAATGATTCAGATTCAAAATCCTTACAGAAATGAGAAAGCTCCCTGAAATTCTCTACAGCAACATTGAGTCAAGTCTCAAACACTCTTCAGGATCATAGAATGCTGTTTCTCAAATGGGTACTGTGAATGCTGGTCAAAAACAGATGCTATAAACAGTTTGCCACTGAATTACTTTCCTCTTTATACATTTATGCAATTCACAAGTGTGACAGAAATAGCCTGTTATTCTGTTTTCTAGCTTTTCATCATGTCCCTTTGTACATCACAGACACTACTGCCATTCTAGATGGATGATTAGTAGTAGCTCTGTTATTCTCTGTTTCAGGCACGATTTAAACCACTGGCATTCTGCATTACTTGCAGAAACAGTTAATTCAGTCACTGAACAGAGATTTTTCTTTAAATAAAAAGTACAAACCAGCAAAACCCAAAACCACCCACTCCAGCATTACAGGGATTATAGTTATTGCACAGTCATTCTGTGCACCTCCAAGCTTTTTGCCTATTATTTTAAGTTCATCCTTAAAGGTGATGGATTTAATTTCCTCCTCATTTTCTCAAGTTCTGAGTTTGATACAGAACACGTATGTCCTTTGTTTTCACCCAATTCCTATTTGTATACATGCAGGTAAGTGGGCTTTACTTGTACAAGCTTCTTTCCAGTGATTTGTATTTAGTATTAATTTAGGTCTGTTTTGTTGCTGTTGCTGCATGCAGTATCTGAGACTCAACAGTTTTCAAAAAGACCAGGTCAAAGACTTTGAAGTTTTGAGACAACATTTTTAAGATAAACATAACCCAGCAGGAGAACAGGCCAAGAAATGCAGCTTGGGAGACAATCTCAGAGCACTAGTGCAATAATGACCACTAATAATATAATAATTGTATTTTCAAGCTACCTTAAAAAATTAGTGACATTTGAAACTTAGGCCAACAGGGATGGGGAACAGTTGCAGGATTCAAAACCTACTTGAATTATGTTTTAATGTAGATTCTAAATAATTCCCTGTGTTTAAGGATGAGCTCATTACTCATATTTTTTCTCATATATTTCAAATCAGCACTTACCAGTACCGGAACTTGGAACCCAAAGTGAAATAATGTGCAAAAAAGTTCTTCTGAGGTGGGAGTGGTCTGTCCAAACGGAAGAACGTGTGATGCTCAACACAAGCTTTCCACAAATTCTTACATGCTCGGTAATTCACCATATTGAATCCCAGTAATGTTTCTCTAGATTCATGCTAAAAAATGAGAAAAATGTATTTCACATAAGAATTATTCAAAGTTCTTTTTGAAACTAAGATAAATATTGTTGGCTTTGAGGTATTTTTTAAAATAATGCTTTTTGAAGTGGTACTCTAATTTTCTACTAACTTTATGTACAACAAACCCTTTTGAAATACCTTGACAATTTCTTTAAAGAATTTTTTTTGTTTCCCTGAGTTGTTTTTGTATTAAAAACAGCCTGCACAAAGGTTAACAGTCTGTTTAGTTATATAGCAACAAGTCTAAAAGGTATGACCCAAACTACATGAAAAGAAATCCATGATTTGGGAGCTCAAAGACAATGTGCCTCCCTGTTCAAAACTACAGTTGAGTAATTGCCATGAACATGTGGCAGTTGGAGATTGAGAACAGGTATCGATCTCAAGAGCAACTGACAGTTCCTACTTCTAAATGATTCATTAGATTCCTGGGAAATGCAAGAAGCAAAACGGCAAAGCAAGCTAAGCTATTCTGCCTGTTGAGAGAGCTTGATAACAACCTCTGTAGGTCCATTTTTCTTTCTCTTCACAGTACTAAATTCTCCCTAACATTTTGCACACCTTAACTGATTTAACTTAGTAGTAAAGTCCTTTTCCAAGTTAAGCTTTTGTTGGTCTGCTCATCTTCATACCTGCTGAGAAACCAAGGCACAGAGACCTGCAATTCTCCCCCCAGTGTTTTATTTGGGAACAAGAGCAACACTGTTTTCAGCCACAGGACAAATTCAGGGCAAAATAAAATGGATTTTAAACTAAGAGCAAATTCTAAGTATTTATAGATGAAATTTAAGAACTTATATTCAAGAAACTAAATCTTGATATTTTAATTCAATTACAAAGATTACTTATATCTGTTTTTAATTTCCATGTATTGCCAACTGTTCCCTGTATTTTTTAGACATATGAACAGAATGATTTAAAAATTAGAAATCAGAAACAAGATAACAGAAATTAAGCCCATTACCTATGCAGTTATAAAAGGCTTTAACAACAATATAAAAGTCAAGCAATATAAACAAGGTAGTTTACTATTCTGCAAGAAAACAACTATGTATAATTATGGATTGCCTTCCTCTGGATCCAGTAAAGGATGAAACAGCTAAGATTTTAGATTCTAACAACAAGTAATCATGATGTAGCAAATTTTCATGTTCTGTCAGCCTTTTAAACAGTCGGAAAAGAAAATTTGACAAGTTGCATGAGCTGGTGATCATGCATTTTAATGTCATTCAAAGTATCATAATTATGGGTTGGGGAAAAAAATATAACCTGTTGTTTCCCCTAGTTTGTATTCCAGAAAACGAGCTGATCTGAATCTCATTCCACCATCTGATCAGTAGATCAGACATGAAGCATGAAGGAGGAGCTGGTATGGCAGGATGAGAAGGAGCTGCAGCAAGATCAACTTAATTGTAATGCGAGACAGCACTTTCACAGGAACTTGGTGTGCTAGAGCTTTAAAGGTACCTTAACAATAGTTCTATTCATAGCTTTTAAAGCTTTCATTGCAGTGCAGGGAGAACTGATCCTCAAACCCTACCCTTCATCTCAATTACAGCTAGGCAACATTGTTTAAGGTAAAGAAAAATATATGATATGGGCTCCTAAGTGCACTCATCCCTTCCCTATTCACCCTTGAAGGTTCTGTAATATTCCAATGTAACTTGGGCACTTGAAATTCATCTTAGCTGATGATTCTGGGGTGCAGGATCTGGTTCTACTGCTGGATTTAGAGTAAGGCTGCCCCTGTATTCCTTGGAAACAGCAGGCTTGAATCACTGTGGGCTCAGCACAGGACTCCAAGCTGACATTTGTAATATCCATGGTACTTCAGCTGAAAGCACATAAAGTAACAGGGCAGTTATACTGCAGCCCTGCAGCCCACAGAATGCTTTTACAACACCAGGATCCAGCAAGATGCAGTATGCTCTATGGTCTGATAATGACATGCAGGCATTTCAGGGGGTTATGCCGGTTGAGATCAGTGTTAGACAGTGTCAGAGAGTCACAGAAGGATTCTGCTCTAAAATTATTATCTTACTAATTGAGTGTCTGTGGTTTTTATTAAAGAGAGGAAAACAGTCTGTTTGCTATGGAGAGGAAGAGTGAAGCAGCTGGGATGCAATACTGGTAGTGAAGATCTGGGCCCCAGCACAAAACTACAGTAAGACAAATAGAGGTAGGGTATAGTGAAGTCCAAGTCATTGTGATTCCTTATTATTAAAAATGCAAACCCAGCAAAAAAGCAGACTGGATATTGATGCTCCTCTCACACAGAACAGCTCAGTACTTGAATAAGCACCTGGAGTGGGGCCATTCATCCAAACCCACCTTTGTCTGCCTTGAAACAGTGACTCCAGAGCACTGCTCCAATCTCTTGCTGCTCCGGAAAGAAATTGAGTTGAACAACTTACTCTCTAATGAGACTCTTTTACTTTGGCTAAACAAGGAAAAATCCCAGAAAAAAAAAGCAGAAATTCCCTACCCCATCTCAGAGAGACAAAAAGACTTGTGCTTTTATAATGGCAGATGCTCCCCACACTCAACATCTTCCAGAAATAGTGGGCAAACGTCCTGTGAAAGCTTAAATGCAGCAAATACACTTCTGCCAGCAGTATTTGCTCTTCATAAAAAAAGGCAATACACAAACTTTGACAGGATTAGGCAGCAATCAAGTAGGCATCTAATGAATGCCAGTACTACTTAAGATCAAGTATGTACTTAGGCAGATAAGCCCATGCACCACCTTGTGATTTCAGACCAAGTTTTTTCTAAAAGTCAGTCAAAAGAAGTCAGACAAAATTCAAAGCACAAACTTCAGATACATAACCTATAATTAAAAAAAAAAAATTATCTTGGCCACTCGCTGAAACCAGGTAACAGTTATGGCCAGAAACCTATCATATTGTTTAGTTCCAGACTCAAGTAATTTTTCAATGGACATCTGCCTTCTAAAAGAGCAAATGAAAATGTTGAACAGCTTCTTTGGCTGTCAAAGAATCAAGATCACAAAAACACACTGGATGGCATTAAGAGCTTGATGCTGGCTATCAATATTACTACAGCCAAGGGTGCAACTAAACAGAACCAGAGAAGTTTAGGGAAACATCCAGAAAAACGAAACTACTGAATTATTCTTAAGCAGCTTCAAAGCATGTAAGGGAAGCAGCATACAGAGCAGGCAGAACAAAGTAAGATATGATGAAAAAAATGCTATTGAAGTAAAGCTTCAGGGGGCTTCTAATGTGGGATGAAGAAGTCCAACATATAACACATTTTCCCACTACAAAATCTTAAAAAAACAATGGGGAGAAAAACCCTACTCCAGTGGATATATGCTCCATCCATATGATTGTCAGAATACACCACCAGCTTCCACTCAAGATTGTATTATACCACCACTGGAAAATGACTGTGACATTCAACTGCTTCATCTCACTTCATTTAAGTGATTTATTTAAACACAGATATAATCTAATAAAAGCAGGCAAATAATTCTTTGCTTATGTTGATGCCTTTAAGCTATGCCAAGTCAGTGAATAAATTTAATAGACGATTATGAGATAAGGCACTTGCACTTTTGAGGACAGTTGCAATTAAAAGCTCTCAACACTTATTAGCAGCATTTGAAAAATATCTTTTTAGAATTATATAAAAGTGTATGTAGCCCAGTTGGGAAAAAATAAAACCAGTGGAAAATTCCTTTCCCAAGTCCACTAACTTAATATTCTACAGGATCTCAGCTTTGCATTCAAATAAATGCAGTTTCTCAGATGTACAATTTGTTATATATTTACACACCAGTCTGAAACACATCATCAGCATACCATGAATGTATTTCCCCTGCCATATCGTAAATAGGTGATTTAAAATATGCACTCAAAGCACTAGACCAGAGATATTTTACATATCAAATATGCAATCACTCACTCACTTCACCTAGTTTCTGCTGCCTAAAGAGAGTTATTTAGGCTCCCTTTATTGTTAATGGGAGCAAAAACAAAAGCAAAAGGAAGAATACACCACCAGAGAGCAAGTTAATCCATCCTAAAATATAACTTCCCGTTCAGGCAAGATGTTTCAGCCTTCGTATGTGATTATTACAGAAGAAATGTAATGATGAGCTTTGGTGAGCCAAGTATCACAAATCAGAAAATATGTTCTTTTAACCTAACTGAAGCTGAATATAGGTGAGATGAATCTTATCCTATGATCCTAGACAGGGAAAGTAACTCTGGAAACAATAATTTTAATATTAGCAGTGATTAAAAAATTAGTTTAAGTATGACTTCTTTGGAAGCCAAATTTGAGCTTTGATCTTAAGATATTCATGACTTGGAATAAATGAAAATTAAGTTCTTGCTACCAGTTTTCATCTGATACACAGAGTTTAAAGAAAAACACTACAAGGCTTTTTAATTTGTTGGCTTGGATAAGATGTCTCAGAAGAGGAATTACATTAATTATATAAACTACATTCTCATGCAAGTAACAATATGTAGAATGTTAAAAAGTAACAGAGAAATAAGATGAGAAAACTATCTTAGTATTACCTTCTATTATAAGCAGATTTCTTTTCTGCAGAAAATAGAGGAAATACTCAATTACACAGTATCCAATCCTATTTTACATCTAGGTATCTTAATCTTCAAGGTCCTCAACTCTGCTATCACAGCATTTTCATCAAGTTCTAATTTAGGAAACAACTGCAGTCCATAATTTCTGAATTCCAAAAAAAACCCAAATTCTCATCTCACATGAAAATACAACTTTTCTGCACTGTAATGGAACTTACACACACTGGTATCATGACAAAATTTGACCTCAGCCTGCCTTTGAGAAGAAGCCTGTAGCTCCAGTGTGGTTTCACAAAAATGCTGTGTCACCCCAATAAAACATTCCCCTCTCCCTTTTTTGTATCACCACTTTTCTGGTCATGTTGCATGATGTCTGCTCACATTGACAGACCTGCTCACTTCATGATTTTAAAGGATCTCTTTTAAGATACGCATGTTGTACACCTGTATGACTCCTGTTTTCAGCACTAGTACCAGCCACCAGACATTGACCTGACAAAACAGGTGTTTCTCTTCTTTAACCATATTGTCTTGAAACGTGGAACAGCCTTACAGTACTCAAGATGCATTTCTGCCTAGAGTCATCTTTTATATCTAGTCTGTAACTCTGCATTTCAGGCCTTCAATTGAAGAATCACAGAACATTAAGGGTTGGAAGAGACCTTAAAGATCATCGAATCCTAACCCACCTGCCACGGGCAGGGGCACCTCCCACCAGACCAGGTTGTTCAGCCTAGCCTTGAACACTGCCAGGGCTGGGGCATCCACAACCTATTCCAGTGTCTCATCATCCTCATAGTAAATCCCTTCAGATGTAAGAATTGCAAAAAAACTCTTAACTAATCTGACGGGTTAATCACGTAGTCATATTTTTAATAAATTCCTCCATCTTTCCCCAGTGCTATGTCTGTGATGGAAGCTCATCTCTCAGGGGCACAAAACAATCCATTTCTTGCTGAATTAAATGCTCAGTGGTCCTGTGGTGCTTCATGGGGTAGCAAACACACACCTCAAGCAGTGAAACATTCAGCTCCAACCTTTTCCACAAGAAATTCAAAGGTAGGCATAAAAATACACCATATGTAATTTAGAACTACAAAGGAATTCTTATCTCTTGTGTTTAAATATAAGTAATAAAGTCATCATATATTACCAAATCTGAATAATACAAATCAACATGTCTATCAAACATTAATTTACAAGCATATATACAACTGAAGCAGCACTAAGCACTACCTTTAGTTTGAGTCTGGTTTTTCATGAATTTAAATTTGATGTTGATTTACTTTCAACCTTTTCCATATTTATCTTACATAAACAAGTTATATTTCATGCATACAAATATCAAACTAAAAGTATCTAAAATATAAGGCAAATCAAATGAAAAAGAAAACTTATAAAGCATTGCAATGGTCTATTTGAAACATGAAACAGCAAGAATGTTGGTGAAACTGGACTTTTAATTGCAGACAAAACCAAGAATCAACATAGTATCAGTCAGTATAATGCAGACATGCAGTAGAAGAAATTTCATTGCTTTCAGATCAAATTTAAGACAGTACTCACCAGCTCTTTCCTAAGTTGAATAAAAAACTGCTTGCACTTGAAAGAAATTTTTACAATCTTCAACCTAAATGAAAAACAAAACCACAATATTAAAACATTTAATATACTGAATCATGGTTAAAGGCTTAAATATATCTACTGAAAATATACTTTCTAGAGAGAACATATTTCCTTTCCATGGACAAAAAAATAAGATACCAAAGATTACATAAAATAGTTTGTATAATTTGAAATTTATGAGCTGTGTATTTAGGTTATCCAGCAAATTCACTTGTTTACACCCCAAACCCAAGGCAGTTGCTAATTTTGATATCTTTTCCCCATTCCAAAGCCAAAAGAGCTTTTCTATCCTCAGGTCATTCCAGGCAGATGTTCTCTTTTCTGAGGCTGCTTTCAATATCCCTTAAAATATGAAAAAATCCACTGAACTTCACCTGATCCCTGAAAGACATTCTTTCTCTATGTTCTTACATGTCTTTAAATATAACCAGAACTTGTTTTAGCAAAATAGTTAAGATAAGATGTAAGCACAGAGATAGGACTCACAACCTTAAAAAAAATGATCACACTACTAGGAGGAAAAAAACATTTACAATATCACATGACAGGGAAAAATCTGCCTATAGACATGTTCACCTTTCAGGGTATCTATAAACATATGAAATATTGACACTAATTCCAGACTGTTTTGGATGGTCACTCTAATAGCAGTTATACAAAATGGGAAAGATAGCCTGTATTTTCATCACAATCTAATTATACACTTCTTCAAAGAAATATAATATTAGGATAGTCCATATATTTTAAATATACAGGAGTATCACTTTGGTCAAGAAAAAAAGTGAGGTTCAAATTGTAAAAGGAAAAACATAGTAACTTTTGTTGCTTGAAAAACGAACAACTGATAAAATACTGCAAACTGACTGGAATTACTACTTGCATATTTATCACTCGCTGAATAAAAAACCCTTTAGACAAGGAAGGATGAGAAGCAAAACATTAACAGACACCTAAGCTGGATATCTATATATAGAAATTATCTTCTTAACTAAATCAAATAAAGACATTTTTCTCCAGGGGATTATTCAGAGCAGGAACCTAAGTGGGATGTCCTAATTTGTTGGGAGAGTCTTTATCTGCGGTAACATAAAGACACTCTGTGAACATTAGTCTTTAAATTATGGTTATTTACATCTTTTCCCATTTCTTTTTTTCTTTCCCAGGCTTGCCATTAGTTTAACAGTTAACAATAAAAAACAATAAAGTTTTAAAAAAAAATTTAAAAAAGCAGCAGCAGCAATAACTGTCCTATTTTTTTGTTGGAGTTTTTTAAAAATTCTTAACAAATTCTTGCTATCAGAGTTAGTTTCTCAAGGATTTGAAACTTAAAGGTGAGTTACATCTTATCTACTGAAATCAAATTATTCCCCTGGCAATGCATCAATCTTCTTAGAACCTCCTGTGACAAAAACTTGCTTAAGGATAATGTAAGATGGGTCTTTATATTTGCTGGATAGGACACACACTAGTGATTATTAACAGTCTGACTGTGAGAAAAACAGAAAAAAAATATTAGACCATTTAGGCTGCAGCTAATCAACAAGTACGTTATTACTAATTTTTCTAACACTTTGACGTACAGTGCAACTAAAAGAACATTTTAATATATACCTTTTCTAAAAATGGTGCTCCATACACCTTGCAACATATCAAATTTACTTAGCAATTATTCAATTTATAAAAACATTTACTATCTCTCACTCTTTGGGGTTTCCTCTTCTGCTAAAGAAATTGTTACCCTTGGTGATTTACAAACTCAAAGAGAATAAGAATAATACATAGGGGGTTTTAATGTCATCCCATAATTTAGGCTTACAGAGGGAGGTCAGCTGACTTTTAAGCCTGAAAGCATTTGGAACAGAGTCAAAGCTGTAGCATTAGCCAGTAAGGTCTAACTCAACTCAAAAGAGCCACCATTCAAGTACACAGGAATGACTCAGCAAAGCTGTTTCCCAGCTATTTCAAAAAAATACAGCAGATAAGAGTTCCTATGCACTGCTAATACTCTGCTAGGCACTGAATGAGCGCATCCATACTCTGCCCAAGGAAAAGGCATCCTGTCTATGCTTCCTTCCTCTGACTGTTGGCAATGCTGTATATCCAAGGAAAAGCATAAAAACAGGCAGGCATCAATATTATTTTCCTGGTATGATTTTCCCATCTACAGTCACCTCAGACATCCTAAATAATAAAATATATCTTTTTAAATTAAGAGCTATTTGAAACCTAGTCTAAAATGCAGCTTGTACTCAAACACGTGGAAGGAATCTCATGATACCAAGCCCTGGTTCTCACAAGGGCTTTCTCACCCCAACCCTTGGGAGGGTGATAAGGCAGAACACAAGCAATCCAGCAAATTTCTTGAGCAAGACCTCTTTGACACAGGTTGTGGACCAGTCACCCAGGGAAGATGCTCCTCGTGGCCCAACTCACAAACAAGAAAGGATTGTCCAGATTTAGTAGCCAAAGACAAACAGGGCTCCAGCAGCAGTGAGATGGCCAAGCTAAAGATCTGAAAGGAAGTGGAGGGATGCAACAGGCTACACCATGGGTTCAGGAGAGGGAACTCCAGTTTGTTCAGAGTTCTGGTGAGCAAAATCCCACAGAAGCTGCCTTTGGGTCACAGGAACAGAGGACAGGTAGTCAGTCTTAAAGGACAATCTTCTCAATCCAGAACAATCCTGATGCGCTAGAAAACATGCAAGCACAAGAAGAGGCCAACCAAGATGCATTCAGAACTGCTCACTGGGCTCAGACACAAAAGGAAGTGTCCCAGATGTGTAAGCAGGATCAGATGACCAAGGAGGAACACAGTACCACCTAATCATTCAGGGATAAAACTAGCAGATCCACAGCACAACTGCAGTTGCAACTGGCACTGGATGCAAAAGGCAACAAAGCTTTCCAAGATACATCAACCACAAACAACAGGCTAAGGAAAACACGTTTCCAACCGCTGAACTGGTGGTCTAGAAACAAAGGAAAGGCTGACATACTCCATGATCTTCTCCTTTGGTCTTCCATCTCCTTGGATTCCCAGGTCTCTGTGCCTGGTAGCAAAGTTTAGGGAAAGGAGGAATTATATACCATACAGGAAGATCAAGTTAGGACACGTGGATAAAAGGCAGTGTCCTTTGTTTTCCCCTATTCCTGACTCGTCTTCCTCCTGTTTAACATCTCCCCATGATCAAAAGGTTCATAATGAGCAATTAAGATATAATATCAAATTAAGAGTGAGAGGGCAAAGACATTTTACTTGAGCCTTCTCTAAGCAATACAGTTAAAACTTTATTTCCTCCCACATACATGCATTTCTATCCTCTCACTTGTCTCAAAACTCAGGAGTACTGAAAAACAGGTATCCAAATATCTACTATACCTATAAAGCACTGGGAAGACACTACACAGCTCCAGTTGCATAGGAGCAAGAATAAGTGGAAGTAAAAAGAAGTATCAGTACTAGTGGCACTAGAGTAGCAGCATGATTATGGATAGAAAGAAAGGGTAATAGGTCTATTATTGAGCTATATTGTGGAAATTGGTATTTCAGATTATTACTCATAGCAAAAGAAAGCCTCTAACAGGGTGAAATGGGGAAGGGTGGTTTTTTTTTTTTTTTTTTGTAAAGACCAATTATGTTGGAACTACAGTCTTCACAGCAAGAAATTAATATCCCTGGTGTCAGCTGATATGGCTGAATACAAAGAAGAATTGTTTAAGTAATTACACATACACAAAAAAACACACTAAGAATTTAGATCAGCATCCCTGGCATGCAAACAATATGAAGCAGAACTCAGAGAAACCTCCAACTTCCATTAGTGACGTGTAGCTTAATTATGACTTAGATTGTACGTACTCAGTAATTTACCAGTGTGAAATACAGAACCTATTTCTACTATTGCTGTTTTCCCAAAAATAACAGCAGTAAAAATCAGACTGAAATCAAACCTTCCTGATTATTACAGCATTCCATTTATAAAGCAGCCTTAGTGCAGAAATGGCTCCAACATCTCAAAACTCATACCACATGAAGGATATCTTTCCTGGAATGTGTCACTATTATAAGGGCAGGTCTGACTAACTGGTACAGTAGTTTCAAGTTTATCATTGCAAGCTCCAGATTTAATTTACCCAATAACCATGAAGACCAGAAATTTAAATGCTTTGTAATTGTCTCAGACTTACTTTTCTTCAAATGCATACAAGTAAAATGTTCACCATGTTCAGTTCTACTGGCTGCAGATAACACTTCGATATAGCTTTGTTTTTTCTTTCTCTACAAAAATCAACTAAAATTCAACCAATGTCACTGTTTCTTACCTTGGTAAATCACAAAATATGTAACTTCCTACAATGAACCTTGAGACTAAGCTTAGCACAGAAAACCAGAATATCTCAGAAATTCACTGGGTTGCAGAAAAGATCAAGCACACATCAGCAGCAAACAAAAATGCAAAATCAGTAGCAAATGAACAGTTCTGATCATTTCTCTTGGACGAACAGCTTTTGTGCCTGGTGAACTAATGTCTGCTATGATAATCTTATATGACTGACTTCACCCACTCAGAATGCAGCTATAGCAACTCAGCAACACAAGTAATAAGGCTGTCAAAGTGGGCTCCAAACCAGCAAAGGAAACCAAGGGAAGGTTACTTCTGCAGGAACTAAGAAAGGCATTTCCAGAAAGGTGACATGACTTCTGTAGAGAGTATCACAGAGGTTATAGAGCACTTCTAAATAATTTAGAGATGTAAAGATTTTCTGCAGTAAATGCACGTTTTTGATCATATAATGAAAATGGTTATATACAGATGAAGAGATGACAATATCCTGAATGCTCCACATCAGTTATTCACAAGTACCATAACTACATTAAATTTCAAACACACACTACAATTAATTTATAGGCCACAAAACAGGTAAGAGCAGTCAATCTCCAGGTTAATATTCTTCAATTCACCTGTCTCTTTAAAGACTGCAAAGCTAGACCATCACACTGGCCCTGGCTATACAGTTAATTAAAAGTAAAGTATGCTTACAAAAACTCCTGAAGAAAAAGAGTATTGAAATTCATTACAGTTTCATTAGAGTTTCAAAGTTGTTTAACAGCACAGCATGCAGACCAGGACAAAACCCCCCCGCAAAATTCCCCATGACACATGAGATAAGTAATTTCAACATGATACGAAACAACCTAAGTTTCAGTCTTTTTAAGAGTGGTAAAAATAGTTTGAAATAGCAAATAAAAACATTAAACAGCTGTCCTTACCACTGAAAGGTGTTAATTCGTACTCGGTTCTTAAAAATCAGTATTCCACCTGACATCACTCCAATCATTATTTCATTGTTACTCTGATCCTTTAGAAGAAAAGAGAAAATTACTTGAAGAACAGTATAAATATCTTTTGAAACCTCATATATATTCATTCTCATCTCTCTCTAAATACACAAAATAATGTGGAAGGAAATGTGTTTTAATAAGACAAACAAGAAATTAAATTATTCCCTCCTATTTAGCAAACCTGAATGTTTGCTCTGAGTTCCTTATAAACTACCACAAAATTTTAATTTCTCAAGTTAGATCTTCTGTCTTTCACCAACTTTGATGAAATAAATACGAGAGCGTTCTGGTTTATTAAGAATAGCAGCACTAATAGACTGGCTTGGCATCTGCTACACTAAAAGCAACCAGCAACTTTAATTCCTACCTGAAAGGAAATTGCAATCTCAGAACACAGAGAGGAGAGATTCTAAAACAAATAATATTGTAAGCATATTTAAATAGCACTTTTTTCTTGAAATATCTTTTCACTCTAATCAAGCACCTGCTATAGAACTCTCAATATGGCATTCAAGGCAACAAAGCTCAACCTGATTAACACACAGATAACTAAGCACAAATATGAGCAAAGAAATACCCTCTCTATAGTGAAATAGTGGATATTCAATCAGTAAATCCCAGTTAGGCACCTAACAGGATAATAATTTTTTCTTTTATTTTCTCTTGTAAGCAAAAGCCAGGAAGGCTCACAAAAAGAAAAGTGTATTTTTCCATAAATCTCAGAGGAATATATTTTTAGATCGCAACACTAGTTCATCCAAACTTACCCTTGCATAGTGCAATTCAACTCCATAAAGTTCTAAGGTACGTGCTGTATTGAGATAATTGAACTCTGCTTCTGCAGGAGACAACCCTCTGAAATAAAGCAGCTAAATCAGAAATGTTCTAACATGACCTCCCACATCAGGTTCCCCAGGTGAGTGCAGACAGAAAATCTGCATTCATTTTACTACGTCTATCCCCACCCTGAAATCTGAATTTCCTTTCTCATGATAAACAGACCGTAACCCAAAAATTTTAACAGAAAAGAACTTATGTTTCCAAAAGAACAGAATTCTTGACAAGAGTCCGCAATACATTTTATTTTAATGTACTTGATAATTTAAATATCTGTGGAGCCCTACAATCTGGAAATTAGTTTTACAATCCTGTATTTGGCATTGGTAATTTAAATTACTATCAACTCACTCAAATGTCCTTAATGTAGAGAATTTTCTAAGGGAATTTTCTAAGAGAATTTCCTAAGCCTTTATCTGAAATTTAAGGTAACATTCTGTAGTTTTGAGAGCAAACAACATGACCTGACCAAGCAAATGTTTTATAAATATTGCTTACATTTTGTTAAATTTAACTAACAAAAGGCACTTAAGTTCTAAAATAGGAAGGAACCATCACTGGAAAGTACCACAACATTACATACTGAAAAAAAAAATATTTTCCATTGCTTCATTGCCTTTTCCTCTTTCTGAAAGGTCAGAGACTTGCACGCAGGAAAGAGCAGATATTGAAGAAAAGGACTTTGTTACTTCTAAAGTAACTCTTTTACTGGTGAGAGCATCATGAAAACAAAGCCCTTATGCTCAGAACATTCCCAAAGACTGAAAAAAAAACTTAAAGAAAATATATCCGGCTAAGTTAATATCCAACATAATATGCACAAATACTGTTTTCAGAGAACCTTTAACTTAACATGTTCATTATGTCACTAATTTAGATACTGATATTCTGTATAGACCATCAATGGCATTTATTGTATAGGTATGTAATCTACAAAAAGAAAAATCACATTATCTTAAAAGAAACAACCAAAACCAACCAACCAACCAACAAACCCAACAACCCACCCACCTTAAAACCTTTAAGAAAAAATACTATTTCGTTTTATATAATAGCATAGCATCAGCAGTCAGGATTTGACAAAATCAGTATCTTCTGATGTAAATCCTTACATGTGCTGCTGATGTAATTTTGCTATTTCTTTTTCAAAGTCTTGAGGCTGGCTAGGGATGAAAGAATATTCTGAGAGGTAGCCTGGCAAGTTTTCTGAATGGTTGTAGTCTCCCAGCTCGGCTAAAATATTAAAAAGAGAGGTTATTGTTTATCACTGATGTACTTGGCATGGTGCAATGCCCCCAAATTCACACGAGTTTGCTCCCACATAAGTTATGATCCACAGCAAAGAAAAATAGAGAAGACATTTGGACTCCCATTTTTCCTTTTGAATAAATAGTCACAGTCTCAGTGAATATCACTGAGATTATTTAGAGAGGACTTTGATTATGCACTTATGGAGTTCATAAAGTGTTTAATTTTTAACAAATTAATCCATAAATACTGTCATTACAGCTAGCATTAAGTAGGATATATATATAGGATAGTATTCATTTTTCTCTTATTATTTCACTTTTGCTTGTTTTCATGTGATTACGCAATTTTATTCTTTTAACACTACAACTGCTATTTCACTCATTCTGCACCAAGATACATTCAGAAGCATTAGAAAAATATTTTTTGCACATTCAACTGTATGTATGAAACAAAGTACACATACATATACCTACATTGAAACTACTAAAAAGTGTGTTTAAATAATTTGTAACACTTTCCTAAAATTATAAGAAATAGATTACAAATCACATTTGTTAGAAAACAACATATAAACAGCATTTGCTAAAATTCTTTGAGGCTTTTTAACTACAGTAGAAAAAAAATCAGCTTTAAATATCTGCAATCCATGTAACAGATCAACAGTGATAGATAAGAAACATAAAAAGAAAAGTGGATAGATAACAGTAATATATCATGATAGGGGGTCCTGGGCAGGCCTAGCAGCACTGACAAGGCAGATGAAGGCACTTATTGAGTAGGAGGATGAGGAAAGGAAGGGAAGGTAGGAAAGACCTCTGGGTCACTTGCATCATCACAAACAGATCCTACTTTAAATAATTTAAAAACTAGGAAATTGAACCAGGTTTTATAATAGAATGCACTCCTTGCTGAAATCCAAGAGTACAGGACTGTGATCTGCTATTTACATGTATTTATAAAGAATCCAGGAAGTTTATTACTAGGCAGGTACAGAAATCATTAGATAGAGCTCTGCAAGCTGAAGTACTTAATAGCAGCAGGATGTCATGGATAAATGTAAATACAATGCACTGTGCATATCCACCACTTCTACAATATTTCAAAAAAAACCCATATTACATTCTTAAAACCTTAGAATGTTATCAAGTTTTCATAGTTCCTGTTATCAAATATGTTATCTCTTCTAAGACAAATCCCTATGGCACGACAGCATTTGCAGTACATTTTCCAGGCAGCTGAAGTGTGGGAGTTTTGTTTAAGAGAAACTGTTCTATTGATTGACCTACAAAAAGGTGACCACTGAGCAAAACCACGCACAAAACATGACATTAACATTACTATATATTTTTTATGAAAGTATTAACATGGACACTGTTTCTCTGATATGCACAAAGTATACAATGTACTAACGTGGATGTAAGTATCTTCAACAGTAGAAAAACACATGAATGCGAATGAATATATTGGGATTGCTTAACTTCAGCTTATGAAGAAAAACTGAGTGAGGAAGAAAACTAAATCTCAGTTTTCCAGACTCATCTACTCACTGGATGGCCTACAATTGCCAAGATGGGCATTGAACTTTTTGGCTAGATAAGGCCAGAACGCCCTTTTCCACACTTATTTGGAGGCTCACTGCATAGTATGCTTAAAATGTTTTAGTGTCTTAAGAAATACTTTTTAGTATCATTCTCAAAGCAAAAGCCACAATTCCATGCCTCAGAATACACAGGAATAAAAGAGTATTGATTTGGGGTTTTCTAATAGCGTGGCTTTAAGTATTTTTTCCATATCCAATTCAGCAAATCATGCTGGGGGAGGACAACCAATCAATTTCCTCAATCATGAGAAAATTAGCACCATGCCCACAAACACCAGAGTATAATGCTATCCAAAGTACATTCTTTAGAAACTAATCAATAAGACTTTTTATATATTTCAGTACTAACAAGTACACGAACACTAATTATACTTACATTGAACAGCATAGGAAGCCAGAAGAGCAGCAGTATTGTAAGGACAGGGCAATCTGTTTTGTTTTTAAAATGATAAATAAATAAAATTACATATTTCATATGACATTTGGCTGTTGTGAAAACCCTAGTCTTTTATAGTCTATGGACATATTTGACAGGTAATTATTATAAACATTTCCACTTGCATAGACAGTGATTTATTCTGAATATGTTTTTATTTTTGCACGCAAAATCTACCATTATGAACTTTTCCTTGACCAGATTTGCATTTAATGCTTAACATAAGAAAAATATCTTACCTTCCAGTAAGAATGTCCTGCTTAATTTGCAAAAAGTACTGGTACCTTATTTAGAAAAGCAAACAAAAAAACACTATAATTAAAAATAAAATTATTCCATAATTTTTCATCAATTTAATGTAATTTGCTTTCAGTTAGTGTAAAACTAACACTTGACATTTTGCATGCTATTTCCTAAATTCTAATAGGAAAGAAATGAAACTTTGCTTAGTAAACGAATAATACAACTTGGCAAATTAAATGACTTACAGGCCATGAAGTTATACTTTATATTTCACTAAAAGGCTACAAATTTCACATTTTTCCTGCTTTAAACAGCAACCACAAGTTGGAGCTTGCATCTGTGTATGGAGGTACCCTCATGAATGATCTGTACTCCAGGTAGACAGAACTAATTTATTCTGAGTATTTGATACTGCTGTGTTTCCATTTACATTAATTATTCTTAGTTGTGGACTCTATTATGTCAAACACCTTTCAATTAACTTCCCTTGAGCTTCTAAAGTTTTCTTTAAATTATGATGTGAAAAAAGCTTGTTTTAGAAATTCATCTACTTTTTTCATGCCCACTCTTTCAAGTCAGGAAGGAGATTGATATAAGAAAAAGAACAGCAAAACATTTTAAAACACAAACTACTTCCCACTAAACAGGAGCACGAGAAACGCCATGACTTAAGAACTCCAACAAGCCGGAAAGTACAAACAAATTTCCCTCTAAATTACTTCCTTTGTTTCTCCAACAAAACTCAAATATTTTGTTAACATCTCAGAATGAATCTTTTGTTCATTCAGTTTAGTTCCTTCATATTTCACTCAGAGGTTTTAGAAAATTTGACAAAAAGTATAATGTTTACATCAAGTGGCAAATCACACCTGCTACAAAGCTTTACTGAACCAGAGATTGCAGTGGGGTACCAAACAAGATTTATCAAGGTGGCAGGATGTTAGCAAAAGCTTAAACTTTCATAATAAAAATCCTTGTAACAGAGCATAAAAGCTGCTGTAGAATTTGTCTCCACTGCCTTTTAAATTTTTTAATAAAACTGTCACTGAGTGGCAAATTTAAACATCATTCCTGCTTTCTTATAGATTTAAAACCTACATTATTACTATTATAATAATCACCTGGTTTCCTTTGTGTAGTTCTGATTCAAAAGCTGGGCTATACCCATTCGTTACAAACACCAATATTACTTATGAGAAGCACTAAATATTAAATATTTATTTCCCAATAACAACTTCAACTAAGAAATTAAATCCAAAATACATCACTTTATTATACATGACTTCTCATAACTGTGTAGTCTGCAGAAAGTGGATTATCTACCACTTAAATCTTACACAAACATTTACAAATGCTCACAGAGAAATCCAATTATTTACAAGCTGTATAACAGTAAAAAGGTAAAACATTCCATGTTTGTAGGAATATGAAGGAAAACATTTGTGAACTGATAAGCAAAGATTAGTCCATGTGCTCAACCCCTACAAAACCACCTAGAGATTCTTTAACTGACCAAAAAGGCAAGAAGCTTAGTTTAAAAGATATTAACCTCAAGAAGTTAAAACTTAGACATTAGCCAGGCTTTAGAGATCTCAAATACTTCAAATACTAAAAATGCATACTGAAAAAAAAATAGATAAAGTAAATTTTTTAACTGATTAATAAATGCTATAAATTACAAGTTAAATTTATATATTAAATGGCTATATTTCACATGCTTTTCTTGAGCATCTCTTCACAAATATACAGCTGCACCTCCATTTTATTTGGATTTTTTTCATATAAAGCTTTATTAGAAATATTTCATGGTACTTAAAGGACATCTTGATTAAGGGACACCAAGCAGAGCTCATCTTCTGTCCACTGTTTTCAGTGAACAGTGAGGTTAATGGCTTGTTAGCCAACTACCAGTTTGAACATTGAGGCCTCACATATTATTGAGCAAAATGGGAAATCAATAGAAGCTTCAGCAAAGCAGATCTGCAAAAGCCTGAACAACAGACTCCACTAAAACAACAAAGGCAGCACTGCATTACCATGTTTTCATCTTGCTTATATAGCTATAACTAGAAAAGGGCAGGAGAGAATTAATGCTAATGGAGTCAACGTTAATAAGCAATTCTTCCTGCCATGAGGAGCACTAATGAAGCTTCATTCCCTCCCCAGCCAAGTTCCTGAAGCAAAGCTCTCCAGCACACACTGAGCTCCTGCTGACCTCTCCTGACCTGGGGCATTCAAGCCTGCCTTGCTCACGTGAATGCACAGAGGGCTAACAAGACACTGAACCTTTCCCTGACATCTCTTCATACTGCTTCATGTGTTGAGCCATTCCTCTGTTCTCATGGAATTTGTAAAAACTGAGCATTTTGGAATAGTCTCAGCTTCAGCCAGAATTGTCAGAAGTTTGCATTTTCTTTTCTTTCCCTTTTTTGAGGTGGGAATACTGATTACGTGAAAGGACCCATATTTGTGACATGGCATCCTAACTTCACTACAAATCAGCCCATGGATAATATCTCTCTCTTTATAATAATTCCAAATACAAATTAATTTTCTCAGGGGCAATTAGGCCTATTAGCAAAAAAGGCAGAGCTGACCTAGATACAGAAACCATACATAATTTTTCATTTAAAAGAAAGCTGTGTTTATAGCTTTGTATTTAGAGAATAGCACTTCTCCAGTTTTCTCCTTCTCTATGGTTTACTTCACACTGATCAACATTTCTCCTTTTTTTTTCATCTCCTCAGGAATATTACATATTTTCCTTTAATTCAAAAAATATGTTTTTCATTATTCATTATTTTGATAGAATAAATTGCCAAATTTTCCTAGAGTAAATATTTCAGTAAAACAAAGTCTCATGTAGAATCTCCAGGACTCATTTTAGTGAATTCTGTCTGCATAGATATGTGCAGAATTTTGTCCAAAACGTGACAAATTAAAGGCAATGATAAACAAATGTGGACTCAAATTGTCACAGTTTTGGTACTCAGGTTTCAAAAGCTATCCTCAATAATTTTTTTGAATGGGGCTGACCTGTTTTCAGAATGGCCGACATCCAAAAATTCCAATCTGTCAATTCATGCCATTTATGTAGAGGGCCAGAAGTAATTAAAAATATGGAAAATTTGAGGCATTTCTTCAGGGACTAATTGCAATTCACAAGCCTCTGATTTTGATTCACACTGAGTATTTTCTTCAACAGATTTCAACACACTGCTATCAAAATAAGCTTATGTGATTCAAACTACAACTACAACCACAGAGAGATTAATTTTATTAGTACTAAGTAGAAAATTGGGGAAGAAAAAATGCAGAATGCTCAGCAATTTTTTAGTCACAAAGGAGAACACAAAGGATAGAATTAAATTTGTACTTATTGGTAAATACTGGGATTAAGTTTTTCCTCTTTTCTCTATTTTCCCTTTTCTGTCTCTACTTGGTAGCATTTGCTTCATGTAGTTAGTTCACTTTGCATATAAATTCCTAAGTTTATTCACAGAGGCTTTTTGTTACATTAATTTGGCACAATTGCATAGTTCATATCTGTAATTATTAGACAAAACTTAGAAGCTTGTACATACAACAAGCATGAGTTAAAAGAAAATCTCCATGTTATACCTTAAAGAAATTAATGACTGTTCTAGAGAAGTATTTTATTGACAAAGGAACCAGACCTACCTTGTATATTCTTCTTGGAGCTTGTTTGGGTCACTTACAAAAAACTTAACTCTGAAGTTCAGACTGTGAGGAGATCCTCCTATGGTCAAGAAAAGTTATTTCTAATTAATCAGGGCACCCTGGAACAATAGCGTAATAACAATAGATGAATTGACAAAATACATACATTACTCACTTTTTAATTGTTTCCTGATAGGTTTGTTTGGATCCAACCACCTCTGGAAAGAGACAAATTGTAACACCAACTTCAGAGAAACAAAGTACAATCACAGCCTTATACATCAAGAAACTGGTGCTTTTCTATTACTTTTTACTTGGTCTTTTACCACAATGCCTCACTGGCATACACAAGCTTATTACTGCTTCTGGAGACATCATCACTATCACCAACAACTGCTATGCTCTTCTTTCCCCAAGATTAACCTGTGTTGTCCAGATACTTGTTTTACAGCAGTAATTCCACTTTGAGTTGCTTCCATGATTGTCACAGGAGCCTGAGAGAGGTCAGAACCCAACTATGCTGTGTTTAACAACTGTCAGCTACTTTTTAAGAAGAACTACCTATGGTAGTGAAGAGCTGTAAGCAGGCTCATTTACCCAACTCAGAAGTTAATTTGTTTGACTACTTCCAGTCTTTCTGACTCTGGATTTTGTGGGTCTGCCACATCCAGGGAGTTAACCCACTGGCTCAAACTGTCAGCCTGAATGTCAGTGCTGCTACATCACTAACTGGATCTTGGAAGTCAGAGACTCAGCACTCAGCCTCCTGGATTAAGGACTACAGAATAATTTTACTGAACAGTTCCAAATATTGATTGTTTCTATAGGAGAACACTGCTGTGTACAGGCAGAGCTTTATAAAAATCAATGTGGCAAATTTCAGACAAAAGACCAGTTGCCTGGAAAGTTCTGCAAGTTGTTTAAACCACTGCCCATCAGCAACCCAGCAGTCTCTGTACACACCAACATAGTCCAGGTAACTCCTAAGTCTATCTTTGGTATAAATATTGCTCAATTCCTTGTGCTGCCTTGCAAGGCAAGTCCCCAAGCCTCAGGAAATTGTTATATGGGCACAGTCCCTATGCAGTGACAGACACCTAACCCAGTACAGCGTGCAACTCCCTCTCATTTATCACAGGGCTTTTTATTTTTTTCAGGTGAGGGAGGAGGAAACAAACACACAGGTACCTGAGCTATCTGACACACACTACAGATCTGAAGTTAGTCCTGTGTCATTTTATTCATGAGGAATAACAAATAATGATGACTAGATCCACATGCTGTATCCTTGTAGTAGTTAACTCAAGAGGAAGTAAAGAGAGTTTTATACAGCCTCAAAAGTGTGAATATCTGAAAAAAAAAGCCTCATACAGGATCAATTCACTTTTAAGACTAAATGTAAAAGCTTAAAGAACACTCTAGCCAGGGATATATATGTACTTTTTATAAGAATCTTTCCAAACATGTTGACAGATACTTGATTTTTCCTTTGATATTAATATTATAAAAAACCACAAGGGCTCTGCAATTCATGAGATCCATGTTTAAACACAGTGCTAGAGGTTTCACACTCAATTAGCAGAATCTCCTTTTCCTCATCATCTTTATCTGCTGCTGCATTAACTACATCTTAGCAAAATTCTGCTGTGTTACTTCACAAGTAACTAGAATATTTGTCAACCCAATATGGTTTCCTTGTCCAAATGAACCAAGTGTAAATGTGTATCAAAACCTGAAATTAGTCAAACCCATACATTCTTCAAGCTGGCATGACTAATATCGGTAATATTTCTTTTTAGCTCTGACACATTGTTTTCATGGCAACTAGATATGTGCTGAAGAGACAAAATGTTTAGAAACAAAAAAAAAAATTTTAAAAAAATCTTTAAAGTATGCGCTTGTACCAAATACCTGTTAAGTCATTCTTTCAGACTAACCCTTAATCAGATCCTTGTATTACAGTGTTGTGTTCATCTGCTCCCAGACAGATAAACTAAAAGAAAGAGAGCTTAGAGGCCTACCCTTTGGAAAGCCAGATAAATTTCTGAATGTCAAGTGAAATATTGAGCAATGTTCAATTAAATATTTCTTTTAAAAAGCTGAAAAATAATTCAGCCTTTTCTTCTGCTTGCTTATGTTTTTTAAGCCTGAAACAAAGGTTAGGAAAAAAATATTACAGAGGCAGTCCACCAATGTCTTAACAGAACTGTCAACAAGTCAGTGTGGCTGAACTTTTGATGCAGAAGTTGGGAAGTAAGTTTTGACCCCATCATTGTGCTGCACATATAATAAGAATTAGGTAAAAGACTGTCTTACAAGGAATAATACTTAGCTAAACTGCACTTTGCAAAACAAGTATTGACCATTTGATACTTATAAGAGAAAATATCCAAGAGGTGCTCTATAGGCAATCAAGATCCCAGTAGTACCACTGTAACTACTGCAGCGAATGTTACATTTGCATCTCTTGGTTTCTACTCATGATTTACAAAGTTTCAGTTGTGTAGAATTTCCCTTCAATTAAGCCAATGAATGTTGTAAATACTCATTTCCAAGGGAGTCCCTTCTTCGTTAAGGTGATGAGATGACAGCCCTTGCCAGATACTGGACTATATGAAGAACTGTTGAAAGATCACCAGGTATCTGGGCTAGAAACAGAAACTCCATACATGACAATCTAAAACCACCTCGTTATTCTCTAAGTCCTAATGACAAAAACAACCACAAAACAAATCTAAACCAGATTTACTATTTTTGATTATGGCAATGCAATCTAGTAAACAGATACAATAAAACAAGCAATGTCCTTTTAAGGTATTACTTCATAAGCACAGAACTCAATATTTTACTCCAAACTTATGACCATTAACATGCAATTTTCTCATAACTACAAGATGACAGAGACCCTCACAAATGACACAGTTAGGGAAGATGGCACAATCTTGCAATGGCTTCTATTTACCTCTCTTTAAGTAACACAAAGCACAGTGATGAACATGATTATGAGTTTTAAAACTGTACTTATAAAACAGAGTTTTATAAGTGATAACTTACAGGGTTATCAGTAGATTCATCAGCCAACTGTAAACCAAAGTAATCTCTCTCTGTCAAATCGAGATGCTTGAAGACTACATCCAACAGAACTTGGCCCTGATCGTGTTTCTGCAGAGAAAAAATACAGACCTTTTCTTTAATCAATAAATATATATAACTGGACACACAGATTTCAGGCAGGCAGAGCACATATACATTCTTTCAGATGTGCTCTAGCAACACTTTTTTAAATATCACAAAGTGTATCCCAGCAGCACTATTTTTAAATGAGCTTCATCTCTTTTTGAAACATACGTAAGGAAATAATTTTTCTTCTTTGTCATTTTCTGACAGTAAGAACTTCTCACTTCTCAGCTACCTACATGATTATTTCTGAAAGCCTTTCATTAGCCAATCTTGATATTTAAAAGGAGAACAGAAAAGGAAAAAAAAGTTCAGGAATTAATAAAGAACTCGGTGCAAACAAGAATCTTGTTTGGGTCACTGAATTGACCATAAATTGTACAGGTCTACACAAAATATCCTTCCAGATCTGAAAATCTATTCCTGGCTTTAAATGAACCAGCCTATTGAAAATGTTTCCAAAGTTTAATGGCAGAGACAAGTGAAAGAGGCAAATATCTAACCAAGAAGTATCATTTACATACATTCTAAGATAGCACTTCACTCCAAATGAATTTATTCAAAGAAACTGAGTAACAGTAACACTTCTTTTCAGAGTCAAGTGAACAAACTTGATTTCTACTACAGGGACAAATGTTACCCACAAAATGATATAAAAGAATCTGTAGCTGTTAGTACCTAGCAATTTTTTTGCCTAACCTGGAAATACTGCCAACATAGTAACTGAAACTCCGAGTGTGTCATTGACAGGACTCAATAAATACATTTGGTGAAATCTGAAGGGAGTTTCCCAAAGAAGTTAAAGTGTCATAGCGTCTTGAAATATAAAAAACGAGCAAAATTCTGCAAGAACTGTCAAACAAGAAGAAATATGAAAGAGATGATTGATACATTTTCCACTCAGATTTTCTGGGTGACTTTTCTGTCACCAAGCAGAGAAGCTTCTAATAATCTTCCAGGTGCCAAGTATTATTGCAGCTACAGTGGATTTGACGCATCTTGCCTTGTTTACTGTAGGCAGTAAGAATAATTTTACAGTTTTAGAACAAAAAACCCCTGCTGTTCTGCTCCCAAAGGACCCTGCTTTGCATAGAGATTACAAAACAGTTTACCTTAACAGTTGTTAAAATTGAAGTATGTAGCTAAAAGATCAAGATAAGGTCGCAAGAATCCCATTAATATCCATATAAGAGAAATCTACAAGTCTACCTTCAAACATCTGTTAATGTCTAAGAGCATCCTATCAAAATGAACTTTTTTGTTCAGATGAAATTACACTGAATTCAACTGAAGTTTAATAAACTGTCAGAGGCAGTTATTTGAGCCTAAAAACTCCAAGAAACATGATAACTTATTTCATAATAATAAAAAAGTAGAGAATAATTATCCACTAATTATGTTTGAAGTTAATCCCATGAGGACAATCATACCCATAACTCTACATATATCTTTAAGTTGAAATTACATAAGGGATCTATTTCAGGTCTCATAGATTTGGCTAAATTGAAGTGACCTAAGAATTCCTGTATTTACTTTGCAAAGGACCTTATTTTTTTTTTAAATGGTATAGAGAAAATATCTTATGAAATATAGGAGCAACATTGTTACGAAGTCCACTACTGAAAAATTTACTTTACAAATTACTAAAAACAAGCAAAGAAAAAACTAGATGTTAATACAATAAATGTACAACAGCATAAATGCATACGGCATTTTTTACATACAATCCAAATATAGTCACTTAAATTTTTACTAAATTAGGAGTTTGTTATATTTTGAAATAAACCAATAATCAGTACAGTTTTTACAGCAAATAAAGCTAATTTTAAAATTACATAGCAACACTAATTGCTTCTTGGCATTTTTCCCACGTAGATTTAAACAAGAACATAAACTAAGAACTTATAACAGTAACTACCAGAAAATGGGAGATGTCTGGAACCTAAGTTTAGCCTTGCAATTACCACAGCTGACACATTACTTCCTCTAACAGCATGCAGATACCATCTCTGTACATTTTTTCCAATCTAATCCTGCCAATGTATACTGCTTCCTAAAAACCCGAACAAATGTTTCCTAATGAAAAAGCTTAGAACCGGCTGATCAGTTTTAAGAAACACAGAACATCATTCCACAACCACAAGGAAGGTATTTTTCCGGCAATTGAGCAGCAAATTTGCTAAGAGAAGACAGGTTTCAACATGAAGCATTTGTTTGGACCACAATGTTTTACTTTGTGCAAAATAAAGATAAGCATCTAGCAAAACCAGCCTTAGCTTAACCCATTTCTGATATTTATGTAATGATGTTGCGGCTTGCCAAAGCAGGTGAAGGTCACAATTCTGCTTGTTGAGAAAGATCCAAAATACTTGTAATACTATCATAACATTGAATAGCAGCTCAAAATTATAAAAAAGTATGACATAAAGTTTAAATATCTGATTTTTTTATAAAAAAGCAAACCAAATAAATGTAGATGAATATAATAAGAAACTTGCTTTGTTGCTACAGATTCAAGTTAAACATTATTTCCTCATAAAACAAGAAATAATGAAAACATGTATGAAAAATGGGAACTATCTAAGACAAACCCACAGGAGTTAAACACAAAAATGTCCATTTTTTTCTGAATTGAAGAATTAGAGGGTTATATGCACTTACTAGTCATTGCTGGAGGCAAAATATCTCACAAATTTAGGCTTCTTAGGACAAACTTGACATAAACACTAGACATACATACATGAACTGCATTTTATGAACTATTTATCATGTAGTACCACTATATACATATAGATTCATTTTTAATTGCAAAATGATTGTCACTTGTTCACAAACACCATGTGTGAAAATTTAGGCAGACACCTGCAGGTTTATACATTATACCTGGTAAGCAGGTCTGATGTCTGCTTACCAACTCCCACCCTCTTCTCAGCCCCCATTACTGACACTCTGGTTCTGCTGCTGCCAACAGAAGTGGCTGCACCCACAGCAAACACCACAAGACATTGCTGCCATGTCAGCCCAAAAAAATTTAGACTTCTGATGCCAGAGGAAGGGAATGACAGGTTCTGGGCTTTTCTGGAGCAGGAAAGCTCTGCTGCTCACATGTTTGTGGGAGGCTGTGCTGCTCCTTCACTACTGGCAACATGGAAACCTTTCCCTCATAGCTCACCACAATGCCTGGCTTGCTGCTCCAGGAGGTACATTCCCCACCACTGCTCAACTGTCTCCTTTCCTTCTACAACTGATGCTATTCTTTTTTTAGGTGTTTGTTTGTTTGTTTGTTTTGGTTTTTTTTGGTCAAAGAAAAAAGGGCAAGTATTTAAGTAATGCTGAAGATTAAATTACTAAAAACTTCTAAAATTATAGGGGGTTGGTATGGGGTTTTCTGTTTGGCTTGTTCTTTTCTTATTTGGTTTGAGTTATTTTACAGGTTTTTAAATTTTGCTTCCATTGGAGTGTAAATTCATTAAGTTTGAAGTTCTGGGATAGTAAAGGCTCCAAATTGAAACATTTGTCCGTGACCATTAGCCTTGTTCACAGAACAACCCACCCCATCTACCTTGACATATTGGCTTTCAGGGAATATAAATAAGGCAGCCTGCATGGAAAAGATGTAATTTTAGGTATTTAAACAAGTAATTAAAACAAATTAAAGTAATTTGATCTCGAAGAAACAGTTTTATGGCAATGCAAATCATCCTGATCATGTTGTTAACTCCCATCAGCCTTCTTTCTTCCAGCTACATGTTCTACTGAAGTCTGCTTTTCAGGATTGAAGGAGGATTTCTTCATTTGGCAAGCAGAGCATTTTAGAGAAAGGGTTTGTACTCCTCAAACACATGCAAAGGTTAATTCCTACTGATTCTTCTGCCTGGAAACAATGCAGCCTTTCTCTGGCTACAATCCACAGGGATTATCTGGTTTGATTTGTTACGCTCTCTACAAGGTAAGGCTTAGCACAAAGGTGTCTTTTTTTCAGATCAGTGGAAAAGGCTGCTTGGATTGTGAACTTAGAACATCATATAAATTATCAAGAGACATTGTCTGTGATCAGCACTTTGCTGTTGGAGAAGAAATAGCATTTGAGTACATTTTCATTAGCATACCACTGCATCCTCCAGATGATTTTTACAATCATTAGCATACAGAATACCTATAGCAATCACCAGGAAAAAAAAAAGGTGCTAATTTATTTGATGTTATCTTTGTTCTTCCTATTTTGAAAACAAATCCAAAAATATTTATGGCTAAGTATAGTGTCAACCACAATAAAGTAAACCAAAGCTATAAAACCTGAGAACCTGTATACCATGTAGGTTACATTTGCTACGAATGAATACTTTATTACTCCCTATTTGTGAAAAAACAGATTGAGGCTAAGACATGAGATCAAGATGTTCAGCACCAAGGAACTTTTTATTCCCTAGACTCAGTTTTAATAGACAAACTTGCAGGCTCATCTGTATAAGCAGTAAAGCATGATCCATGCAACTAAAATATTAAGTACACTAGGGAGGTGGTAAGAACATATTACATAATATTTTCTTGGGAGAGACAGAACAGACATTTGAGGATTTATAGCTGGTGATTCTGCCTGAGAGGCACTAGTATCCTCTAAAAATGTACAGCTTTTGAACACCTAGATCAGAAAGAAACACATCTCCCATACCTACAGCCCAACAATTATTCCTTATTTTTCCCAATTTTTACATTCTTCATAAGAAAAACCCGCAAGACAGACACTTTAATGGAGAACTCATGCACCTGAAAGCAAAGATGACAATATTTACAATTTCTTATGCACTTCTAATACTTTATATCCAACTACATTTTGCACATATTGCTTTTTGGCAGGCAGTATAGACTGGGAAAATGCTAGCAAGGATAAGAAGTTAAGAGATACAGAAAAGGGGGAAGAATATAGAAAAAATTATCCCAGAAAGGAAAAGAGGCTTGATGTTACTAAATAAAGTCTTTAAAAATCCATCCCTCAGCTCCATCATCTAAAATTCCTGCATTTTACTACTCAGAAGTCTGGAAAAATTAAGTATTTTTTGAATGAAGTACAAAAATGCCTCAAGAGAATATCCTAAACCCTTCCATCTTGACTGACATATCTAAAAATAACCACCAGATCTGCCTCTGAACCTTAAGCCTCTAGATGTTGGATCCTTGCAATTTTTGCCAGATAACAGATTTCACTTCTGATCAGCAGCTGCAGGCTCTAACCACTGATTACAGAACAGAAAAATGCAATCCCTCTTACAAACCTTCCCTGAAACAATCTAAGATATCAATATCCTTGCTGAACACTGGGTGTCAGAATTCAATATAATTCCTGAGCATTAGAACTTCTTCAAATGGTCTGAATTAGATTTGTCCACATAGATTTGACAATTGCTTCACTTTCTCCCTCACTTCCCATCTGAAGTCCCACAGCCTTATTTGATACTCCTACACTCCATTTGCTGAAGTTCAATTTCCTTATGAAAAATTTTAATTATTATGCCACTTGTTAACTTTCACCATCATATTATTCCACCTTCCTCTATATAAGTCATCAATTCTATAGCTTTTAAAGTAAAAGCAGCATTCTACTACCACAGGAAAACCTACAGCTTCTTTCCTGTTGAGTTATGGTTCTTCTCACACAGAGATGGCTTTAAATGCTTTAATGTTCTCTTGTGAGGTCCTTGCCTATTTTTCTTTTTTTTTTTCCCCCCCCTCAGGAAGCTGAAAGAAAGGGTTGCACTTGTGTAACATACACACAACATCATGAACATTTTTATTAGAAAATGGCACAAATAACGTATTTTAAATTCCGGGTTCATGTGTAAAAGTTATTCCTTTTTTCCATTAACAGTTCTCAGTATTCAGCAACCAGCTTTCCATTTTCCTTCCTGTCATTCTCATTAGTCTAGAAGAAGGTGGTGAGTTTAAGTGAGGGAAATCACAGAACAAGATTATTATGTGAGGAAAGCAAAGAGCAGGGAGATACTCTAAGATGGCAGCTGTGACCAAGTATAACCATACAGGTGATTGAACACAGTCAGCTACACAGCTATGGGAAGAGTTCTCACTTCACCATACTCGTGCTCAAAACACAAAAACCAGAATGCAGCAGAACAAAAGCTTCATTCAACTCAATGGCAAAACTTTCCTCCATTTCCACTGGACAACTTTAATCCATTAAGAGCATTACCAGAAATAAATTATGCTTCATATACTGGATTTTGAAATGAAGATGTGTTAGTATGACAGAGGATGCCAGAATGACTAAGTTCCCAGTAACACTGTGCACGTGTACAAGCATGCCTGCCTGAACAAAACTTCCCCTTTTATTCTCTACTTAACACTGTTTCAAAGTCAAACTCCAGCCATATAAATGCAGAAAAGGAAAGCAAGCTCAGGATATTGATCTGCAATAAGCTAGATATTGATTTGCAATAAGACCATGACTTACATTAACTCTGAAAGCTTGTACAGTGTTATCCAGGAGAAGAATGTTGCAGACCACCTCCGTATGCTGCCTGTCTCGTGCCAGCTCAGATGCTCGGACATTGTAGGTTCTGCCAGCAGGCAATCGGAAACGTGCGGTCATTACTGTCCACACAGGGTCTGCAGGCAAAACCAACAGAAAATTTAAAAAGAGCCAAAAAACTCAAATGCAAGAATGTCTCACTTCAAAGAAAGGTGAAAACACAGCAAGTCCATTATTTAAAAACTCCATTACAGACAAAAGAAAAATGAACACTAAATGCACAATAGCCAATAACAAAACAATGTCGTACATGTCACAACACAATCTTATACCAAAATACTCAGTCCTTTACTTGCTGTCCATTGTCCACACCCTCCCTATATTAAGGTTGTTTTGTGGGTTTGCTGTTTTTTCGTTGGGCTTTCCGGTTTGTTTTTAAAGATTCACAACAACATTTTCAATTCAAAAAGCTCTGTAATTGCTGGGCATCATGTCTACCAGCTTTCTGATATTAGATGCAATTAAGTAACTAATTTCAGTGCAAAACAGCAAAAAATGCTTACGTAAAAAGCTTTATGGAGAAAAAGAAAACAGCAAATACACAAGACTTTGAGGCATTATTCTGCAAGGCATGTGCATTCAGTGTAAAATCATAAAACATGAGAATGCACAGTGGTAACAAAAAACATTAGCATTGTTTCTTTTCCCCTTTTTTAAAATTACAACATGAATAGTTTAATGTTTGTCAAACTACTGAATCTTCTGCCTATGTCATTTTGATTGGATTTACACATTTAGTTTGGGAGCACAAACAATTCTCATCCTCTCAGCAAGCAACCATGACCATCACAAGTGTACGCCCTGTGCTGAGAGCTGATAAATAAAATGCAAGGATTGACGTTCACTTTTCAAATGCAAGATTCTGGTGATTATCCTCCAGCTCCAGCCCAGCAAAGTCCTTGTGTGCCCACCTGAAGCTATCAGCTCTATCCAATGATACCAGCTACTTTCTCAAGTGCCTCACAGGATCAGGGCCTGTGATTCACTTAATTACATACTCAGCAAACTATTTCTACATCCTTTGACAAGGGCGTAAGCAAACAGAAAGTTTCATAACTTAAGTAGAGAATATATTGAGACATAAAATTAAAATACCCTAAGAGCAGCAAAAGAACACAGGTATATTCAAAACCAAATATAAAATGATTGATTTTCCTTATCTTGCATAAGATTATGAAGCCTTCAAACACATCTACATATTAGCTTCATATTTTTGGAGGGGGATAGGAGCATATGATGATTAAAAAAAAAAAAAAAAGAGAATTTAGCAGAGGACAGCAAACATTCCAGCAGTAATTAGAGAGCTTGCATGGATCATAAGAGGTATCTATGCTCCAATATACATAAATGAAGAGGGAGGGGTAAGAAATGAAAGATCAATCCCTCCTAAATAGTTGGTAACTTAAATACATAGGCGCTCATGGGAAAGCGGAGGACCAAGAACAAGCTCGGACTTTGCAGTTCAATCATCTTTCCACTGCCTGCAGACAACCTCCTGAGCAACTGCCCTAAAAATCCCTGAGGTATTTTTCTTTTCTAGATCACATCTTCAGCTCTTTAAGTATGACCACACACCTGAGACATAATAAAATCTGTTTGATGATCATCCATCCTTGCAAAATGCTTGTTTTGACTTACTCAGCATTTTCAGATTAACAAGTACTTGCTTCCTCACCAGACAGCTTTTTTATTCTGGCTACTCAGTCACTGGCTTCAGAACTGAAATGCTGGATTCATGTGGAACTACAGCAAATTTATTTTTGTTTTCCTAAACCAACATGAAAAACTGAATGATACAGACACCAGATAAAGCCACCAGCTGCTAAAATTATGACTATGTTTTAATGACAAATGTATGAAAAATTGTGTCACAAACATTAAAACTCTCAAGTAAACCCTAAAAACAAAGTCCATCTGACAACTCCTCATGGAGAGGCTGCTTCTGCTATACCTTCTACAGATCTCAAAAATAAAAAGCAGGAGAAAACCTTTAAATACCAAAGAGGAACTGAACCTCCATACCAGTGATCGGAGCCAACCGTGTAGCATTTCACAAACAGTGTTTTGCCACATAGACACAATCTACAAGCCTTACTAGTCATAATGGCATAACGATTTGCATTATCAGTGCAGCTACACAACTGACAACTACAGCCAAAGTTTTAGGATGGTATTTGCTGCTGAGATGAAACTAAGAAGGTTTCAGAAAAGCACACAATTTGATTAAAATCAGTTTCTCCATACCACAGAATCAACGCCTCGGCAGGTGTAATATACAAGGATTTGAAAAAGTAACAAATGAACCAAGAAACAGTGAGTGTAATCTTCAGAGTGCTTTTCCACAAATACAAACAGTAGCGCACAAAGGACTGTTCAGCTTTCAAGTAAATACTGCAGTCCTCACAAATCCATTTGGTAGTGAGCTAGGAGAGTCTAACTCAGCAATACACAGTTTTGCAGCAGAAGGGAAAAAAAAAAAGACTTGTTAAAAGCTAGAAACCATCATGTTATAAGAGAAGAAAAAGGTAAGTCTCACCTTTTCTCCTGTTCTTTCCTCTATTTTTGTCTTATTTGCTGATCAAGACAAGACCAGCAATACTTTTCCTTCCTCATCACTGCCTTAAACTAGACAGAAAACTAGGTTTCAGACACAGCAACAAATCCGTAAGAGTGAGCAAAGAGAAAATCATCCCTTAGTGACCCTCAAAATCCTTTATCACCATGAAACCATTCACTCTGTCCATTCAATAGATCCAACCTGCAGATCTATCAAGGCTCTTGCTGTAACATAGACCATCTTTGCTCCAGCCAAACAAAAAACATTGCACAGACAATGCACAGACAACAAAAAATTACAGACAATGATTGGATTTTTCTCAATGTACATAAATGAAATGATCAAATTCAAGAAAGAGTCACTGTATTATGAGTTTGCTATGGAAACAGGAGCAGCTATATTGGGCCAGAACAACAGTTCATGCAGCTTGCAGACTTGAAGGGCAACGCCTTCTCCACCCTCTTTAAGGAAGAAACAAACAAATAGGACAGACATATTTCTCATGCTGTTCCAGTCTGGAGTTTAGCATCTTCCCAGTGTGAAGCTCATAGTCCCACCGTGCTGGACATCAGTCATTCATGAATGTTTTCTTCATGGACTTAAGATTATGCAATGAAACATTATATTCTATGTCCCATATAAAATACACAGTAGTTGGAACCACCATCTCATAGCAGACAAGTTTCTTGCATGAAACTAAGAGGTTTTTGCAACTACAGAGCTCAGTTTTACAAGTATAATGACTCAAATCCTGAAATGTATCTATGAAATTAAATAAAACAGCCATGAAAGTAATAGAGAGGAAGGTGAAAAAAGACTGTCTTCTGCAAGCCACTCTTTCCCTATACATCAGCAAAGAAACTATGGCAGAATGTAGGGAATATGTTAAAACACCTTCACCATCACATGCACTTTCAAAAATACTCCTCCTTCTAAGACCTGCCAGGGTTATTACACGGAACTGCTTTGTGGCCAATCACGTGCACACAACCCATATTTAAACCTCTATCAGCACACGTACACTTAACAAAAAGGACACAGTTGTTAAGCACAGATAGACCCTGCAATTACTGGTTTTACTGACACACTTATTTTACAACATAATTGGCCCCAAACTGTACCCATATCATCTTTGCAACTTAACTTTCTTTCAGAAATACATACACCAAGAACACAGACAGCATTATGCCTCCCAAACACATATTGCCATTCTTGCTATATATTTTTAAAACTTACTAATAGTGAGATGGCTAGCTCTTGCTTATAAAGTTACAAATTACAGCTGATTTCCTAACAAATATTGATATACAAAATGAGAAAATCTGATAAAAATTCAGCCACACTCATTGCATCTGCAATAAAAGTATTATAGCTAATGTTAGTATGGAACCGAGGACTGCTTTAAGCTCCAAAGTAAAATCTGCATCCCCAAAAAAACAGGAGTAAAAACAAAAGCTGAGACTTAAACAAAAAATCAGTTTGAGAACAACTGGCTTAAACAGCAGGTTAACCTAAGCAAGGTACTACTGTGTGTGCATATCCATTAAGTGGCCACGGCCACTTAATGCTGAAATATTTTTATACATGCAAGTGGATTATTTAAACTGGACTTAATCTTCACATATGATGAAGGTTTTCTGCTTATAATTTTTCAGCGTCTTCTGGTAAGCATGTAACACTTACATGAATTAGCAATCTAAAGAACATGCTGCTACAGCAACTGGAGAAGGACAGAACTTGTGCAAAGTAACTCCACTTACCTCTCAGGTCTGTGGAGGGAGTAAGTTGTACATTTCCTGCCTGAGCTCAGGTTTCAAGTGGTGAAGCAATTCCAGGGAGTGTTCCCTATCAAAGGGCAGAACATTCCTGCAATACTGGCTCGGTTAGGGCACTAAAGAGCATACAGAAGCTTCACAACTGAATTTTCGGCATGCTTTATTCTTCTATGTAAATGTATACAGTATAACGACAATTTGCTTGGGCTTACAATAAACTAACTGATTTTAAGCAGCTTAATAAATAAGCAGTTGGTTAAGCAGGTAATTAACTGAAATTTAATTTATCCGAGAGTGCAGCCAATTTGCTGACTTGATGCGAACTTTCTTTAAAAGAACTCTTGATGTAACGTACAGAAAAACAACCACCTTAACGCATTATTGTATGCACATGTGCATGCAAGGACATGAGAAATTTCATTTTTCATGGCTCATCTAAAGCAGCTAAAGAAGCTCATACATTGCCAGATTTCCATTTGTTTAGGAGCTCGTATTTTAGCAACCCAGAAGGCACGGATTTGCACTGTGGCCCACCTGCTCATTTGGGTCCAACCAGTACATGAATTTCCTACAACAAGTAGGAAAGTAGGTCTCATAGAAGACCCACGTCCTTATAACATGATGCAGCTTGAATATATTAAGTAAAATGCAGATCCCATTGTTACCAAAATTATCCAGACAAGTTAATTATATATATATAACAAAAAAAACCACCCTCTTTTAAAAGTACAGACAATTATGAAGCTTTAAACAGAATAATACAACATATTGCAATTCAGACAAACACTGAAATACACCTGAAGCCCATCTTCATAGAGGTTTATTGAAAACACATTAGTGACACTACATTAAATGTTTCAATCCAAACTAGTTTGAAAATTCTAAACATTAGCTGGTCATGCACTTTTTTGAGGGAATTCCACATTAAGTCCAAAGAAAAGGTTCTTGTCTTGTTTTTTGTCTTTCAAAAATTTGTTTCGAAAGCTTTCAGCAATGCTGATGCAGTACACAGCTTCAGGATATTGCTTATAAATGAAAGCTGAGCAGAAATGCATTTTCATTTAAGTGAATCGACCCATGCACTACAATCTTGAAACTGTTCCAATGACAGTTGGACTCGATGATCCTTGTGGGTCCCTCTCAACTCAGGATAGTCTAAGATTCTGTGATTCCTTCCTGCTTTATGCTGACCAAATAATGGAAAGTATCTAGCCTTCATTAAAGTTGATATGTAAACACTGACTTATTTCACTTTGCAGTCACCAGGTGCAAGGCTTCCAGCAAGACTTCTAGCCAGGCAACAGCATCATTGATGATTCCAGGCTCTATCAAACCCTTTTGTTTTATTTCTAAGTTTATTTAATACCAGTTATATATAAATCGACCACATTCCTTCTACTTAAGGAAGATAATATACTCCTGAAAAGTTATCATATGGCCACTTAAACTTTTCCTAAAACGTCACTGAAAAAGAGGGATATCACATCTTTTCTGTTGACCAACTGGGACAATTACTCTGACCATACAATGTAACTACAGCCACCAGTTCTTCAGTGCTACTACGTTCCCAGACAATTGTGGGAAGAGCCCTGGATACAAGGTGATATTGGCTTTGGAAGCAACGAAGCTCAAGTTCCCAAAACCTCCACAACTTCTCTCCACTGGTGGGTAACCAGACTGCGCTCTTTAGCCTGGCACCTGCATGGGGCTGGCAGCTCCCAGACTCCAAACTCTCCTGCTCCTGGGTCAGGGATTCCTGCATCCTTCCTTACAGCCTGGCACTGAGCAGTCTCCACACTTCCTGTGCAAAAACAGTACACAAGTTGAGCTGATCTGCAGCTGCTTCTATACATTCCTCCAAGATCTCTACTATCTGCAGACACTGAGCTGCTTGAGCAAATCCCTTGCCAGAATGTACAGAACAGTAAAGGAAAATCCTACTTCACGTCTGAAAGTCACAAAGAAAAACATACTCATGTTCTCCTCAAAATACCCATTATCCCACTTGCATTTCAAGGCATAAGCTACTTTTACATCCTCCTTTTCCACATCCTCAAGCATAAGAAAAGCCAAATCTAACAAAAAAAGCATTAATTCTTAATGTATATATGACAGTTTCTGAAAATATTGGGCCAAAAGTTCAACAGCTGAGACAAAAGAAGTTGAAATTAGCCCGTCTCCTCCACCATCAGCTTCTATACATGAACTAATTTAATACTCTAGCCACTTACTCAGATAAATTTCTAAGATTGTTAATGCATCTCATGAACATGATGGTTTCATGGGGTTGGCTGTGGATTTCAGTGCAGTCTTGATGACTAAATTAATAAGCATTCTCAGTTTAAAAATTACTCAAGGATTTTTTTCAAACTAAGACCTCCTTGAATAATGTTTTTTATCTACTTCTCTGAAAAGGAACTTCAAATTTGAACAACTGCTGTGTGATATCAAGAAAGATTTTCACTGTTATAATCACATAATTACTGATAGAGACAAAGGTTAAAGATGAAACACCTTGCTCTGTCACTCCCAGATTTTCATACTTTCTAACATAGAAATAATAATTAATGAGTATTCACTCTACATAGGATCTGTTAGAGACAGCTGGAGGCTGTACACCAGAATACAGCAAACTGGTGAGATAGTACTGTAGCACACTACTGTTTTCTCTGAAAAATAAACTATTTGGACAATTTGACAATTCCCTCCCTTGCTCCTCCCTGCCCCCAAGAAGAAGGGCATAGCTAACAGAGAAGCCTATTATAAATGACACTTCTATCTAATTAAATGTCAATACTCATTATGCTTGAACTGCATGCACCACACTCACAAAAAAGCCTCTCAAATTCAGCTGATCCTTTTCTCTGTTTTGAGCCAGAAGTAGGACAGTATAGGAAGACTGGTATCTGCTTTGCTTCACTCCTGTATGCAACATTTCAGAACACACATAACAGCAAGATAAAATCCATTAGTTTGAGATTACAACACCTACTGGCAGTTTAGGAACAATATTAATAAATAAAAGAGTTCTTAGAAACCACGCCATCAACACTGACAATTATTTTGAACCTAAACCCTTTATGTCCTCCCTTTCTGTGCTCAGTCATGTTTCACATGCAGACAATAACCTCTCCATCTTCACTGTCCAGGACTCTAGATGAGATAACAGCCTGAGAAGATATTAAAATTTCTTTGGCAAGGAAAAAAGAAGTGGAAAAAAAAAGGCAAATAGACTTATAAATTCCAAACACCTCAATATGGTTCCTTTTAAACCCATTTTTAAGCTTCAAATTTAGTCTTAGTGAACTCCTGTCCAAACACATTACAGCTTCGGATTGTCAGACAGGCTGAAGAAACTCAACCAATAGACAAAAAGTCTGCAACCAAGAAAGAGCTAGAATTAAAACAGTCAGACCCCTTCTCCCCGACCCCATCCTACTTCATCAGGGCCCCCATCTCCCTTTTCACTGCATCAGTCTTACAGGCCAGAGTGTGAACAAATGCAAAGACAACAGAAAGCCTCCTTCCAGCTATTCCTGCCAGCTCATGGCTCAGCACTCACTGACCTGATGGTAACAATACTGTAGAAGAGACAAGACCTTTCCATCACTTTCACATGATGCAAGGAAAACGACCAGAGTGCACATGCCTTTAGGCAAAGCTTCACAGTGAGCACCTATGGTTATTCACAACCAACACAAACCCATCTGTCCTGCAAGTGACACACTGAAGCCACAATCAGAGTGGAAACATCATAGGAATTTGTGCGGCTGTTTTGTTTCTGACCTGGAGACTTTTCATTTCTAGGTGCTATTCAGGGGTTAGTTAGGTTTTATGGAACAAGTCACACACACATGTGAACAAGATGCGTGAAGAACCTCACATGAGGTTTCAGAGATTACTTTGAGCAAAACCACAGAAAATTATAATATGCAATACACCCCTACACACCTTAAGGACCAGAAAAAAGAGCACACCTATCCCCCTATTAAGTAATGGACTATAGTTGATCTTCAGGAATCATCTGATCACAGTGTGACTGCTTTAGGGAAGCCATACCTTGGTGTGAAGAAACAATTTACAAACAGAGAAGGCAGCTGAGGCTAGAAATGTCTTTATGTAACAATATTGGTATCATGTAAGGCCTATTATATGAAAAGACAAGTTGATGGCAAGCACCAGCTAGAGCAGTGCCAGCTTGTGAGGCAGTAAGGCCACAGAGAGGGAAGAGGCCCCAGGGGCACAGCTGTGGCCACTTCAGGCGGGCAGGCAGCAAACACGCACAGGCAGCAGCAGCAGCCCACACTTCTGCAAGGAGCCACTGAGGATGGAAACAGCAAAGCTAGCAGGGAAAAAGATTAAATCTAACTTTATTTTTAAAAAAGCCAACCAATGCCTGTGGAAGGGCAGATAGCTGAAGCAGTCAGTAAAGGATATATCTGCCAGGAAAAACAAGAACAGGAAGAGGAGCACTGTTTAAACAACATTAAATGGTGATTTCAACTATCCTTCTATATTTAAAAAGTATTATAAATTAAATACGCAAATGCATTTATAAGACATAAAACCTCTTTGTTTCCTAGTATGCAGCTGTCAGTTCATGATATTTTGAGGTGTTTATCATGTGTAAAGATTACTAGGAATAAATAGAAAAGTTTTCCAAGTGAGTTCCACTTCCATTATTTTAAACTTGATTCTATCCATAACCTGTCCTTGTTTGAAAATAGCATTAAAAATGGTAATCCATGACCTTCACACAGATGATTACTACATCTATCTCTTCCCATTCCTGGAGCTGGATCTCTTATTCTTGCTTTTATGACTCAAAGCTATAATAAGATGTAGTAAATGAAGACTATAACGAAACATTACTAAAATATCTTGATAGAGACTTCTCAAAATAAATCCCCAGTACTTTTGAAAATGTGTTCTTAAACTAGGTTAAATAGGTTTAAATAGATCTTTCATTAAAGGGAAATTTGTCTCTGATACAACTCTAGGATCAGGAAGCCTAAATATTACCTATCAAAAGAAAAAAGGGCTGAAATCACAGCAAGTTCAGACAAAGTACAGAAGCACTAGGTGATAACAACTTAGTATTTAATAGCTTGTTTAACTGGGGGGGAGAATATACACCCCCCACCTCAAAACCCCCCAAATCCAAATTTCTTCTTACAGTTTTCCTCAAAGGTTTCAAAGCATAATCAAATTTGATTCCCTTTTGCAAAATGACTTAAAAAAAATTCTTCACCTATTAAAGAAAAGACTGTACAGTTCTCCACAGATCTAGTAGAAAACAAAAGCTCCTCAGTATATAAAAGGAGTTTTTAAAATTTTTGAGCTTTTAATGACAATGCACAACTGCCTGTAGCTAGAATAATCAAGTACAGTCCTTTCATGACACTAATTATTAACAGCTCTAAACTTGAGCAACAGCCCGACTACACATGCTGAATCGAGGAAATATAGCAAATGAAAATTAGGTTCAGATTTCAGCTTTTCCATCAACAAATATGAGGAGTTTTTTAACACAATTTAAGAAATCAAAAAGAGGAAAGTTACATGCAAATAACAACTGATGGTCCTCAATAGTTGTACATAATTAAGAAGATAAAACAGGTAAAATACCAAATGATGCAAAGTCACACATTCTAATTTGGTGTGACTGTAAATGAACACAAGTCCCACATCCTGTATGTTGTACAAGCCTCAACCACAATTATCTGAAAACAACACTGACAGAAAATATATGATGGAGAAAACCTGTGGGCTTGCCATTAGCCACTTGAGCACCCACGGATCAATACTGCTGCACGCTGAAGGACCCGCAAGTCCAGAGCAGCCGGTGGAACTGGCAGCTGTAGTTCCAGCCGTGGCACCTGTGTTGTGAAGCCTTTGAAGTTAAAGGCAGTCTGAATTGAAAACAAACAGGCAAAATACAGAAAAAGCTTTTATTCTACTCATAGCCAACATAAAGTTGAATTTTGGCTGGCACTAAAATTGAGGTATTAGACAGGGGGAGGAAAAGTTGTCTGTGTATATTTTGTTCAGAGTTGCTAAACCTAAGCCAAATTATCTTCAATAGATTTAAACACAGCAGATGCTAATTCTATGGCTTAGTGTAACTAATTGGACATTTTCCATCAAAATTAGTTTTTAATCAGAAACATCATTTCCATAAAATAGAAATTTTCACGTGGAAAATTTCAGTTTTGCCAAAACCCACCGATTTTCCTCAGGAAACACTGAAATAATGCCTATTTGGCTACCTGCCTGGAAAACGCTTGTCAACCCCGCTTCTTCCTCCAGCAGAAAACAAACCAAGGGATGTCTTCTGGCAGTGCTGCCCAGAAAAGTGACCTCACTCCATCCGTGGCCCTGGCTTTCAGCCACCCTGCCTTGTACTCCGGGTGCAAGCAGCGCTGCGGCTGTGGGCTGTGAAAGGCAGCAGGTCACGTTTTGGTTGGTCATGGGATGAGCACTCGAGAGACCCCAAAGCACACCAGGGAGGTGGAACAAGGAGCTCCCCACATGAGGCAAGATCAGTTTTGCTGGTGCACCTGCCCAGCTGCAAAAGAACCATCCTATTTTACATCATCTCAAATTTTAAGGCCTTCTTTTATTTATTTCTTTATTTACTATATTCCACAACTTCACTTTAGCTTAAGTTTTCTTCTGACTTCTGCCTCCTCTCAAAGACTTTCTTAATAGGAAACAATTTCCATTTTCAAGCCAGTTCAAGATTAGAAATTCACAATTATCTGAGTGAATCTGACAATGAAAATATCATGCATTTTCAAGGAATCAAATCTTATAATCATTCACAAACAATGGAATTTTAAACAGGAAACATAAAATCACAGTTCCGTGGGTTTAGTTTCTTTAGCAAAGTATCTCAAAGATGTCTATACTCTGCAGATTTGTAAATTGTACAAACCCACTTTGTAACAATTGTATCTGTACTTCTTACCATGTGAAACTCTGAGCCAAATCAAAAGTTTTCCAAAATTGTGGCATACTGACCTCAAGAGTCACATCCTGTCAGGGGTTATGATTCACTTACACATTAAGGGAAGATCGCAGGCCCCCTGCACTCATCTTCATGCATTCAGAGTTTTGAAAATTGTTAAACTACACTCAAGTTTGGACATAAGTAAGAAGATAAATGATCTTCATGCATATTTCTAAGAGTATCTAAAAATACTTTTCCTTTTGGGATAGATTTCCTTCTCTTGAAAATAAATTGACAAATTTACAGAAGCATTTGTAAAAAAAAACCTGGGAAGAAAACATAATGCAAGAGGAAAGACAAGATCCAAAATTATATAAAAGTTTGTAATTCTCACCAGGGTTCATCAAACCAAACTTCAAAAAACCACTTAAAGGTTTTTTTTTGTTTGTTTGTTTCTGAATATGACTGTTTTCTTCATTTTAGCTTTTGTTCTTTATAGAATTACACAGTAATACTTGACAGTTTCCACAAAATTCACTTAACAAAAATAACAGGCACTATTAATGGCGTGAAAAGCAACATAACACTGTCGTGGCTAACTATGAATATACTGTGGGGGGAGGTGGGGAGCAGAAATCCCTACATTCCTAAATCCAAAAAGTAAAGGCACAAAGTTGAAGGTATACAATTGGAAAAGGTGGAAGAGCTAAAAACACAGAGCTCATAATGCACTACAGCTCCAGAATGAAGACACCATGATACCCAAGTGAAACTAAAGTTTACTGACAAACTGTATTTCTGTATTATACATCTTATCTATTCAACCTCAAACCTTTTTATTACAAGTTAAATTTCTTTTACTAACATATTAGCAAATATGTATAGAGTATACATTTCCTATAAAGAAAAAAGCCATCTAGTGTATTTTTAATAAAATACCAACTGAGAAAAATTACCTGACCATTTTGCTTGGAGCTGGAAACTTCCACAATCAGCTGCCATTCAGAACCAGCAAGAAACTTTCAATTTGGTTGGTCTGAGATTAATTGAAGTGAATTATTCTATTATTTACTGAGTTTATTTTCAGAAGGAAAACAACTTCTACCATCTCCTCTAATGCATTCACGTTCAGGAGGACACAGAGGCTTTAATGCTTGTTTATCATATTGGCCCAGTTCAGTATCAAGTTTCACATCCGCTGAAAAAACAGGCGCATAACCATGGTACAAACCAGTTATTCAACTAAAAACAAAGCAATAAAAAAACCTTCACAACTCCAGTGGAATCAAACATTACCAAGAAGGGCAAATGAACCCACACATGCAGAGTTTGTGTGTGCTGAAGTTAAAGAGCAAAAGGCTATTAAAAGGAGAAACTACTACAAAATTATAAAAGGCTATTTATAGGCTTCATGTCATGCTACTATTTAATCACACTGCTATTTATGCTTTCTCTCATGCATTTACCACCTCTAAGCAAGAACAAAACCTTGAATGCAGTTTAATCACCTGCATGTCACAGGGCCTTGAATTACATTCACTCTCTGCTGCTCCCAAGAACTTACTTTCATCTGGCCAATTCCCTGCTAGGACACAGGCACACACCTCCTGCCACAAACCAATGTGGGAAGGGCCCCTTGGCACTGATGATTCCATGACAGTAATCAGACTACCTTCTATTCTTCCTTGTAAGACAACCAGAGGTCTGGAAGGACCCTGTAAAAATTTGTTTTCTGCCACTAAAACTGCAGTATGGTTCAAATCTTCACCTTGAGCCTTTTCACTGTGCTGCAGCTGAGAGCACACAGTTATGTCTCAGCCAAGAGGCTGGGGGCAAATACAGGTTTTGATTTTTTCCCCTAGCACAACTCTAAATGCCAACTTGATTGTAACCACAACCCAATACAGAAGTCCACGTCACCACTTCAAATTTTCTCCGACTTGTAGTACGAAAGACCGGACCAATTTTTTTTTTCTTCTCAATAAAGCCTAATCCTAAGAAAACCATGCTGTCAGGGATGATTACATATCTAGTCAAAAACTCTGAGTAAGTGTAACACAAATGAACTTTTACACTATATTGCCTATAAATGACATCTATTTCTTCATAATAATATAAGCACAACACTTGCTCTCAGAAGAAGTCTTAATCCAGTGATTAATTTAGCTTTCTATGCCAGAGAATCATAGTACTTGCATAGAAAATAACTGTTAAAAATGAACTTTACTGTTCAACTGTACACAGGAGAGATTGCCATGTTCTAGTCTTCAACAATCTTTTCCCACTATAATAAAGCTAAGAATATAGCACTCTTTTTCTCTTTGAAATCAAAGGACTAAAGCTGTAGACTTGATTTAGAAGCCTTGTATGCAAACTAATTCACCTTTCAACACACAGCAGCTTTATAAAATGCTTACCAAAAAATCCATTTGGATAGTCTCTTCCACTATATTGCAGGTAAGAGAGATTGTTGTAAGAGCACAGAAGCAGTTCTAGCCCCCAGGCTGTTAGAAACCAGAAGTTTGCAGGGCTGTCCCATTTTGCCTGCAGTGAGTTCTCTGCTGCCCCAGGCAAGTGCTCAACTCCCAGCCCCACCCCTGGCTGAGCCAGGGGCTATGCAAGGCAGCAGGCTTGAATGACAGGTTTGAACCAATCCCCTCAGTGCTCTCAGTTCTCCTTTCACTCTACTGAAAAAGTACGTAATAATGTGTGATTATGTTTGATGTCTCTCTGTTTCAAATTCGTGACAAACACTGGAAGCATGTGGTAGCCTATGAAAACCTGACAGCAGAGACCCAAAGCAAGGCTTAGTGAGCCTGTCTGAAGCAAAGTGGGCACACTATAAACACCAGAAAGAAATTTCATAGTCATAATAAAAAGGTAATGTAAATCTGCAAGAAAAAACAAACATCTCATGATTTCCAAAAGTATGCAAGGAACGCACACTTCAAGTAGCTGATTTACTGTTGGCAATGACAGCATAAGAAACTGTCACGGCGTAAAACTCACCCTGTATAACCCATATTTGTTATTTTTATACAAGGGGCAACATCCTGACTCCAAAGCTACTTGAGGAGCATCTCAGTTACACAAGTCAATGTACTTTGATGATAGTAGACCTTCAACATTTGGTAATTCATACAAGCTTTATGTAGACATGCTGATGTTAAACCACTATGAAAGACGGCAATAACTCCTTGGTAAGAACTAAGCACAGAAACTGTGCTGCAGTCCTTAAATCTAGGACACAACTACATCCTCAGGTGTAATTACGGCTCAAGCCAAACACTGCAGTGGACTTGTATCAGTAAACAAGTTTCTGCCCAGCATTTCAATTCTCAAGGATGTCTATGACCCCATACTTGCAGTGTGAACTGCTTTGTGGAGATGCAAATCTCTGACAAATGAACTCTGAAATTCCTCCAAGCCTGTAGAGCCAAAAAACTTCAAAACTCTTTACAGAAATTATAAATGTAAGTGTCCCTACAGAGAAAAATATTTGCAGAATGCACACAAGTTTCCTAGCTTCTTAACCTTTTGGTAAAGGTGAGAATAAAAATTTTTAGCTGTTGTCTATAAAAGTAGTGGAAGGGAAGCTGCCAGCAAGTACAATCACCACTTCCTTAAATACCTTTCCTTTAAATCCACCATTAAACACTTTTTTTTCTGCTCAATTGCCAAGCAGTCAACATTCTGGGACAGATTCATTTCTCTTTTCTAAAAGGGAACAGAAGCTACTGTAGGAGAAAAAAGAAAAAAGCCTCCACCTTTCAAAGTACAAAGCACAAATGACTATCTGTCCAGTGCTGCCCTCTGAATAATGCCAGTGCAGAGGCTGTTGATGGTCAAATGAAGGAGCATCTTGAATTCATCCTGGGGTCAGCCTGGGCCAGCCCCAAATTACCAGCAGTCCTTAGAAGAAATGTCACCACTAGATCAGGTGTGATTATTCACTGCTAGTGACTACCTTGAAAAAATGAGAAATCTTACCAGCAAGAACAATTCAGTAAGCAAACATCAAAAATAACGAATGAAGAAAATTCTGAGAAAATTCTGGCTTAGTTTTCCAAAAGCTCTAAAAGAGATTTCTCAAGACATTTATGTTTCATATAAAGGAAAGTGGAGTTCTAAAATTTCCCACTACAATTCTTGCTTACATTCAGAGTTCGTTAAGTCACAATAAAAAGCTCAAAGATATCAACACAGACTTGCACAGAAATGAAAACAAGTTAAAATAATGAATATTTGAGTTATTTTTATGAATACCATTAGGGTCAAAAACCAGCCCATTAAGCTGATAATATAAAAAAATACAATTTTTTCCAATATATTTTCTTATTTTATAATGACACATGGTGTCCCTTGGGAGAATTATTCTTCCATAAATATTTGATATGAAAAGCAAGATTTTTTTGTCTTAGCAAGTATGTTGTGATTCCTGACAGAAATAACAGATAACAATGGACAGCGGAGATAACACACAGTTAAATTGAACATAAAACATAAACTGTTAAGTTTATATTTTTGGACATTTCAATGGGGTCCTTTAAAAGTCATTAGGCATTATTAGGCAATTTAACTAATTTATTAAATAATCTTAAAATAGCCTGGCTCTTGCTCCTATTGTTTTCCCTGGATAGGCAGGTACAAACGTGGGTCAGATTCACAGGTTGATGGTTACTGATTCACAGGTTGATGAGGTAGCCACGCTGAAACTACAGAGGTACTAATTCATCACTTAAACCATCAGTTCTCTACCATTCACACTTCCTGCAAATACTCCATATCTCTTCCATGTATGTTCTTTCCTACTCAAGGCTCTAACAGTCCCCCTTCTAACGTTCAGTTTCCTTCATCACTCAAATCGTTTTCTACATTTTGTCCATTTCTCTAATCACATTTCAACTTTCCTCTGGTTTACTCGATGCCCTCCTCCTTTGGGGTGGGTACAGAAGATGGAACAGCAATAGAAATCACAAGAATGTCCCCAAAATGCACAGAAAATCAAACAGGTTCTGCCTGAAGGCAATAAGAAAAACTGCAGCCAAGAGACAAGAACCATGCCCAAATCTGCTCCCAAGGTTAACACAGACCTGCGAGGTACATCCACAGTCAGAGTAACAGCACAGATGCCTGATGCATTCTCCTGAGATGCTTTCCATGCGGTTATGAATGGAAGGGATGTATGGCAACCTAATCACCTATGCGGCATTACCAAAAATCATTAAAAGGCTTTTAAATCTCACACATTTTAACATGTGGTACAGAAAGATTTCCAAACCATTACAAAAATTCATGAAGAACCTACAGAGTCAAGTTATTTCACCCTAACAGTCTCCTACTCCTACATACATACATTTTGACTTAAATCTGTGTTTTATTTTTCTATCATTTTCACCAACAAAATTAAGTCAAGCTTGTAATGCTTAGGGATAATCTCCTTCAAAAAAAAAAAAAAAGACTTTCAGAACAGAAGACCCAGAAGGAAAACTGATTAAGTACAACTTTATTCTCAACATGCACAAATATGTTGACAGTGACATGAGTAAGTCCAGTTGTTAATTTTTCTGATACATAAAAAGAGAAGAAAGCTTTTTATTTATCAAGCTGGACTTAGATATCTAACTGTTGGACTTGACGATCTTTAGAGATCTTTCCAACCTAACAATTCTAAGATTCTAAGTGTGAAGAGACACTCAGATGATAAAAGATAACACTCATCTTTTCTCTACAGTGAAAATATTGCACAAAGTGCACTGAGAAGGAACAGTCTATCAACATACAAATGAAGATGGCATTAAAAGGCGACAAGCTGAGTCAGCACATCTGCACTGCTCCTCTTGAGCACTGTGTTTAAAAACTCTGTTCGTTCATGTGCCCCTGCAGTCAGGCCAAAATGGCTTTCTCACACCTGCTTCTTTAGGCACTCTTTTGTAATTAAACTCAGCTTCCCCAAACTCTTTACATCGCAGAATTAAAAGGCTACAGAAGAGGGACACATGGCAGGATATGGAATGTGCACATTAACAAAGAAAACCAAGCAACTGGTTTCTGCTATTTTCCAAGTCTATTCACATGCACTTTTCCCTGCTGGCAGCTCTGCAGCACAGCCCAGGTCCCCTAGAAGTAGCTGCAGGAGCCACAAGTGGAAACAGCAGGAATGTAGGTCTGCAGCGAAGGTCTCTCTGAACAGTGGTACTATGCTTATCTGAGGACACAAAGCTCTTTCCCATGCTACCAGAAATGCTCAGAAGAGGTATTTTCTGAAAATGAAGACACTAGTATCACACAAGCAATAGCCACCATACTCACCAATGAGACACAGTCACTTTCCCTCTAAACAGCAAGACAGACTCATCAGAGTATCACAGATCAGACTCAGTTCTTCTGGGGACTCGGGTCTTTCACTGCAATAAGTACTTTAAATTGGGATCTTAGGAAATTCAGTACTTTCAAAACTGCATTGGTAAACTCAGTTTGCAACAAGCTTCCTCTTAACAAAGATGTACAGGACAGCCCAGAATAGCAAGGCTCACCAAGTACAGAGTGCCAAACCAAAACCACTGGCTTCTTACTTCAGTTTTCCCAGTTATGTCTTCTCTGAAACAATCAGTGGATCAGTGGCAGAGATGAACAAGCTTGCCATATTATGAAAAAGCAAAAAACTTCAACCCACAAGAAGGAAAGTATTCTTTTCCCATTGCAGTTTAAACCCGGGAACAGACATAGAAACTACATTTTTAGCAGAAAAAAAAATGAGATCTGAAGCCACCACATTTGCATTATGATTATGCACAGCACTCTGACTGACAAAGTCCAGATTGAATTGATCCTTCTGAACTCCAGCCACCACACCAGCAGCATTAGCAATACTGACTGCAGAACAAGTACACTTGAGCAAGTGTCTGTTGCCATGGATAAACACATGTGGAGTAGTCACCTAAGTACAACCATGCAGTTGTTGAAATGGGATGACAACAAGAGAATTCAAGAGTCTCAGAACTGTCAGCACACTAACACCAATGATAATGTACCATGAAATTCTTAATACCTTCTGTGGAAAGACGTGACAACACACAATTTGTCCCCTAGATCACAGGAAGCAGATCCTGGTGACCCATGACTGGAAATGTTTCGGTAGCTCCGGAAAGTTGCAAAGAGAGTAAAAAAACCAGATGAATGAGCCCCTTTACAGTCCAGTAAAGGTTTGCCAAGTTTTGGCTTTGTCCACTGCTGTAAGAGGTCCTCTCCCCAGAAGTCAGTCTTAGCGGGTCCAAAGCTGCAGACTGTGAAACAAAGGAAAAAGTGATGCAGCTCCAGATGGATCACACAATCACTGAACTGAGGCTGCCAGGAATATGTACTGCCCATGGAACAGTGGGTGGCCAGTGCCACGCACCATGACTCCTTCAGCATCAGTCGATGGCAGAGTGTCTCATGCTAAAGAGTTCTTCAGTTCTCACTATTCAGAGGAGAGAAATGTATTAAGGCTTGTCCTTTCCAGATGCAGAAACTGGTGTCAGGATGCTCCGGCAACTTCTTAAGAATGATGTTACGTACATCACAGAGAGAGGCAATGGTAAAGAGTTTAATACCATCACCGCATTATCCTTATGAAAAGTAGTTCCCACTCTCCAAGAACCAGCACAGCATGCTTATTTACCAGGTCACCCAAAAATATCTGAGGGAGCTTCTCAGCAGCTAAGAGTATGAAGAATCTACAATGCCCATCCGAGAATTTTCTGTTCTCAAATTCTAAAAGCTAGAGCCCAGAGAGCAGAAATCCCTGTTATTTAACACAGAATCAGCAAGAAGCTTGTGTCTGCTACTGACAGGCAGGCAGACTGCTACGAGCTATTCTGATTCCTCATGAAGGATGTAACATAAGCATTATTAAATAACAGACGTGTCCATCTGTCCTCTGGAAGTATATAAAGAGAAACACAAATTAGAATTTCTTCACAGTCTTAGATCATCCGCCTTTCTGTAAGAAAATCTGCTGAAAAAAACAGAGAGAAATGAAAAGGTGCCAACTAGACTGAACAAGTGCTGACAGAGCTCATGAAAGTGCAGAAAAATCTCATCTAGCTCTCAAGAAATCCAAAATAAGTAACTCAAGAACACATACACCCAAACCTACAGCTTATGCATACTTTGTGGTAGGCTTTGTTTTTGAACAGATATAGAGGCTACACTACCGGGACATCTCTGTCACATGGTGGTCACTATGGCAAAATAACTCAAAAAAATTTACGACCGGCCACTAATATTTTTGCCATTATATATTCTATTAAGCCACTTTGTAAGATTACTGTAATACTCCTCTGAAACATGGTATGGGAAGATGTTGGTGGTTGGAGTAGGAGCAGCCATGCCACCACTACATAGCAAGTTTTAATACCACTATAAATCTGGTTCTTACATCTCATCTTGCAGTTCATGGACTGATGAATTTTTAGTCTCAACCACAAGGGATGAGCAAAGCGTTAAAATTGTAGGTGTCTGAACATTTATCTAAAATTCACTGTTGTAGTTAGCTTGTTTTCCTGTTTTGTTGGCTTCACTAAGAAGTTTCTTTCAATTTTCTATTGAATATGATTGAGAGTTTAAGCGAATAAAAAATTGCTTTCCAGAGTAACTATATCAGAGTTAAAGATGATCAGAGAGCTATTACTTAAATGCCTGTTTTCAGAACATTTACAGCTAAAAACACAACATCTATGGAAAGTATATGAAATCTAGGCAAGGCAACAAGAGACAAATAGCTGAAAATTTGTTAGTAACAATAAGGTAAAGAGAACACAACCATTGTCTCCACTGGCAATAGATGGAGGAAAGTATTACCTGAGAAACATGAGAGCAGCTCCTGAATGAATATCATGCCTTCCTTTCAGTTGGGAAAAAAGAACAGTGTTCAAGGGCTTATGGAAAAGAGTAGGCAGTAGGATCCATGTTATCAGCAGGCACCAGCAATACAGAACTGATAGAGGCTAAAAAGACATTACACAACTACTGAGAACAGGAGGAAGGTGATGGAAAGAGCTCCCAGAGGAGTGCTGCCAGCCTGATGATATGGGCATCAGATCCCCAGGTGTACACATAATAAGGCCACAGGATATTTTGGGAGAAGATGTGGAGAGGAACCCACAAAACATCATATTTATTTACACCTTATGTGCCACAGACAGTTTGCTTTCTATTTCCAATTTGGTATTATACTTCAAGACATTGGAATTTGGTGGTTCACTTTCATCAGGGCACTGCATCCATTCCTGGTATTAAACTTTGGAAAAATGACCTGTTTACTGAAAAAACCCAATACTGAATGATCATGTGTAGACTGAGTGAGCTCATGTCTGTTTTAATGCATTAAACTCAGATTCTTGTTTTACTTCATAGCTCAATCTTTGAAAGAACCAAACATTGATTCCTTTGTATAGAAACAAAAAGAATTTTACAAAGTCAATAACTGGGATTATGATAGCCAGAAAGAAGGCATGGACAAGACAATGAACTATAGCTCGCATGAATGACCAGAGGTTAACTAATATCACTCCTTTCTGAAAGGTTGTACACACCAAGCTGCAGAAATTGTCTCAATGGTGTGCATCACACTGTTAAACAATGCCATTTTTTCTGTTATTTTTTTCTGAATAAGTACAGGAATAGAGGGAACATAATATACATGAATTTTTAAGAACAACAAAAAGATACTCTCACATTAGCTGAGACGTTTTGAGACTTCAACACATGTAGACACACCATTACTTACAGGCTTGGAACAAGTCTATTTACAGGGGAGCATGCAGAATTGCATTTAGAGGGAAATTCATATTTTTTGTGCACTTTAACCTAAGTTCAGGAAAATTATCGTATTTGCAGGTAACTTAAATTCAGATGTACATTTTACCATTTCAATATCAGTTTATTATCTGTAGAGTAAAACTAACATCCAAGAAACATAGAAACAAGAAAAAACCACCAAACACTTTCATGCTGCTTGTTAATAACTTTGCAAAGTAATGAAGTGCATCTCTGCAGACTTAGGAGAAGGAAGGGATTATTTAGTGCATTTGTTTGCCAAGAGCATCTTGTGATTGATTTCAGGGATATGACATATTTTGTTGTCAAGATATCCTGTCACTGCTGGAAAGACACTATGAAAGCATAGGTTAGGTTGCATTACATTTTTTTTGTTACCAATGATTCTACCAAAATGGCTAAAGTTTTTCAAATTTCAAAATAAGCAGGTACCATACTGTACTGATTGGGACAACTATTGATTTAAATATTTTTTTTTTAAAACTTATATGTATCTAACCTAAGCAGCTTATCAGTCTAAACCTCACTGTAATTATTTTATGGATATGTACAAATGACAGTACAGGTTTAACTAACGATGTCCACATAAATTATTCAAATAGGAGGTTTTCAACCTATCCTGAGGGCAACAGGCTCTACCTCCTGTGCATACTGAGAAATGAAAGCTTTCTAGTGATGCTGTTATTGATCCCTTATTCTAAGAAAGAGATAAACAAGGAGCTTTGGAAAATATAAGGGGGAGAGGTAGAGAGGTTAAGGAAAAAAGCAGCAGAGATCAGGATTTCTAAAAGTAGGATGTGACAATACCACAGACAACTAGACTTTACTCTGACAAACTCTTTTTATTTTGACATGACCTGGCAGTGTTAGCTAACACAGCATCCCTGACCCACTCCTGAGTCTGGCCTCTTGCTTCCAGCCTTGCATCACCCTCTCCCTACTGCTGACATAGCCATTTGTACAGCCATATGGTAAACCAGAGTGGGGAAATGAGAAGCAACACAATTTTGGCAAAATTACCCTTCAGTCAGACCAATTCCCCAATATGACTCACTGTGCAGCAGCAAAAGCACTACAGCAGCACAAGGAGGGCAGCAGGTGGCCATGAAGAGAGGAAGGCTTCCTTCATGGTCAAAACAAGGAAAAGAGTAAAGGTATTAGCATCCAGCCAAATAAATATCATTCACTCATCCATTTTGTTAAAAAAGCCATTTCAAGAAAAGAACAAAAGGGTGCAAAATGGTGAAACGGTGAGGAAAATGTGAAGATAAATTCAAAACTGAAGCTTTCAACTGTGTATTTCCTGAATCTGGGGCAGAACACAACGAGATAAAACGGGGTGATAATGAGAATCATTGATGGGATTTTTTTTTTTTTAAATTATGAAGCTAAAGCAAGCTTTTCATGTGATGAAAAAATCTAAGAAAGTGAGCAAATTAAAAAGGAATTAAGAAGGATGACAAATGGAATGGAAGGAGATGAAGGTGTAAAAACAGAGGAGCAATCACAAAAAAAGACAACAGCACATTCTTCCTTGAAGCACTGGAGACCAGAAATTTCATGTATTCCCCACGATTTCCATAGCTACTTATGGACTACAACAATAAAGGTACAACTTTATTAAAAAAACAAAGCACACATCAAACCTGTTAATTTCCGTATGTCAGTGCTGAAATAATGCCTTTCTTTTTATATTTATCCAAATCATCTTAATATATATATATACCTGAAACTGTTGCATCATTTCCCTACCTATCCGCTACAGACCTCCCTTAAAATTTCCTGCATTATTTAGGTCCCTTTCACCACAGAATACACAAGGACTTGCATACAATACAGCAAACAATGACAATTAAGAATCACTGGGAGGAAACAAGTGGCATGTGACTTGTTTTGTGGTGTCTGAATTACTAATTTGTATTTTGTTTCATGAGGTGCCAGGGGAAAGATTAAGACTATAGTGTTAATGCAGACAATTCTGAAAAGGTCAAATTCCCCAAAACATTATGAAAATTTAGTGATAAAATGCAGCCAAAGACATAACATGACAGAGGTGATGGAGATTGACAGTTAACTACTCGAAAGGGCTCCCTGTACTGTTTCATCTGAAGGCGGTGCAATGTCTGGCGTATCAAACAAAATGGAATGGTAGTTACCAATGCAGACACCAGAGGAAGATTTATTGAAGCCGTACTCAACTACAAAAAGAAACTGAACAGAACATGCCTTGAAGTGCTAAATCTGACCTAAACCCCTATTTTTGTTTGTGCATTAAGAGGTCTTCAAAAGTACAACGTGGCTTAATACAATCCATAATGAGCAGCAAGATTCACCCTACTGTGTCTGTACTGGTAAAAGACTTGCACAGAACCTGGTATTTGCTGCACTTTCTATCTTCAAATTTATATACTCAGTAGGCGTACAAAAAAAATACCTCCTTTTATCCAATGATCTCAGAGTTTTACTGGGAAACTATTTCTCATTTATAAAGGAATAGAACAAGATGCAGAAAACCAAGTAATTTGCCTGTCATTACACAGTGAGTCAGTGGCAGCAGCCCACACTGGTCATACATCTCTTGCTGTTCTTATCAGGTACTGGCATTAGAATAAGGTCTTTTATAATAGTTACATCCATATGTATCAACAACATGATCCTCACAATTTCAAATTTATGCTCATTCTTTCTTTTGCTCAGAAAATGAACACTAAGCTCTATCTACAATGCACTCTATTTAAAAGATAACACATTAGTGCCTTCTTTTTTCAACACAGTATTTCTTTGACTGAAAGAAAGATACCAGAAATGCTTTTGTGTTTGGGTTTACCACGAACATTTAAAAATAGTTAAACATTCTACAGAATAAAAGTTACAGCTATGAGTAGCTACATGTTAAAACCCCACAAACCTAGGAATGGATTTATAATCAGTTGTATGTGGCTACATCAAGGAAGGTTCTCTGTATACAGGACACGAGTCTGATATGTCTCCCCATTATTCATCACTGTCAGGATTACTGAGTTCCAGATCTTTTATCTGATCCAAGAGTGCACTCCCATTCTTATCTGCAGCACGTGCTGTGCCAGCCCTTTTGATGCAAAATTTTTCTCCCTGTGGTATGAAAAATGACTAGTGCATGAGGGGTGGGGGGAGAATGACGATGACAGTACAAATGAACAAGGAACAGTAACACATAAACAAAAGATGAATTGTTAGAAAAAAGGTTAATTTATGCAACTCAAAGAAAAAAAATCTCCTCTAGTTAACAAGCAATTCCTAAAACCCACAGAACTTGGCATCAATTCTATGATCCTTTTAGCATATCATCTTTGGCACACAACCACAGGAAAGGTTGGATTTTATCTTCACCAATGACTTTGGCAGACCTTTCCAAAAAGGAAGATTGTTTTAATTGGTGCTAATATATTTTCCTACAACTAGTCTCTGCTGCAGAACTTTCACCTAAGTTTCTTACTGTGCACTCAGTTTTACCATTTGCCATAATATTGATGGAGTCTAGACTTTTAATTCACAATTTTTCTTATCCTCCACATGTCCAAGTCCAAACAGATAAACTCATATTGGAAATAATGATTGCCACTTTTGCCAATGAAAAACAAAGAATGCTATTCTGATGTATGGAAATACAGAGGTTGTGCTATGAAGAGTTTCATGCCAGTGCATCCAACATAACTGTCTTACAGTTTTCAGCTCAGGCAGCAGGGGGTGGGTAGGCAAGGCCAAGTTGATTATGTAGCCGCTTGATACATCTTCTGCCACCTGAAAACGCCATGTAAATGTACAGGGACAGACTCCAAAGACCTGTTGTGGGTAAAGCAGAAAACCACCAGCAGCTGAAAGAAGAGAGAAAGCAGGATCTGCTCCTTCCTTTCCAAACATCTGTCATTATTGGCTCTTTCAAACAGATATTTAAATGTAGCATCCTGGATCTTGAGCCCCTGCGTGATTGTTTCTGCTGCACTATGCCAATCAAAAACCCATCAGTCCACACCAGCAATGAGCACACAGCCTCATCACACCCTGATGACAGAAGATCATGACATGTATTGAGATGGTGGCACTGGACTTACAAAGGCAAAGGCAGTTGGATGACAAGGCTTCCCTCCAGAAACGCTGCAGGCTCCCACAGGTGTGGGGAGCAGCCCCACCTGTACGGACGCTCTGAAGCTTCTGATGTATGAATACAATTCCTAAGTTGTCAGTGAATGTATACATTCCCTTGAAAAGCCAAAGTATGCATAACATTTAGAATAATTCTATTTTTTAAATGCACATTGGCATCTGCATAGCCAGAGATAACCTTGTTTCACAGGATGTGCCGTGCTCAAGGGATGTATTACTATTATAGTCAATAGCAGGCAATACAGCAGTGAGAAGAGCGGAGGGGACATGGGTTTAACTACTCATGGCTAAGCTAACATCTTCTGGAAAGTGACTGACTACCTGGCATCGGTGTAGGTCCTGGAACAGTAATTGCTACAGTAGAAAAATATTTATACAGAGTAGCCAATGTTTAATTGGGCATAGGGAAAGGCGAAGGAATATCCCTATATATTTTTAGGTGTATTTGTCTATTAGACAGCTTAGTTAGCTATAGGTCACAAATTGAAAGATGATTTTCAGAGAGCAATGTTTTCTTTCTAAAATGGAAACTGACACTGAAATAACATTTTAAATTTACTTTCCATAACCTAAGTTATAAGTGCTTAGGAGTCCAAGTCAAGGAGTAGAAGTTTTTAACTATCACATGACACGAATTCATTTCTTACTTCTTCCAATATTATGTTCCATACATATTGATATTTTCTGCTTCCCTCTATTTTTATACATGAGATGTTTAAGATGCATAAAAAGACTCCACAAAATCTTTTTCCTCAAGAAATAAAAAGGCCTCCTCCAAAAGATCAAGGCAAGTGGCTTCAGATGTTCAGCTTTCAATCCAGAATAATAAAACTATTTTCTGAAAACAAATTTCATTCATAAGTTTGGACAATTTCTTTACTCTGTCAAGCAGGCACAATTCACTACAAAAACACCAAAATTACATACAAGGTGGTTATATACCAATTCTGCTGAAAAGGATCTTAGAAGGTAAGTGGGAAGGAAAGAGAGTATTTTTAGCAGGTCATAAGATACAAACATAAACCAACTATGTCATGCTGCTGTAGAGAGGGAATTCCTCAGACGAGGATACAGAGTCAGGCACACAGCCCACGGGACAGATGAAGGTCCTCTCCCATGATTCTCAGTATTGCAAAACCTCAAATGGATTTAGTTTTAAGCTTCCTAAACCAGATGCAGGTCAAATAAGAACAGTCAAGAGACTGTTCCAATACCAAGCACTACCAAAATTAAATACCTGAAAAGGCACAATAATAAAACAGAAAGAATTCAGGTTAATTCATACAATACTGCAGAAATTAAATGTATGACAGCTTTCAAGCACTTTGAAACACAATTTTTATCCATATATAGCTGACAGTATGTTTACTAAGACATTCAGTGTTACACCAATTAGATATTAAGTTCAGTTCTTTTATTAAGGTAAGGAGGAGTGCAACACACTCACAGACCCTGCCCTGGCAGAAGAAAGCACTTCTGGAAAAGGGATGACAAGTACAAAACACAGTAAAGTGGTCAGGGAAGGATTTAGTTCAAATTTAGGACCATATTTTTGTCCCTGAGGTAAATTTTTAACTACCTGTTCCACAAGCAAGGTATATACTTGTACATACTTTGAAACAACGTTCAATAAAAGGGATTACCTGACAGTGGGGAGCTATGAAACACACCATGCTGTATCAAGTAATAACTTCTTTCTTGCTCCATACCAATACTATATTTTATTATATCCATGTTTCAGGTTTTCTGGCACGTATTTGCATGAGCTGGGTAGATTGCTGCTTTCCAAGTCTTCTCCATCTCCTACCACTTCTGGTATTTTCTGGGTTTTCCACTTCTATTTCTTCTTCTTGCATTCAAAACAAATCACAAACACTTGATGCAAAATGTATCAAAATGCTTCTGATATATTTGAGGTTGGCTGTCTAAGAACAGCAATGCCAAAGAATATTGGTAATACCCACAAATATTTGACCCATGTCAAATAAAACATGAGGTACTTGGTTTGTCTTGCTTACTGTCATGAACTGTTTTTCATAAAGAAGTAGAAGACAGATAAACCTAAAAATACAGAGTGATGCTCACTTTTAGACAGATCTAAAATTATTTTTTTGCCCTTTAGTAGAACCAAGTTTCCCTAACTAAACTATTTTTAGATGCCCATTATTATTTTTTCCAGCTTATAAATTTGTTACATTCAAAGCACCTACAAGAACAGAGGAAGGGCAAGAATGTGTTTTAGAAAAACAGAAAAAGTCATGTTTAATAAACTTTAAACATTAGGCTTACAAATTGTGCCAGCAACGTTCCATTATCTTGTTTCGATAAATGCTGAACAGCCCGGGAAATTAATAGAAGCTTCATGTTGCAGTGACAAAATTAAGATAGGTTTTGGTGTACCTATCAGTCAGCTGAAATGCAGACATTAACATACTAACTTTGTGGATCCTTGAATGACATAAGTGTCAAGATGAAAGCAGCTGACTCAAATGCAATCTGAATTTGAAGTGGAAAAGGAAATGGGGAAAAACTTTAAGGAACCAACAGAAGATCTAATTTCACTTTTTTTTTTCAAGGTAACACCATGACAGGATTTAAATCCTAAATGCATATAATTCCAAATGACAACACTGAACACCAATGGCTCTGCAGCTATGATATTGTCTGTGTTACTAACCTTGCTCCTCACCATACTCTACCTTGCCTCCCTTTCCCTTCATCACCAGCAAAACACTTCTCAGGGTGCAGTCTAAGTATCATCTGAGGAGTCTTTCCACTCCAAGTGTTAGGACAGGGAAGGACTAGAGACAGGCCATGCTTCCCTACATCTCCACCGAGCTGAAATGTTTCTCAAGTGCCAAAACATGCACCTGCTCATGCAGCAAGGTAGGTGAGGAGGGGACTGTGGGTCTGCATCTCAAGTGACTGGACTGGTGGCAGCAAGTCTCAGCATCAGTTGGTTCTCAAGATGAAATTCCACAAAGAAGCTCTCAACACCTCCTTCTCCTCACACAGAACCAGACTGCCTGGTGAGTAGGAATTAGGAGATTGGGAGGGTGGGGAAAGACAACTGTCATCTAAAAGGCCCTGCTGGTACCTTGACTTGGTTTTCTGAACTATCAGCAACAGTGAAAACTAAAACTAGAACACAGAAAAATCGATTAATCTGAATACCCTGCTGACAACCAGAACAAAACTCTTCCCCAGGTGGTAACACTGTACCATTACCTGATGGGAACTGCACGAGCTGCCCAAAAGCAACACCACTCAAAGCACTCATTTACAAGGCAGTAAAGCATTACTGAACACAGAGTGCTGTACTTCACATCATATCATATTTGGACTATTTCAAAAGACAAACATCAATTTTCTAAAGCTTCTGGTGTGCTCAAACCACCTCCCTGAAGATAATCTCACTTCATAGAACTCATCTAAAAACTTCAGGATCAAAGGAACTGTTCCAGATGACATGGCCTGAGGTGAAATATGAATACTAAAGGCTGGAAGTAGCTCCAGCATAACCCTGCACGATCACAGGCTGGTCACTTCTGTGACTGTTAGCATCAGCAAATTCAGTGTTTTGGAGGAGAGGATATGCTTTACACTGCATGAGTTGAACAGATGAAAATTAACCAAAAAAATCCATTCTTTGAAGACTATTTTTACATTTTCATCACAATAGAAGAATAGGAGATTATGCCTAACATTTGGTTGATCTCTGAGGAAAAATCCACCAGTGAATATTTCACTAACAACCTTAGCACAGAGTGCAAGATGCAAAATAACACGAATTGAGCTTGAGAGAAAAGATAAAAATTACACTGTTTTGGAATGCCGAATGTAAATACATCATTTTCAAATGAAACTGTCAAACATCTTGTTGTGGTCGTAAAAACCAAATCACTATGCAAAATGATAATATAAGAAAAGTCAATTGTATGTTTCTAATAATAAATGCTCTTGTGGCTTTTGAAGTCACAAAAAAACTCTTGGCTGAATTGAAGCATTGATTTCTGTAGTTATTTATGTGCAGTTCCTATTAGAATTCTATTGAATTCCTTGAATGGTGAATGGAAGTGCTTTTGAAAACACACACAAAAACTGTTAAACAAGGGACAAAATAAATGGAGAGTGTCGTGTTGCCAAAAAGTTTCAAAAAGTCAACAGAACATTTCAACATTTTTTGAAGTGCAAGCATGTATGACATGGTTTGACAGAAAATAAGTCTAATACAATAACAGTATTCAAAATACATTTCCCCATCACTCCTGAAGAGGAAGCATAAACACTGGTATTTGCTTCTCAGACATTATTTCTAAATAACTTGCAATACTCTTGAAATATAATATATAGTAAAACAGAGTTTTATTTTACAGAATTTTAAAATGCTATCACTCCATATTTTTGTCCACTACACACCCAATATGATGACATTTTACTTACTATGCATACAGATATATCCAAAGTGTATATTATGTTAATTATGCTAAGAAAATAAGGATATTTATACACTGCCAAAAGAAAAGGTTTCACTGTGGGTTTTTCTGAGTACTAACAAGAGACATTTAAGTCTGGAAAGCAGATTTTTAGAACATAGCTTTCTGTTTACAGCAGAAAAATAATAACATTAGTAAGTTTATCTTCAGAACTTCTGTATCAGCCTTTTATTTTAATAGAAACCACATTTGTTTTCTCATTGAAAGTAATGAGCACTTCTAAATTAATCTTACCACAGAGTGCTCTTCAACAACTTAAGTAGTATCTTATTTTAAAGCAATTTAAAATTATTATTATTACAGCATTACTCAATACATATATTAATTTTTTTTCCATTTTTCCTAATTACTCATGGCACACTCATTCTGCTCAACTATGGCAACTTCTTTGAATCTGCAGTTACACATCTTTGTTCCTAACACGATGACATAATTTGCTATCACGCACCACTATCCAATGAGGGATGCATCTCTGGTCATATAACACATCCCAGCCTATTGTACACAACTGCTGGAACACACACAGTTATCATGGCACACCACAACACAAAACATATTCAAATGAATATGGAAGACTTCAGTGAAAAAAGGCTTTTGCAGATACCAGAGCAGCTACAATCGTTTCCCACAACAGTTAGAATGAATCCGTTTGTCTGGCAAACAAAGGAAAAAAAATACTAAAGAGGTGGATTGGAAAATACTTACATCAATGTAACTTCGATATAGAAAACAGAGATTTGACAAAGTAGCTTTACTGGCAACATAAGTTCTATTCAAAGGTGGCTGAACATGAGCTGAAGTTTCAGATGTTAATCAGGTTTCTCTTTCAAGCTACTCTCTCACATATATTTCATTAGTATAATTTCTACAAGGCACTTTTATTTCTGTTTTCTCAGGACTGTGTATGTGCTTCCAATGCCAAAGAAGTTATTATCTACATCACCCTTATTCAGAGAAGATGCTTTTTATGAAAATCCTGCAGAAAGCATCCAGCATTAATGAGCTCCCATATAGCTTTCCTGTAAAAGGAGGGAGAACATATGTAACTGGGGAGGGGACAGCACCACGATCATTAAAAGAAGGCAATGCTTCTGCTACTAACTACAACCGAGTCTTTTAATTGCTCACTTCAGTTTTATTAAATAGCTTACAGCTATCTAGAGGATTTCTAATCTTGCATTTAATTAATCTCAAGAATGAAGTTCTCCTGCAGGAATTTCCTCTTGGAGGACTTTCTGTCAGATGTTCATTTTCAATCTATTTTCTAGTCCTCTACCGAGGAATTCTGTTCTAAGTGTAACTGTATGTATACACCCTTAGTGGTTACTCACACCTCATTTCCTCGCTGTATGTCTCTCCATCTTTCAAGTGGCATGTTTCTGAAAGCAGCAATATTTTAATTAATATCTTTATGATGTCTGTTATTCAAATCTATACAATTTACTTAACTATTGCAAAGCTTCAACATAATCCAGACTTTCTGCAAGCGTGGGGATTGTGGAAAGTCAAAAACAGCTTTACCAAAAGAACCCAGGGAACATCCACCACACTGCATCCCTCCCCAGGCACACACTCCCATGGGTCACTTCCCCAAACAGATCCAGGAACTGTAGAACAAAATACTCAAATCTATACTATGAGAAAAGGGAAGAGACAGTATCACCAATACCGTAAGTCTCCTAAGTAATAGCAAACCTGTTAGGTGAAGGTGCCAAAAAATTGTAACCACATTACACCACCCAGGAAAGCAAAGCAAAAATAACGTTTTCCCAACAACAAACTCCAAAATTATTTCCTTAGTCCAAATTTGAATATCTAAGGCCACTTCCAGCCTGAGTAGTTTACAAATCTGACTTACATGGTATATTTCAATATGTCATACAATGAAAGGAGAAGCAAAATATTAATTAGGGAAGGGTTAAGAAAGGTAAGAAACTTTTGCCACCATTAATGTTCTGTCCCTCCTCACCTAGCTGCACGTGTAGCAAACTTGAGAAGAGAGGATAGAACCACAACTAGCAGCAACTGCATCAGCTCTTAGTACTGAAGAATCTCAATCAGTAGTCTCACTTAAGCCCACAGGAAATAAATAAGCAAAAAAAAAAAATTCAAATCATTTGGAGGTAAGACCCCATAATATAACCATCTGGAGTGTTTGTTCCATTGTAATACAACTTCTGCATTTCAGTTTCTCCCTCCTGTGGTGGTGTGTGCCATGGTTATTTCAGCATAAACTTCACAACAGGTCATGAGATTTGTGGACAATTAATAAAAAGTATTTACCTCTCCTTTATCATTATGTTTACCAAAACCCTACACACTTTAACATTATTGCAGGGCAGCTGTCCTCCTCTTTCTCCTCTTTTCTATCCCGACTTAGACAAAATTGATACACCCCTTCAGTTTCAGAGGCAGACACATTTCAGTCTTTCAAAACCTTCTTTTCATAAATATTACATCATTCCAAATATTAAAGAGATCTGCTCCATGGAAAGCAGGTGCACTTGGATGAGCTAACAGAATGCACTGTCTCCTTACAGAATCAACACACAAGCCTAAAACATAGTAAGGGGGGAATTACTTGCAGATTAGGATTCCCATCCATAGCCTCATTTGCACTCAAGTACTAAAAACAGACTGTGGCATCAATCCCAACTGCAGCCTGCCTCCCAAAAAAGAGGCAAGAGCCTCTTCCAAGGGAAGTCTTCATAGCAGCTCACAGTTTGGAGGTTACAGGCCACAGATTTAAAACTCAAATGCCAAGTTCCATAAAATTTTATTTTTAAGTCAAACAAATTGATACACATCCCCTCTCCAAAAGTAAAGCTTTTCTAAATAGGGGGACTCTGTAAACTCAGAAAAACATTTTAAGAGCAGTAGTGAGGCTCTATGCAGTTTAGAGACAATGCAAAACTGGCATATGCAGTGCACACACGCAATTCGTATGGGAAAAAATAACTTACAATGCAACACACCACTGGACATCAGATTGGTCATCTTTAACCCTATTTACACATCAAAAGACAAAAATATGTCTCACTTTTTCAGATGACACTAAAAGTTTGTTGCACATATCAAGACAGACAAATGCAAAGTGACATATGTTAATTTTAACTCTCTCCAAGCCAATTTTTCATGGGAAGACTGCAGATTTTTTCCCCAAAAACATCTCTTAATTCATTGACAAGGCTAATAGAAACAAAGCAAACCCAGTTTTATTATGTGATCTTCCTCCTAAATTGTCATTTTTAAAAGCAGAAGCATCGAATCATAGCTGCAAAACCTGAGAAGCATTTTTTTGGTACCAAGAGAACTATATTACATTTGGATTATTTTACATTTGGATTATTTTTTGTTCAAATCAGTTATAAGAGCTTTAATTACATTTAACATGTTTTGCAACTTCATGGCTTAAGAGAATATAAGGGAAAGCACCATCAAGAAATTATCTCTTGGTCCAGATAAAAAACTGTGCTAAGCTGGAATTTCAGAGAGCCTTAATAGCAATAACTGTTCTTCCACTGACTGGTATATTTTCCAGGTGCTCTTACTGACCATGTGGTAATTTCTCTACCTGAAGGACAGGAATTAACAACATTTCCAATTTATTCAAGCCTGAACTAAGTATGAAGTTACTTCAGCACTGTATCTCTGTTGGCACATACAAGAGAGCACAAGTTCTGGTGTGTCACACTTGAATTTCTCCTTTCAAAAACACAGCTCTGCAGTGTTATCAAATCCATTTGCTGGACTCTTTTGCAAATACCACCTTCCACTGTGACCAGAAAACACAGAAATCTCGCTTGTTAACCTCCTCCAAGACAAAGTATGCCAGCACATCTCTGAGACAAAGGAGCCACAGCAGGCTCCTTTACCAGCTGCTGCATGGACAGCGATCTGCTGCAGATACAGTTTCAATTTCTGGTTTTAAACCTGACATAAAAAAAGCAAACGACTTAAATAAGTATCGTTTTCTCATCTAAGAAAACACCACTTATGTAACTTTCATTGAACTCAATAACTGACACAAGTTTCAGAGCACTTCTGATATAATTTGTTTCTCATTTCTGTCTTTTGCAGCAGACACAAAACATTCTTTGGAGGTTTGGTTGGTTGGGCGGCTTTTTGGGAGGGTGGGTGATTTGTAGGTCAGAGAGATGTTGGTACACAAATGCAAAAAACTGGCCAAAGGACTCAGGAAAAGCTAAAATACACTCAGCTGTCTTAAAAGTTAATATCCTTTTGGAGACAAAATGAGGATCATTTGCTTAATCCAAGCACAGTTAACAGCACAAAACCAAATCAATTAAAACTGTTACTCCTAGCAAACACCAGAAAAGAGCTTACATTTAATTGTTTTTTTTCAATTAGCTTATTAACACTATCAAACAAAATAGCAAAATCACATAGAACTCAATACTTTCAGACTTAAACTGATGTTTCCCAAGAAAAAGCACCAGTCAGAACAAGGATTTAACTAGCAGATATTTAGCAATTTTTAATTTAAAGTCCAAAACCCAGGCTAATAAGAGAACTGAATACATCCTCCTTAAACCTAATCTACACCATTCTAATTTTAAAAAATTTAAAATTCCAAGTATGAAAATATTAATCTCTAGCAGCACTATATTTGATTGTCATTTGAAGATCTGGGCTTTTGGTCATGCAGAATAATTCAGTTATTATTCTCTAATCTAGTTACCCTGAAAAAGACAAGAAATAACCAGAAAGGCAATGTAAGAATGCACATGCCATAAGAAGGGGATTGTC
>VXBC01005816.1:221733-317819 GCA_013399945.1 Ploceus nigricollis
CGGCTGCGCAGTCACCCGGCGGAGGGCGGGGAGGCTGCCCCCGAGAGCTCGCGAGAACCGGTGGGGGGGCGGGCACTGTGCTCTCCTTTCTATTGGTCCGTCATGTGTCCGTAAAAGGTGGAGGGCAGGACCGGGAGTGCACCTGGCGGTCTGATTGGCTGAGCTTACCATGGCTGAAGGGGCCATGAGCATGGATTGGTCCGCTGAGCCGTCACTCACGCCGGTAGCCGTGCGCTGAGGCAGGCGGCCCTCAGGGGCGCTCGCTGCCTCTGATTGGTTCCCGCCGCTGTCCCGCCGCCTTCACCTTCCCCGTCGGTCCTGCTGAGGGGGGTTATGCTCGTGGGAGCCGCTGGCTGCTCTTCAAACCGGCTCCGTTCGGAGGGAAAAATGAGCCACAGTGGAGCAGTGGGGGTGTCTTAATGTCGTAACCCTCCGTCTTGGTCACATGGCCACCCAGCCTCACCCTGCAAATGTCCCAGAGGGTCATTACAGCCTGTTGGTCCTTGCCGGAGCTTTCCAGAGTATGAGGTGTATTGTGCCTTCTGGCCACATGAAGATTTTCATATGTGGCCCATGGAAAAGTTTGCGTTCAAAGACGTGGTTTAACACAACCCGGTCCTTTGATGTACTTATATTGTGTATGAAAGGGTTTGGTTAAAAATGTCTTTAATGTCCACTTATTAAAATACAACCTCTCACAACAAGCTCTTTACCTAGTAACAGACACACAGAATAAGGCTGGGAAAGACCCTTAAGATTACTGAGTCCAATGTTTGGGAATGAGTTCTTGAATTTCACAATTAAATTCCTAACCATAGCAAGATGTGGAGTAATACTGAAGGAGTTTGCATGTTCTCTTCTAATAAGGAAGCTTTCTAAAATCTCATTCGTTTGATGTTTGCAAACCTTATATACATTTCCAGCCTAAACTGTTCTTGTGCCAGTTTTGTTCTTTTGCTTAAATAGTCCTTCCCTCTTAGCAGTGTTCTCCCTCAGTTACTTTTAATAAAGCAGTCCTACCCCCTCCATGTTAACGGGCTAAATAATCCAAGGACTTGTAACCTCTCCCATTTCCTTTGTGAGAATTAGGATATACAGGATACTCCACATGACTTCTTGCAGGAACAAGTTGAATCAGGGGTGAGAAGACTGAATTTGGGGAAAGCAGTCAGACAGAAATTTCAGATCACAATCTCTGGAGCACTTTTAAATAATAGACTTAATGATAATGAGTAGAAAACCGTTATAAATTGCTGAGATTTACATTTTATTAACAGAAGTCTAAAAGATGACAAAGCTTGAAATGTGAATGATTCCCCTGGATCAAACAATTCCTAGAGTTATGATTTCATAAAGCCCCAAAATAATACACACAGCATCAGTAATGCCATTCCTTGTTGCATTCCTGTTTCTCCAGCTCTTCCTGAACGTCTCTGTAGTTACATTGACAGACTGATTGTGGTGCAAGTAGAGACATCCAGCAACGGTATCCTCCATTTGTGAGCTGCTGCCAGCCTCTCGAGCAGGGCATATGTTCTTCTGTGCATTAAAGGCATCCTTGGCTGCAGAGTTGTCTTGGTTTCCCGATAATTCTCTTTCAGTTCATGTCGAATTGCACACGTACATTTCAATCCATTTGCACTTAAGATTCCGATTCTGCCTCTCACATTTTCATATAATTTTCTTGTGCATGGTTTGTGTCAAACATACAGTTATGTTCAATCTGAGAAGAGCAATAATTAATACATTGCTTTCAACAGAGTGTGTGATGGAGGAGCAACCCAAACCACTCAATGTGGTGACCACAGAATTACACAACATCATTTTGGCAAATGCAACCTTGCTGTGTTACAAAGGGATTTGTTTTGCTGATCTAACACAAAATTGGTGACACCTACAGATGTTATATATACATTCCAAAGTTAATTCCTTGCAATACATTGTCTTTTCTGCATTTTGTTGTTTACAGAAGACTTGATTCAAAGCCCTAAATCAAGGCAGTGGAAGATTCCCACCATGTGCAGAGTACTTCAGGTCAGGCTACATTGCAAGAGCACTAAACAGATATTGAGACAAAGTTCTCCAGCTCATGCTATTACAACAGCAATGGAGCAAAATTGCACTGCAGAATGTTTGAGTGCAGGTATTGCTCAAATTCAGCAAAAAACTTACTTTGCAGAATTCTGAGTTACATGTTATATACCCTGAACAATCACTTCCCAAAATTATGAATGAGAGAAAGCAAACTGAAATGTCACTTTGTCATTATTTACTCAAAAGAGCACATTCCTTTCTCATGTAAAAAGTGCATTCAGCTCAATTCTCTTTCAAGAGCATGGCTCTTTCATATAACAGCAAGTTTCTGGCTGTTATCTGTCTGTGTACATAAGGAATGGAAGCTGCATTTTGTGAAAATATTTTGCATAGCAATAGTTTAATTTTCAAACCAGTGTGTGGGATTTATCTGTACTCTGTTGATGCATTTTGGGGAGGATATGTTATCTCATGGCTTGTCATGTCCTGCTAGCAAAACACCAGTATCTTAAACTGTTTTGTACAGGTTAAACCTCTTGTGTAAATATAGAAGCAAACAAAAGCTTCTCCTTTACCTAACAGACCCATGGTATGTGTTTGTGCCAACAACCTTATTACTCATGCAAGACCTGCCAACCAAGCTGTGATTAATTTATGTGAGAAAACTGTATATTAAAAATGTGAATGGGATTTTAAGCTTCTCACTGAAATACATGCAAACTGCTTTGTGGCCAAGAAGACATACTTAAACACTGCATTAAAGCAATTCAAGATAAATTACTCTCACCACAGGTGGAGTTTAGCTGTGAAAAGAGGAGACAAGGCACTTAATGCTAAGCTTGATCAAGCATAACGTATGTTTATTAGCAGATACATTTTCTATAAAGTAAGGTCCTAATTCAGCAAAGCCCTTAGAACATACACACGTTACTCAGGGAACAACCTTAAAGTTAGCCAAATCCCATGTGGGAAGTGCCACCGCACAGCATAAATGGCAGAGAAGTTTGTGCTGCAACATGGCTTTGGGATCACTGTTAATATATCCATAGTGCATTGTATGGACATAAATACTGAACATTAGTGTTCAGCAATGTCCTAAGCTACGGGGACAGAAGAATTTTGCTGCTTGGGACAGGGACTCACTTTCTCTTCAAATTTGTGCAATTCCTGGTGCCATAGGGCTGCACAGTACTAATTGTTAGAATACTGTGAAATAGTAATTTGTGGTAATAAGCTTGTTGCAGCTATCATCCAGTCTGGAGGCTGGCTGTATTTCTTTTATAAATATATGTAATAGATAATGCTCAGAAATGCACTGAAACTGAAAGATAATGGAAACATCAGTACTTACAGTTTCTGGACCATGTTTCACCAAGTCCTTTTTTTCTCCAGCCAGCCTTTGACAAACTTCTTTGCCTTTAATGCACATCAAAGTACCACGAGGTTGAACTTCTAGATGCACACTGGAAACAGCCGAGTGATTTTGTGAAGTCCACTTGAGCATTCACTCATGGAATACTGATATTTTCTGCTTCTGTCCAAAAGAAGAAGCATAAACTCTGGCAAGTAGCATAAACTGGCAAAACAAAACCATAATAAACCAGGTAAAAAATATTTTGAAGCATAAATTTTTTTTCCCCAAACATATCAAGAACAGATCTGCCAGAGAATGTGAGGAACTAGCAGGCAACAGAGATGTAACAGAAGCATTCAGGGAAAACAGGAGAAAACTAAGTACTTCTTTTCCATCACTGTTCTTTTTGGCAGATTTTGAGGTGATTGCCACGACAAAACCTTTTTTAGGGGCATGGTCAGAAAAAAGATATTTGCAAAACTGGGTGTCTGTGGTTTTGGAGCCAGTCAGTAAACTGTAGAGTACCTGACTGCCAGGACAATGTATTTTTCACTCCAGGGTTCAAAAGGAGCTTGGATCTGAAATCGCCAAACTATTAACTGTGCTTTGTAATTTATGGTTTGGAGTGAACCCAGTTCTGGAAGAATACAAATTTTTAGACAAGACTTCAGAGAAAACAGAAATGACAATCCAGTCAGTCTAACACATGGCTCGTCACCATGTAATGAGAAGAAGCAGAAACTGCAAACCTGGTAGTGCTTTAAAAATGTCAGCAAAGTCAGCAAATATTGATAAAGAGGAGCTGGCTTATGTAGACTTTGTATAAACACTGGGACACTGGAGTCTTCAGCCTTAATCAACTCTCTGTTGGAAGAAGATTTGTACCAGCTTCTGCTATCTTCTTCCTCCTCTCCTCCTCCCAGCTTGCTTTTACTCTCAGTCTAATTGCCACAGAAAGGAAATCCAAATGTGTGGCACTCGGGGAGACAGAGCATGTTTGGGGTATCTTCCCAGTCTGGCCCATAAAGGAGCTATGGACATGATGTGAAGAACATCTAACATGCAGCCTGGATGAAGCAACCACATATAAAGATTTCCCCAAACAGTTTTACAAAGCCCAGGAGGCAAGCTCTCTTTGTGATTAGTAACTGCTTCAAAGGGAAGATGGATGGGTAAATGATCACAAAGGGAGTAACCAGTGAGATTCCAAATCCACCTGAGCTTTACAACATGTTCACAAGTGGTAAGTGAAACAGGATTGAACAGTGTTTCCTAGGGATTCACAATTATTCTGGAAAATCAAAACCAAAACTGCAACCATAAAATAAAATGCTACTGTATAAATCTTCAGGAATCATGTTCTTTCCTTTAATACAAGACAAAATTCTGCTTATAGCACCTTGACATGTGGTAGCATCTTAAGCATTGGAAAACCATGAAAAAACAGGAAAAAAGTGAGCAGATTGATCAGAAAGACAGAATACCTTCTAAGACAGATCAATTACTCTGGAACTACTTAGAAAATAGATGAGAAATGGGAGATGTAATAAAGGTATCAAAAATCAAGTCTGACATGGGAAAGGTAAACAGGGAACAATTACTCATTTCTTACGAGAACAACGATGAATCTAATAATATTTTTTCAAATGGAAGTGTAAAATAAGCAAAAGGAAGTACTATTTAAACAACATCTGCTTAATTTGGATAATTCATCATCATGAGATCTTTTCGATGCCAAAAATACTTAGGGTTGCAAGAAGTTCCTAAACAAATTTACAGAAAAACAGGCTGCTTTGCAGAGAAATGGAGAGAGCCTCCAATTCTGTCCTTAGATAATCAGAGATTGAACTGGTAAAGAGGAGGGGAAATTAAGCTGTAACTGCTCTTTCCTTATATTTCCATTGTAGGGAAATGCAGGGCACCAGGTTCTCTGGACTTTTGGTGTGACTCAGGTCAGTCTTTCTTATGTTACAGCTGCAGCAGAAAGATGTCCCCACCTCAAACCTTTTGCTTCCTGTCATATCCTATGGGGACTGAACCTGAGAAATCCCAGTAAAACACTTAAATCAATGAAACATCTAATGAACACTTTTAGAACTTTAAAAGGGATTTTTGAGATGAGATCCAGTGACCTTAATTTAGCAAACCAGTTGCATAGATACAAAGCCAAAAATGACCGTTTAGTTAGACCTTCATTTTGACTTAGCCCAGAGAACCTCACCCAGTAATTTCTGCAACAGGCCTATAACTTTGGTTTGAGCTGTGTTGCATGTTTTAAAATAGTTTTTTTTCTTTTTCTAAGCCCATCATTAAGCAACCCAGCACTAACAACTGCCGCTAAAGCCTTCTGGATTTGAAACTTTTCAGAAAATTTCTGGAGTATTGGGAGGAGAGAAAGGTACATGCAAAAAGCAGAGTATAAGTGGGCTCCATTTGTGGGGAATTATTTAAATTCTACTATTGATTTCTTTCTACAGTGATAAAAAAATTGAAGTAACATTTGAAATGAGCAGCTCACATGTACAGGTGTCACCTCCACAGGCTTTATTTTAATTTTCCCTAACTTTACGTTGACCTTTATTTGACTGAATTGTAGGTAACTATCCAGAAAGTAGACAATTTTCTTTCAAAGCTGAAAGTCAGATAGCACTGGTTCTAATAAGAATGATTTAAGTGCATAGGTTGCTGTGTTTTGTACTCAATGCTATTTACATTTCTGTTGCTAAGATCCCTGAGTGAAGGCCACCGTACTTTATTCTCTTAAGGTGACATCAACTTGTGTAGATAAGCAGTGCACACTGTACATCAGTAAAGAAGTTGCCTGAGTTGGTTTTGCTTCTTTGATCTACAAGACAAACACTGGAATAAGCTCACGCTTTCAGATGGGAAGTTTCATATTTCAGCCCTGTTTCCAGTAGAACATCAGGAAACCTTTTGAAAAATACCAGTACATATAGAAGAAGAGAGGAGAAAATGGCCTCGCTGTCATCCCTTCCCATTTTTTTTTCCTGTGGATTGTAGTGCTTGGTTACTTCAGCCTTTCCCAGGCTTCTTTATAAAAGTTTGCACAGAACTCCTCACTCATGTGAGACCCAGCGGAGACCGTGTGTCACCTCTCGCTGCGCCGCAGTTTCACAGTTGTGGTTTTGAGGTCGGCATTGTCTGCCAACAGCCAGCAGCAGTGCAGGGCTTTTCCCCTGCTGGTAAAACATAGCCAGAAATGCAACCCCAGTCCTGAAAATGTCTTTCTCCATTGCAGTATAACATGACATGTTTCCAAAGTAAGTGTTCTTTACAAATATTTCTGAAGAGAAAAATAAAAGAGCATTTATTGACTGTTGTGGTTTGCTCTGACCTTGAATTAGAGTGCGGTACAGAAAACTGCCAAATTTGGCCTGTCCTAAGAAAAAGCAAAGATGGCACAGCAGCAATTCAGCTAAACAAAACATATGTGCAAAATATTTCCTGGTGCACCCACATTCTGGCCTCCTGCAAAAAAAATTGCCAAGACAGATTTTTTGACCGGTTAAATTCTTCCAGGAATTGTACAACCTGTTCTGCATTTTTGATTCATAGAATGTTCTGTCTTCCTGAAGTGGTTCCAAAGTTCATGCCATGATTAGAAAAAATTTTAGAAAGCTTGGGCTGATCCTGTAGAAATTAGCCAGACTAATTATAATAAAAGGCATCAACATTTACAGAAAATTTGGCTCACTGCATTTTCTAGTCAGGCAGAAAAATATTTTCAGATCAAGAATGCAAAATGTTGTATGTGTTCCTTTTTATTTAAAAATATTTGTATCCTAAAAATAGTATGGATAGAGTGTACCAGATGACATCTGAAACTTTCAGCAAAGACAAGACGACCAGAGAGCCAGTGGGAGTTTTCAAACTATTTGCCATTTGGTGAATAGAACCCTGGAAAGATGCTTTCACAGACACAAAAGTGGCTTCTGGGTTACCAGGGAATAGAAGAAGAGAGATGCCAGTAAAGGGTGAGTTGGCAGCTCTATGGACTGACAACATTGAAAGCAGCAAAGCACAGTATTACTCTTACACCATTACTCTCTCTGCACCTTCCTTACTCAACCCCAAAGGGACCACACACGGAGGACAGGATCTCTCAGTGCTTCATGACTCTGGTGACACCACCACCAAGGCTAGCATTTATTTGCACATTGAATGTGGCTTTTATCTGATCTATAGCAGGTCTGTAATGTTACCCGCAGCTCATAAAATTTGCTTGTTATCTAAAAATCTTAGCTTTCATTTACTAGTGTTACCAACAGCCATGGTACTGATGATTGATAATGACGATGTATCTAGTCATAATAGTTGTGGGGACTTGGAAACGTGAAAGTTAAAAAAGTCAGAAAAAAACCCAAAGAACAACAGAATGAAAATTAAAATGCACCTATATTATTTCACAATCTTGGAAACAAAGTCTTTTTTGAATGCTTGCCTTTACCAGTAAAGTCGTTACTGATACTCACAAGTCACCTTTAAGACAGTAGAAAGTGTGCTTGTATTCCTCTCTGCATAAAAAGGAAAAAAATCTGGAGCTCTTTCTCTCCAGTTTCAGGCTCAGCAGTCACTGGACTGCAGTGAGAGGGGTTTTTTTGGTGATGTCTGCTGCCATTTCTTAAGTACTCAAAACCCAGGATAGTTACCCTCTCATTGCAGTGAACTTGTTCTGGGATCACAGGACAGGACTCTCAGCAGTTCAGAGGAGTAGGAAAACATCAAGTAATGAGGGGCTGGACTGAGATTAGGACAGAGCTGAAAGGCACTTTAGGAGATGACCTGGAAGGCATTTTGGAAGACAGCTGAGCAGTCCCACTGCTTGCAGGCAGCACTGTCAGCTCTACTCTTTGCACCAAGGTAGGAAAACAGGAATCCCCCCCTACTTTACACCTTCCAATGTGCTAATGGGGATGAAGGAGTGACCACATCTGATCTATCTTGCTTCCAAGATTTAGTAAGGAAAAATACAGAATGGGGAACCCTTGAGTCTGCTGCCTATTGGTTAGTGCCACAAGGCTAATGCAGATTCTTCTGTAATTGCTTGCTACACATATGTGGCAACATACAGAGGCCTCATGAATTGCAAAGAAATTGTATCTCAGATAATTTTGGATTAATCACAGTTTTCTCTAGAGGTACTGTTAATGAGGGACATACCCTCTACTTTGTATTCCTGCCCAAGGCAGCACATTTCCATGCCATATCATGAGGAACTGGCTCTACAAACCCATCATTAATTTCATAGCTGTCTCCCCCCTCTAACAGTGGAGGACCCTCCACTATGAACTGTGCCTAGAGGCAGACTCTGGTGTATGGATTTGTGCTTCTTTGTTCACCTCCCCCATAAAATACTAAAGATGTTATGCACGTGAAAAGTCACAATAAAGTTTAAAGATAATACTTATGAAACAAGCCTTCTATTCTTTACTTTGTAAAGCTCACAGTTATTGAAAATTAAGATTTCTTCTCTTTTACCATGAATATGCTACTCTAGTTTGTTTATAAACAGAATATAATAATGACATTCAGAAAAAATTATATTAAAAATGTTACACTAAGCTTTTTTTGCTGCTGTTAAGTAATTACGCAGAGGAGCCCATTTTTCAGGACCTGCTGAGATTTGGTATGTCTCAAAAGCTAAGCCTTTGAATCCCAGATTAAATATGCAAAGGCAGCGGGAACAATTCCTGCTTTGCTTGTGCATTCACAACTTCCCTGAGCCCTGCAAGGTCTGGCTGCACCATGGGTCCTGGCCCAGTCCTGAGCCAAGTCCCCTGTGAGCCAGATCTGGCTTGGTGTTTCCAGTGTGACCAGCTGCTGCAGCAACACTGACATCATTTGGGTCATGCAAGGGCTAAGTCAGGACAAAATTTGGGGAACAGCAACTCTGGCTCTGTAGTTTCATGGGAGACAGTATTAGCATGAACTCAAAAAACACAAAACTGACTAGGCCAGGACAGAAACATTATTGCTCCAGCAAAAGCAAATTTAAACTAAGTAAGGAAGTTTCTAAAGGACAATTTGCCTTCATAGCAATTGTGTACTTCAGACACAGAGACTCTCCTGAGCTGAATTCAGGCCAGTGATACCATCCTGCTCTGCCTGGATTAGAAGCCTTGCACTGTACCCAGTTAACTGCAGCCACTTTGCAGAAACCATCAAAGTATTCCACTGAATGATTTGAGGGAGTATTCCCAGTATTCCCCCTCCCCAACAGGGCACACTTTCATCCCCACTGTGCACCAGGGTTAATGGCACTGTTCTGCTTTGCATTTTTTCTGTTATTTACCCTTTCTCCACTAGATGCTACACTGAGACCATCAAACATTTATTGAGTCAAATAACATAAATTTGAAGACTTAGCACAGAATAGTGTGTTTAAAACAAAACAGTGACAGCATTGCTCTGTGTGGTGTGAGGCTGAGACTCATGCATTTCACATTGGAGTAACTGCTCTGACTTCATCAGAGCTTCTTACTTGGCACTGCATGAAAGAGGGATAAAGCAAGTTTGTGTTTCCTGGCATTATTATTCATATGCAATTGTATCAAGAAATTACCTAAATGTGTGAAATGGTTTACTGAGAGTGCCACAAAATCTAAAATTAACCAAATAATATATGTCAATACAATGAGCTAGTCCTTTTTTCTATTTATATCTTAGAAATTCAAAATCACATGCTGAGCTGGAAAATTACACTAGATTATATTTTTTATGAAGCTTCTTCAAATAATATCACAGATGCACATTACTTTTCTTGATGTTATGCAAGCCTTTGACCCAGGCAGCTGGGGAAGTGCTATGCAGTGTGGCTCCCACAGAGCCTGCCAGCCTGGTTTTAACTTGTGCATTGTGCAACATCTTCTGGTAAACAACCTGAGATCCTCTTACCTCTCAGTGCAGGCAGGCCCAACCAAGCACTGCTGCACAGCCTTTCTCGTGTGACAAGTTTATTGGATAAATGTGTTCCAGCCTGTCTTGGAGGCTCTACTTGGACAAAGCGAAGCGAAGGTCAGAGACTGTTTCAGCTAATTAAGGTCTTCAGGGCTGTGTCTCTATCAGGTCTTTGGTTACCCCCCATTCCTAAAGGCCTGCTTATTACGTACCATACCACAGTATTCAGAAATGTGCTGTGTGTTATAGCCCAATTAGCAGCACTTTTTTTTGTTTTAAGAAAGGGGTAAATATAATTTGGGAAAACTGCAATATGACCTGGTTAAGATACAGCATCAATGATATACTTCCTTTTCAGCAAAAACAGAGCTTCAAAACCCTGCTATGTTGGCCTGTCTTGCTGTGACATGCTTTAATTTGCTTATCTGCTCTTAATCTGGGAAAAGAACTAGAATAGAAAAGAATGGTTTGTTGAAGCTCAATAGGGCCTCACAGCAGCCAATATTTACTGTTCAGGAACACAATCTGCTGCTGGTGTGATGAGGTTCAAAATATAAATTATATACATCAGCTGAGGATCTAGGCCAGATGCTCAGCAAACTGGGCCCTGGCCTCCTTATTGACCATTCACAAGCTCATCTTCAGATTAGCATAGAGAAAGGTGGATTAAGAGTGTGGGGAGGGGGAATCTCCTTTTTTGTTTTTCCTTTCTTGTAGACATGGTTAGGCTTAGATCAGTTTAGCCAGTGGCAAGATGCAGCATTATTTATTCTAAGCTATTTATTCTAAACTCTTTACAGTGTTTCAGGCCAGAGGTTTCATTTTGACAGAATTTCATGTAGTACTCTGCAGTGAAGAGTAGAAGTCAAGGTTAGGAGTAAAAGCCACAGATTTACAAAGAAGGGCCCTAAATATTTTTACATTGCACTGGTTACACTGAGGAGCTATTTAAAATAAATTATTAAAAGTATTTAAAAGAAATGCTTGTCCTCTGGTAATTAACTTACTTAATATTTACTCCATCTGAAGAGTTAAAACCCAGCACAAATCCCAGCCTCAAAGTAGGTCATAATTCTCTGAAAAATCAGACATAAGATCATGACCTAAATGAAATAGAGTTTGCTTCATAATGATCCTGGGAAAGAAGGGATGGCCAGTGGTAGGGAATCAGCATGTCAAAGGGAATTGTAAATGGGAGCTTTGCAGAGCTTTCATCTCTTCCAGATGGGTTCATCTCCAGCTCAGGTCAGTATTGACTGAAGACTGTTACTCTGCACAGCCTGTTCAGTGCCCAGTGACTCTGAGAATTGAATCATGTTCCCAGCAGACAAACAGTTGCATCGCGTAAAACCACCGCTAGACCTGAAATTAATTTCTAATTTTGCTGGCCGCCTTCCAACAGAGAGGTCAGGCCGAGGAGCAGCCGTAAGGATGAGAATTCCTCCTGGCAAAGCTGGAGGCATATGGGGGGCACAGACCACACGGAAGGGTGGATGTGGCAGGGCAGCAGCAGATTTGCACGTCTGCTGTTCAGGCAGGGACTTCAGTCTTCTGAGTGCTGGTGGAGCAGCAAGTTCAAGGGCTGCTCCCAGGTCTCCCCTGTGAGAGGTGGTTCATGGCAAGAGAACAGGCTGGAGAGAGACCATCACAGCCAGATGTGAGAGCCAGCAAGGCCGGGCTGCCTCTCCCACAGCCCTGCTGAGCACCTCTGCGAAGCTGCTGGTAACTGCAGGCAGGACCACACAGGTGACTCCATGGAGTCAGGCAGTGTCACAAGGGGTGACTTAGAGAAATCATTCTGTGGCATGTTATTGCCAGTGCGGGAGGTAGGAGGAATACACATTTGATAGGGTACTAAAAAGGTTTAAGTGATCTCATGTGTGCAGATAAATATTGCTCTTTATCTGCCTGTACTAGGAAAGAAAGCAAAAATATCCCTGTGTTTCTTTTCCAGTTCTGCTGGCTTCTGTGTTTGGACAGCATCAGACAGCTTTTGGGTGGAGAAATTTTGCTTGCTAAGGAATACCAGGGAGGAAGCATTTAGTTTTCAAAGTCCCTGAGTTGGAACTTATTCTTGCCATTTGTAAGGAGAAACCCAAACATTATATGGACCTTTTTTGCTCCAGTTAACCATGCAAGAAACAGCAACAAAGCCAGGAAGTGTTGCAGTTTGCAGTATTGGAAAGCTTGCTTAGAAAGAAACAGTAATAGCAATTACTGAAAGCAAGGAAGTAATTTTTGGGGCCGAATTTCTTCAACACATTTATATTCTTATAAGATTAGTTAATATCCTTGTCTTGCATGTGATGAATCACACTGCCCCAAGCCATGTAGAACGATGCACTGCTGATGCTAAATAAATTTAACTTATCTTCAAATCCCAATTGTTGAGTGCCTGACTGTCATTTTGTGGTAGAACTAATCCCAGGAAAATCTAGGTGAGTGATACCACTCTCAGGTATCAAGCACAGGAAAATGCATGCACACATAAACTGACCCTATGATACAAAATCTCAGCAGATTACCACTTTTCTATTTAGCACATTCAAGAAATACTGCATTGCTTCTGCACTGTGCTGGCTTGGGCTGGGGTAGAGCTCAGTTTCTTCACAGTAGCTGCTTTGGGGCTGTGGTCTGGATTTGTGCTGCAAGCAGTGTTCATAATTCATGGTGTTTTCATTATTGCTCAGCAGAGCATACACGGTCAAGGCCTTTTCTGCACCACCCACCAGTGAAATGGCTGGGAGGTGCACAAGGAGCTGGGAGGGGACAGAGGCAGGACAGCTGAGCCCAAGTGACCCCAGGGATATCCCATCCCTTATGGCATCATTGGTGGTGAGCAGCTGGGGTTTTTTGCATCACCTGTCTTTCTGGGGGTTCTATTTCTCTCTCTTTCATAATTTTCTCTTCATTACAAATTCTTATTAATATTATCTTATTTTTGTTATTTAACTGTACTTATCTCAACCCAATAGTTTTCTCACTCTTCCAATTCTCTTCCCCCATCCTACCAGGGGCAGTGAGCGAGCAGCTGTGTGGGGCTGAGTTGTTGGCTGGAGTTAAACCACAATGTACAACAACTTATTCCCTCTCATTATCCCCTCTCACTCTCCCAATCCTCCCTGCTTCTCTCCCAGTTCCACTCTGGCTTTTGTTAACTATCTTCTTGCCTGTAACCTCTTGAACTTGAGCAAGTTTTTCCAGACTGATCATATGTTGGGCTGGTACAAGGCCATTACTTCTGGATTCATCCAAACGTTGCATAGATCCTGATGCACTCCCCCACCTTTCTTACCAGCCCTCTAACCACAGCATCTGACAGCACATCCCTGACTCTTGTTACACTTTGTTCCTTCCAAAAACTTCCACCTTTGGAAGGTGGAGAGTCCAATACGCCGTTGACTCCTTTTGCTGTCCTTTTTTGTGGATCTGAGGATCCTACTGAGACACCTCACACATATTTTAGGGAAAGTAAAGAACTTCTGAAGGTGGAGCAGAGAGGAAATTAAAACTTTGTGCAGGATGGCTAAGCCACATGGAGCAACCATTTACCAAGTGTGTAAAACTTGTAAAACCAAATTTGCTGGCAGGTAGACCAAGTGGATAAAACAGAAGTTATATTTAGGGGTTTAGAAAATGTCCTTACATAGAAATAAGAACTGTGAGAATGCTCTTTTTTCATGCATGCCTTGGATCAGTGCTTTCATATGAGGATGAGACAAAGGGCTTCACCCACGCCCAGCACAGCAGGTTGTGCCTGACATGCAGTGGCAGGGTACACTGGCACTGGAAGCTCCCCATCTCAGGGGATAAATTACTCATTTAACTCCTGCCCACTTTGCAACACCCTGACTCCCTTGCCTGCACCATTCAGGGTGCTGTGGCAGGTGCAATCTTGCACACAGGATGTGCTGCCATGTACCCTCTCACTGTCTGGTTTCCATGTGTCAAAGTGATCATTTCTCACACCACTGCAATACCCCCTGGCAGGGCACAGCACAGGTTTTGAGGCTGTTGGAGGACAGGCACTGAGGCAGCTGTAAAAAGTGACAGATTTTTATATCCACCCACTGAAGCACTGTTAATGCATCATACACAAAGTTTAATGGAAAAAGTCAATGCTAGGATCACACTTCCACCACAAGTGAAATGGCTTGTTGTGCACATCAGTAATTACACTTCTTGGCATTTTACCCAAGGCTCACAGTATTTTTTGTGGAGCTTTTTGTCACTATATATTAGTGATTTTGCCAAAGCTGAGCCACAGATAAAGAGGGAAATATAGTGCTCAATTGAAAGCAACCCAGGTGCAGTAATACAATTTGTATGAGGCAAATTTACCAACTGCAGTGGGCGTAGTTCTCTGATGGATGGTCAGATTGACTGGTCCCTGTAGCCTCATCTGGCCCCAGATGTTGGAATTTACCCTGGAATAAGGTCCACATAGGGAGGCGCTCTGAGCCCACCTGAAGGCTCATCACTTGTGATTTCTGCCTTCACACCCCACCTTAGGAGGAGAATACAGCTCTATACTATCAGCTTCGACATGCCAGCAGTACTGCCAAGGGGCTGCATATCTCAGAGTAGCCTGGGGGGCTGCCCTGCCAAACTAAGTGTAGAAGTTTGGCCAAGTGTGCCTCAAATCTATTAATTTCACAACTGAAGGTCAGTTTTGCTAATACTTATAACACACCATGCTATTTATATCTAGTGAGAGTAATGAGGTCTTGGCTTATGCATCATTTAATGCTGTTAAAATTTTGCTGCAACTGCCAGGCTGGGTTTTTTTGTTGTTGTTGTTGTTGTTTGTTTTTAGCAGCGTGAACATCTTGGGTTTGCTTGAGTGAAATAAAGAATTAGATCCAGCTAGAATAAAATTCGAACATAGTTTCTGAAGCTGAAAAACAGCATTAAAGTAGGTCTTTTCAGTACAAACCAATTCAGGTTATTATTGCATGAATAGCCTCTCAAGAGAAAATATAAATGGAAAATATATATTTTAGATACAACTGCTCAGACATTCAGCAAAATAGATGCATTTTTGCTTTTACATCACACAGAGCTGAGGTGACTAAAACACCCTGCAGAACCGTGACTTGGACTACATAACCTCGTGTCAGAGCCTGCTCAGATCCGCAGTGTGAGCTACCCTGGAGCTTGGTCTGAAGGCACTCTGTCCTGTCTCAGCATGGAGGCTGCAGCTATTTATTCCTCACGTTGCCAATAGCACCTCATTTTCTCCTAGAGGGGTCTTCAGAGGAAGTCAGGTACTTACCAAGCAAAGCTTTCCAGAATGAAGGCTGCTGAGGGAGGCAGCGTGAGGAGCCAGAATACATTAGCCAGAGGCCAGATACCAAGGATATAAAGGAAAATAGAAAAGTGGAGAGGATTTTGCCTGTTTGAAACAGGTCCTTAATGAACATGCTAAGATTTGATACAGCAGAGATCAATGACTTCCTAAAAACACAGACTACTTGTGTAGATAACATCAGGTATAACACAGGGGAAAAAACCCACAGGAATAACTCTGAGAAGGCATCTATCAGAGAGTGTTTAAGGCTAACTCTCTCATTTAGAATAGCATGTAACACTAGTTCTCAAAAAGAAAACGAAAATAAAAACCTGGTCAAATCTGGAAAAGTGGTAAGAAGGTCTCAAAATGAAAAAGTAATGCCTCTAGCAGTGAGGTGTCAATAAGAGCTGAAGTGTGAAGTTGTGCTGTTTCTGTAAGTTAAAACTTCTGTCTCAAGGGAGGGGGAAAGCAGATTTGCCTTAACGAAGAGTCCTGTGTGATCCCAAGGGAGGCAGGCTGCCCATTACCCACGGCTGACATGCACTGTCAGCTTCTGGTGGATCAGAATTCTGCTCACATTATTTCCTAGTCAAATCCTTTATTATTACTTTCAGAAAAAGGCGGTCCTGGAGTTGTAACACCAGCTCTGTACCAAATGTCTGCACTAAGGAATCATTTCACAGATTTTCACAGACAGTGTTTTTCAGAACTGTCTGCAGATAAAAAATGTGGGCTCAAAATGAATCCTTACAGGATACCCACTAAGTGGATTCATGGCTGATCATTCACATTTACTGCTGTCTCCTGAGGGGATGCTGCTTAACAAGCTCACCGGATGGCACGGCTAATTTGTAAGTCAGTGTTTCAGCTTTGTCACTTACAACATGCAGCATCTTTTTATGCAGCAAGAACATATTTAATTTACATACTCAACATCATCAAGCTGTTCAGGTGTGACCATGCTATAAAACCTACATGATTCTAGTACAGCTTTGTGTAGACATTATTTATTTATTTGCTATATCAGTCTACATCAGCAAAAAATAAATGCAAGCAGAAAAGGCACATGAATTTTCTTTAACTTAAAAATCAGTCACAAGAATCTTGTTCCTACAAAGACCATATAGGCTGTAAACCCGTATTTTATGTCTAAACATATCTGCTTCTTGCAGTCTTTTCCAGTGATTTACAGTGCCAATTATGCTAGAATTGGACATATGGAATGGCATCATCGGGGATGATGAAGGTCTGCAAGCTCTGTATAAAGCAAAGGTGTTTTAAACAACACAGCAGTTAGATGTTTGTTTTCCATGAAAAACCAAAAAGGTATAGCTTTCTGCACCCAAATTAAACCAAAGGCTCAAACCAAACAAAAGCAATACATTGCAAGAGCAAATACAATGATGAAATAATTTTACATATGCATCCATAGAGGATATCAGAGTGATCAATTTGCATACCCAATTCTGAAATAAGATTCCTGTGTGACTTGTTGGTTTTATTGCAATCTTTTGTTCCATCTATAGGAGCCTCCACCTGTGCTGCCAGCCAGCTGCAATAGGCTGTTACACAACTCAACACATGTCCCAGTTAGGCCCTAAAACTGGTTTCACCCAGCTCTCAAGATTTCATTTCTCTTGAGAAAAGTAATTTACTAATTGTGATGTGTACTTAAGGCTTCTGGTAATGTCCTGTACCTTCAAGGCCCTGCTGACATCGTGTTCCTGTGCTTTTGGTGGCCTGCACTATATTGTCCTGCTTTTTTTCAGTGAACTTCAAGGCCTGGCTTCCTGATAATATAACTCATGTTTCACTAGCAAAATGTGTACATTCCCAATCTAAGGTCACTGGATAGTTTGATGTACAGAAATAATGGCCTGTTGGGAAGTGCATAAAGATAAGCAGAGAGATATAAATAGATACAACACTTTCTTAATGTTCTGTTATTAATATATCTTCATCGTGGTAGCATGACTGCTGTGTTATCAAAACTGCTTTACAACAGATGCAAACTTTTAACCAGACATATGGGTTGATACAGTCTAGAGAGCTCTTTGAAGTCAGAGGGCGAAAAATCGAACCAGCTTAACTTTAAATCCTCTCAAAAAGCACACAGTTTTTGGAATCAAGCAACTGCAGTTTGCTTTAGAATGACAAGCTTTAAAAAAAGCTAAATCTAAAGGAAATGTTATTACTGTTTCACAATATATTTTTCTTTTTTTTCTCTTACACACACCTCATATACATCTCTGGCTTGGAACATGGGTTTGTTCACTGCCTGTCCAGGGCTTAACAACAGGATGCCAGATTCATAGCTATTTACATTGCTTGACACCCACTGCCTGCCTAAATGTCAATTATAATGAAACAGAAGAAGAAACATGGTGGGGAGATCTTTTTGAGTGAGCTTTCTAGATTATTGTGTCTTGTTTTTCACAAGGGTTTGTCATCTTTCATCACAGTGTCCAGTAATCAGTCTTATCCATCTTTTGGTATTTCCCATCAGCAATCTCTTCAGATTCTAATCAGCTCTTAAACACTAAATTGTATCAATTTTAAACGTGCCTTTTGTATTGATAAGAAAAGGATGTTTAGGGTTAAATGAACACACACAGAGCCCTACAGAACATACCCCTAGTTTGGGCTGCTGCATTGTTCCTCAATGCAAGTCCCAAACAGCCTCCCTGGGACTAACATTGCCACAGCCTGATTTACACACAGATTTAGTATCTGCAACTCATTATCATATTTAAACTTCTGGGTGGCTCAACTCCTTTGAGAAATTGGACCTAACAGCATTCTACACAGAAAAAGATATAAGTACCTATTAACCTGTAGCAATTTACCATAGCATTTATAAAGATATGAATAATGTGCAGAGTCATGCACATCTTACTAATGCAGACTGAATTATTCATTGCAAAGCTGGGCAATATTTTTATCAAATAGTTATTATGGATAAATATTTTCCTTATTCAGTACCTTGATGTATGTTTGAATAACACCTTGCAAACAATTCTTCATGCAAATGTTGCACTGAAATATTAGCTCTTTCTTCCTTTGAATAGTTATTTCCAAATCAATTTCCTTTGTGTTATTTATTCATTACAAATGAATAAATGGTATTCATGGAGCTTGTTTCTCTCTAGGCTAATAAACAGACTTGGTGTTAGCCCCCAAGTACTTGTAATCTCAGCTTCAAATGCGCAAACTCTTCCACATAGTGGATCTCCATGCTATCACAATATTTCTGGCATCAACATGGAGATTAAAAAAACACAGGAAACCAAGGAAAAGTGACTCAAAAGTTCAAAATATTAAGTCAATGCATAGGTATCAGTTATCTGTCCTTATTCCATTGACTGTCATTCTTTATGTTGGTTTTGATCTTTCTGCCCTTTTCTTCCTTTAATGCCTGAATACACTCAATCTCATATTTTCTTGTCTATTTGTTTGAGACTGACCAGTTTATATTTGCTTTCACTTAGTCCTCAATTTCTGATCAAATGCTGCTCTTGCAAGACTGTAAATACAAAAACTCTGTAAATAATTCTCCAGCCATGCAAATATTCTCCAAGACTTAACCCCAAGGCATGCAGGCGCTCCTTTTGTCTCCTTTCCTTTAATTTTCAAATATAAACACACCATCACCATGAACAAAATTCACGCTTGTCATCAGTGGCCAAAACAGGACAGCCCTGGCATTTTGTGGTGCAAAACCTTGTGGACAGCCTGTACTTCCTAAGTTTCAGGGAAAGTATTTCTTATAAATTATAGACAAGATGTGCATACTGTGAGATAAAATGTGGCCAGTGATTCCCAGCTCCTGGAGGCACAGGCTGGCTTGTGTCCATAACAATCAGGGCTCCCTCCCTCTTAGAAAGCTCATGCACACATTACAGGATGGCCCTTCTTATTGTGAGACATCATCATTACTGTCATTATTACTGTTATTACTGCTACTATGGTAATGCCAACAACAGGGAGCTGGCTTTTTTCAAATGCACTGTGTGAAATAACATGGTGCCTGTGCTGCAGCCCTCTGGAGCAAGGCTTTTACAGATCATGCTGGTGGCCTGGCATGGGGTATGCAGGAACATGGGGGCTCTGGGTGACACTGGATAACCAGCCAAGGTGATGGGGAGTCACTGGCAGAGTTAGGAGAGACATTTCAAAATCATGCTCCTGAACCAAACTGAAATGCTGGTGCAGGTGCACCCTACAGTGTGTGCACAGATGTTACTCTCCTGCAAGCTCCCTTCTGCTAGAATGAAATGCTACTTTAAAAATGCTTCTAGCTGCAAACTGGCATTACTGCTTCCTCCCAGTAATGAGGCTCTGGCAAACCATTTACTAGCATTACAATTTACCTGTACTCAGCTTTGCACTTGCATTTGCTGATCACTGCAGCTGAAGCAAAAGAAAATAAACACATCAAACACATGCACACATTACTTAAATATAATGCACATTACTACTATTTTGTCCTCAAAACAAATAAGAAAAACAGAAATCAAATTAACAGAACAGAGTCTCTGTCTACTCTGCCAGCTACTTGAAAGTCTGTTGTGATCTCTGATCAGCCAGATCAGAGTCAGATATTTATGACTTTGTAATTTTTGAACATAGAAAAATGTAAGTCATAGCTACTTTTAAAAGAAAACACTAATGTGTTGAGAAAGAAACGATAATAGCAGCACAGATTCTGGCCAGATCTAAATCCCAGGTAATGGAGAGGCACAGGGGATTAGGATAGGATCCTGTGGTCCAGTGACAGCCAAACTAAATGGTGATTATCCAGTTCTAGTTTAGGCAATTTTCCATTCACCTATGTCATGTCGTTTAGAACAATAACCATAGGAATTATTTAACATCTTTATTTACTGCCATTCTCCTGCTTACAGGTGAAGGCTGCAGCAGTTACCATCATAAAAGAGGACCATATGGCTTCAAGATCAGAAACAAATTTGCTAAACCCTGTATTATTTTAATCCCTATCTTGATAATGAAACACCAAATGAGAACAGAATTCAGCCTAAAAGATGAGGTGTCAGAATAATTTTATATCTTGTCACTAGGTAATGACTGTAATGGTGTCTCTTACTTAGGTACCTTCATTAACAACTTAATGGTGAGAGCATGTTTTAGTGATTGTGAACATGTGGAATACTCCATGTTCTGGGGCAAAAGATTAGTTTAATGAGGAGAGAGCCAATTTCCTGAAGAAGTGCCTTATATAGTTCCTGCTTTTAAAAGAAGAACAGTAACATGGACAATTTATCATTACAAGGTATAAAAACACTTAACTTCATGGTTTGGTGCATTTATAGCACTCCTGCAGAGGGGAGAGAGATTAATGGATTTTTCTCGCATGGTAAAATAGGTGGAAATCTATTCTTCCAAATCCTTTTGCTCAGTAGAGAAACATTCATTACCAGGAGATTGGGTTCAAAGAGCAAGCTATCACTTAGCCTCTCAGTCACTTCATGTTTCTCTACATGTTTATTATGTTTTTAGGCACACCTTTGAAAATGTGAGCCACAGCCACCCAAACCCTGTGAACAGAGCTTTGATAAATGCTCATATCTTTCAAATACAATGTACTTTATTTTGTTATAAGCAAGTAGCTTCAACTTCAGTGGTCAAGAAACAATAGCAATAACAAAACCTCAAAACAACAGTGCTGCAATCTTTAGCAGAAGTAAAGAAGCTGCAGCAAGGAACAACCATGAACATTGTCATCTAGTCCATTTTGCCAACAAACGATGTTTCTCTACAGCCTTGGCAAGCAAACCTTGTAATTAGGCTTGCCAAAATAAAAACTGGCAAAAGCCTTGATACCTGATGTGCAAAGAAAAGAAATTAGTACAAACCTAGTATTTACTTTGTCTGCATCTTTTTCAGAATTGAAGCAGAAAGGCTTCAGTGTCCTTGAATATTCATCCTCAGGAAAAAGCTGATCTAAATTTGCTGTCTTGGTCCTTCACAGTTCATGTCATCTTGCATTTTTCCAGTAAGTTTAAGTAGAAACAATTCTACAGGGAAAGTTTAATTTTCTTTTCCTATTTGCTAAATATAAGATTATTTACCAGCCTACATCTGCAAGTTATGACAAGCTTATCATAATATAAAAAGACTGTGAGTTTAGGGAACTGAGATTTAGCATATTAAAAGATTATGGTTTTAAACAGTCTCAAGCTCTCTTGCTGTTCTGAAGCAAAACCCTTCTGTCTGAGCTCTCAGGCTAGAAACCCTTCTCCAGTGCAACCATCCTATTTCTTGCTGACTCTGAATAACATACTTGCATAAAGATTCTGTCTGTCTAGAAAACTGTATCATGTTAGTGGTCCTCTGTTATACAAGAAAGATGAAATAAGCTGGACAGACATCAGAGAAACATCTCCAAATAGAAGATATCCTTATCCTCACACAGGAGTGAAGTTACATGAGATACTTGGAAATTTGGATGACAGCAACCAGTTTGGTGATGATGAATACTTAACTTTTGTTAAACAAAATGCTTTTCCCTGTAATACTCATTTTTGTTAATGCCAGTCACCAAATAAACCAGACCAAATAGGGGATCTTTAGGCTGATGGTGCACAAAACCCATTCTGCTTTGGGGTCAGGGGGACTGGAATGGTGCCTGCCACTCTCCCCAGCCCATGCTGGGCTGGCACACACAGCACTCTGAAAATCCAGGTAGGAGCCATGGCCAGGATGTTGCAACTGCTCCCCTGCTATCTTGGCGAGACAGCTGGTGCTGTGCTGCTTTTGAGAAGACAAAAGGGCATCCCTGGAAGGGCTCCTGTACTGAATATAAACCTGACAGGCATCTTATGACCAAATCCAAGGAACAGGAGGAGATGTATAAAATATGCATTATTTGATCCTTGTCAACTAGGAGACCTTTCTGTCTAGATTAGCTTAGCTTTCAGGACAGTCAGACTGACTATTCGGGGCTCTATTTAAAACAGACTGTTTAGAACTTATGGTGGGGTAAATTCATGTAACTCTGCTGATTTCACAGGAGCTGTTGCAATTTAGATGAACTGAATTTCTAGTTCATATTTAAAAACTGTGACTTGCTTCTAACATACACACATGTGGAAATGTTGTAATTTCAGTATTTTACTGGAAAATAAATGTTACAAGTGATTTACATCCTACAGACACACAATAAATGTGCGAAAAAATTAATTGATATTGCATTATTCTCAACTAAGTCTTCTTTTTTATAATACCTAAGTTTACATGAGCTGTGGCACCACATATTCTGACTTCTCTTCACTCCTACCCTGTCACTTTTGGTTATGAAATATCAGAGTTCTCAAATACCAAATAATTAATTGATTGTGGGAAATCCAAACAAAAAAAATATTTTCCCAGTATGAAGCTGCTGTTCTCAGACAATCAGTAAGAAACAGAAAATGTTAAATCTATGTCCATAGAAGAAAACTGTCTGAAAAAAAGCATATTCAATTTTACCATGCACCAGAACCACTTGTCCCCTCTGATGCCCCTGCTTCACTTCTTAACTAACTCTTACCCATTTATGGTGACTGCCAATAGAGATTCTCACACATCAGTATTCTTCCACCACAAACAGTACAATCATGCTAATTTTAATCACCTAAAGATTTCAAAAACCTAGTGCTTGTGTCTGGGGTTATACAATAAGGCTTTTCTACAAAAAGCGATGCTTTGCTGTGATTTCTTGAACTAGTAAACAAAACAATGATCAGAAAATTAATATTAATCACTTTAATGGAAATTTATATTCTCCTAGTAAAAAGCTGCTTTTGAAGAGTAAGGGATCAAGGGATGCCAACCAATGAGAAGCTGGTTCAGAGACAGAAAACAAAAAATAGAAATATTTGGTAATTTTTCTACGTCACATAAGCTTGATTGCAAAATACTCCTATGTACCATAATAAAATCAATCTGTTTTGCTAAATTTATTAATGAATGAGTATGAGAGAGTAGAGAAAATAATCACTTTGTAGGCAGGAAAAAGAGGAAAAAAAAAAACCTCAGTAGAATTTGACAAAACTAGAGAGTGGCTCTGTTGATGAAAATCCCCATAAAGATGTATATTAAAACACACTACAGACCTGAAAGGGGGTATTCACCCACAATATAAGTTTAAAAATCCTGCAGGATTGCATTTGTATCTGATCAGGAAAGCCAGCAGGCTCTGCTCTCCAGAGGCTGCAGATACACCCACCACAGTCTGGATCAAGGCATTGAGTCAGCCTAAGCATTACCATATTGATCAAGGTGTCAGATTGCTCAAATATTCTCTTTGCTTTCTTATGGACTTCTCACCAAAAACATAAACCACTGGGACCTCCTGTGTTATAGGCAATTTCTGTAGCAAGTGGTTAAAACCCTATTTTTTTAAAATGATGTAGAATAAGCACAAACTGAGAGCTACCTGACAATAATATACACATCAAGCCTATGGTACCATTTGCTTGGCCAACAGATACCACAGAGTAATAGCAATGCTGTGCTGATCATTTTTTTCCATTGTTGGCCAAACAGAAATTTTTAGGGACAGAACATAGTAGGCACCTTGGAACTACCCTATTTTTTGAGTGGCAAACTTGGCACAAATAAAAGTCTTGCCTCTTAGAGAGGGGTCACTCATTTCTTTCTGAGGGATCAATATCTGGGCTGCTAAAGGGCCACAGCTCCAGGGGAAAAAGAAAATGGCTCAGTTGGCAAGACAAGACATCTTCTGCATATGCCTTACACCAGGCTTTAAGCAAAGCCAGTGCCTGGCCAAACCCTCTTGACTCAAATGGCATCCTGTCCATCTGTAGTGACTAAATAATTCAGAGTTGCTGCAGTGTGGACACTTCATTTTGGTCTTATTAATAAATGACAGCAACCTTGGGCCAGTCTCCCTTCCCCTTGGTTTGACTCTCATTAATCAAGCCCTCAAGCTAGATACTAGTTTTCCTACCAGCATGGCCTTGGCATCTAAAATCTCAGGATTATGCAAGGTAGATGTAACATTAGGTGAACCAAAGAATCTCAGCCTGCAACTCCACTTCAGCCTGTTAATTCCAGGAAAAGCAGTCATGTCCTCAAAGTCTTTGTGCTTTGCTGAATTCCTGAAAAAAGTTCTCTTTCAGGGAGAATGTCAAGTGTTATCCCCACTGGGCAGGAGTTACTCAAGCACATATGCTCATCACTGATTTGCTGCCAGTGCACGTGTGACTGCCTGCCTGCCAAGAGGGACACAAAGTTCACATCTGACATACAGAGGCTTCCCCTGGATGTCCTCTGCCTGGCAAACCACTGCTCTTTGGTCCACAATATTATTTAGTATCGCCAGAAACAGGGCTGGGGAAAACTTCTGAATTTGTGATTTTCCTTAAATTATTTATAGGGACATTGAGTAGAACAGAGTAATTTTTAAGCTAGGGAATCACTGTTTTATAGCTGACAGCCCATGAACCCAGCCACCAACTGCAGGGTGGAAGACTTTTAATAGCTGAGTTACAAAATGTGCAATGAGTTTACGATGGCGTGATGGATGCACACATTGAACACCAAGAAAATAAAACAGCTACACCATGATCTGTATTTTACACATTGCTTTTCATGGAACCTGCTCATGCAGTAAGAAATTTATATTGCATGCTCTTTGATAGCCTGGATAGAAACTAACCCAAAGGAAATGACAAAGTACTAAAATGTACTGTAAAGATGGAAAATTGTAAAAGACTCATGAGGTGATAATGTTTCTGTGCCGAAGTCTGTAGAAAGGGGCTTTTTTGATCATAATGAAAAAATTTAGCAGTCTTTTTGCTCTCCATAAGCTATTTAGTAGCAATGAAAGAGTTGGTTTGATTTTTTTTTTCTTTCCTAGGAAGCCAACATAAAAAGAAAATCCAAGGTAAAAGAAGACTTGAGAAGGAGGCAGAGGGGACACTGTTCCACACTGCTGAAAATAATCTGTCCCAGGAAAACTCGATTAGTGCTTTCTGGTGAGATCAGCTACCTTGTGGGATTACTTGGTTTCAGTCCCTTATTTCCCAAGGAGTTAAACACTTTCCACATTACCTACAATGAGTATGATGCAGATGTTCCTTGGATTGCATGACACAAGTATCCCAGTCCCCATTCTGTTTAACCTACCATAATATTCCCGCTGTCTCTTCCTCTTTCAAAGCCACAATTCCTAAATTTCCTCCTGCAGTGTGACACAGGGATCCCCCCTTCATCCATTCGTGTCTGTAACTCCCTCTTTCATATAATCTCCAGGAGATTATGGCTTAAATCTACAAATTATAAGCCTGAAGAGACAATTTAGCACAGATCTATATTCTCAACATGCACGCTAGCATGTGACACAACACAGTGGGCACAAAGTCACCTCCTGCAGCCATGTGTTAAAAGGACATCCCAGATCCCAGTGGAAATGGGCTGGATCCTAGCAGTGAAGCTTTGGGTGGCTCAGAGCACAGACCAGTCTGATCCCCTCCACAGATCCAGCAGCAGTGACCCAGTGGCTGAGCAGGAATCTTCACTGGTGGGCAGCAGCATGACCGGGTCACTTCCAGACCTGGCTGCATGCTGCCTGCCAGGTAAGCAGAGCTCGTGCTGGGGTGATGCACCTTCTGTAGCTTCCCATTTGTATCACAACATCAGCCATGCCTCCTGCTGGTTTGAGGCAAGCACCTCTGTTGGATTTGGCCATCAATATTGGCTCTCTCTATACCATTCAAAGGAAGATTCAGTACAAAATCTTCAAGATTAAAACCAGAGCAACACCATGAAAGAAAACTAGTGCATAGTAGGTCTGTTCTTTTTCCAGAAGCTTTCATAGTTTAGGCTGAAGCGAACATGCACTCAACACCCATAAAAAACAGCTAAGGAACAATTATTTCACACCAGACATCAGATTGGAAAGTCCAAGTTTTTTCTCCTTTTACTGACGATTTTCATTTTCAGCTTCAAAAATTTGGACATATCTGATCCCAGAACACGCGCACACACATTTTTGCAGAGTTCAAAGCTGCATCAAATCTTCTTCCAGCCTCAGAATAGAACAAACTTCAGAGACAGCCATGGTAAAATTTGGGAACTCTGTGCTACAGGTAAACTTCCCTTTAGTATTTCCACATAACACTTCTCCAATGCAAGCAAATTTTTTATCTGGATCAAGGAAATAATAAATGTGTGTGCCAGCTGAACTGCTTGTTCAGAACACGGCACCACGCTTGGCTACTGCATTTTTACTGCATAAGCAGGAAAAAAGATCTAGTCACCATGTGACTCTAGAAGAAAATGTACCTTTTTTGATTCATCTATTGTGAGGTTTCAGCAGAGATTTTTTTCTTTAATACTAACTGAAAGAAATCTCTAATATGTAGAAAATCCCAATTACTCTTCTTCTCATTCAGCTCTCAGATTATTTCCATGGCTCTATATATCCAGTTCTGCTGCTGGAAAGGAAGAAAAACATTGAAAGAAATGTTGTTACAGTTCAATTTGCAAATACTAAAGCATGACTTCAATTTCTAATACATAAATTATGTGCTGGCCAGAAAAGCAAGAAAAAACCTTTGCCTTTTCACCTGCTTCACAGGTGTAAAGCCATCACACACAAGCAAAGTTTTCATCCAGCCACCTGCAACTGTGCCACAGCTGTCTCATATATGATATAAGCAAACACGATTAGGATTTCTAAATTGTGATTGCAAAAAAACTACCTGAATTTGTAACTTCCATAAAATGATGGATTCAGGATTTCCTTTTATAAAGTGCTGCCATGCTTAATGAAAACTTCAATAAAAAGTTTGTCTGGTTCCTGATTTGACTTTTTCAATATTCAGTATGATATCTTTAGTTTAAGATGAAGAATGGGGAAATCAAAGGGAAATAACTGTTAGGGGATAAACACAATTTTCCAAATTACTTAAAAGAATATATATAAATAATAATCTTTGGGATCACTGGCTTTTATTTTCCTATAGCAACTTCTAACCATCACAGGCATATAATGAATGTCTGAACATTAAGAATTTATGTGTGCTGCCTTAGATGAGCATAATTCTCAACTATTATTAATGAGGAACTATAAAACACACTTCAAGATTTATGCCTAAATTACATGAAGTTTCCAAAAACCATAAATACATCCGTCTGTGGGTATCTACAGAGAATTATATAACACTCTTTTAAAACACAGTCACTGAGGCAGTGAAACTCATCCCAAATGAGAAAAGATCTTACAAGGAAAACTTTCTACAGAGTAATTCTTACCCTGCTCTGTTGTCTGAAATATTTATATAGATGCCTCCAGTCTAGTCAGAAAAATGAAGACTAAAAAAATGGGGGGAAAAAGATTTTTTTTTTCAAAACCAGGCTTGTTATTTACAACATGGCTTGATCTTAATTTTACCTCACCTAGCCAGAAATATGTGAAATACCCTGCAATTTTCAGGAACAGGAAACAAAGTTCCTAAGGGCTTAAAGGGAATAGAAGCTTAAAGGTGACAGAGGCAAATTAAGATCAAAAGTGAACTGGATGCTGTAGACAGCAAATAAGAAATACATCTTTTAAAAAGTAATGCTAAGTGGAAAATTCAAAAGTAACATTAAATTCTTTTCTTATGGCAAAATAGGAAAGGTTTTAACTACAATGCCTGTTTTTCATGTAGTCAAAAGCATTTTTCCCTGAAAAAACATGTAGACTAAATGTATTAAAACACAGGAGAATGGAAGCTGCTGTGGACTTGGCAGGTAAGTACTGTAGGAAAAAGTAGGAGGTGCAAATGAAAGTGCAAGCAGCAAATGAGCACTTAAAAGTTCACAAATCTTGCTTGAGCAAGCTAAAGCAGCTTGTAAGATGAGTCAGCAGGCAGAAGAGGCAATTAGAGTAACAGAGCAAGGGGAAATGAAACAGAGAATGAAGAAACAACAACATTCCCACTGGAAAATGTCCAGCATGTGATAGAAACAAAGCTTCCAGAGGTCAGCAGGTCTGCATTAAACCACTAAACAGTTACTGGATAAAAGTTGTTTGGACACTGCATTTCCTTTCTTCATGTTCACTCCGCAAGAACTGCTGGAACTGTGAACCTGGGATCAGGCTCACAATGTCTTGTGTTTTCTAAATACTCTTAGTCACCTTAATGAGATCTGCTGTTTTGCAAGACTTCTACAGAAGTAGTTTTGCTATACATAAAGGAGGACACAGCTTCAGCTTCACCTGTTACTCATTTATATTGAAAGAAGCTGTTAACACCTTGAGTACATTAACAAGGTTATGTTCCTGCAGACCAAAGTAGAAAGTGATTCTGAGAAACCAGGTCAGGACTGGAAAATAGACCAATCTTTTGATGGAAATTGAACCATGGGAGGAAAAAAGCCAAACTAAACAGGAGAAAGTTCTCCAGTAAGTATGATTTGGGGGAGAATTATTTTTTCAAAACAAGCAGAGAGCACCACAAATTCTTCCTGCAGTATGTTTCTCCTACAGAAAAACTAAGGTAGGAGTCAAAAAAACATACACCTGGGTTGGCTGTCTTTATCAAAGTGCATTTTTGGACACAAAACTGAGTTTTTAAGAACACTCTTTCTCTCAGAATTGGAGACCTGGATAGATTTTGGCAAACGTAGTCTTACTGAGGAGAGTAAAAACTTCCAACTGCAGAGATATTTTAGTGTTCATTTCTGGCTATGAAGCTTAAGAGTTTGGCTTGTACTTTTCCAGATGGGAAAACCAGACTGGTTTCTGGCCAAATTTTAGTAATTTTCTCCAGTTAATGGATTTGTCAGTTTGAGCAGCCTGATTATACTCATATCAGCTTAACAAACCAATATATTGTCAGTGAAAAAGATACCCAGCAAAACATCCATAAGCCGTTTTTCAATGCCTTCAGTTTAATTTGTCTAACATACATTCCTGGAGAATAATAACTTTTTTTTCTGTTCCTAAGTCTGGTTTTGACAACAACCAAATTTCTCTCTTCCTGAAGGTGTCCTCATTATTCCAAGATCTTAAGTATGTCTTCCTACATTAGCATTTTTCTGCTTGAAAGGCATTCTGCCTTCCAATAACATAAGCTGAGATGAGTGAAGTCAAGGAGGGACTGGATGCATGGATAGCAGATTGTCTGCAACTTACTGATTTTTATATGAATGTAATCACACCTGCTACGTGTAGCTTTTAGTGAATGGGAGCAGATAACAGTTGCAGGATAGGGCCTACATACTGCACATAGCAGTACTCACTCCTTGATGGCTCCTCTGCATTTGTTCCTCTGGTGAAAGCCATTTGTGTTTCAGTCATGATGATTTGATTTATACATTCAAATTCACACCCCACCCATGCAAGCCACACTTTTGTCACTGTGGTTGTTTCACAACTGCTACAGCCAAGGGCAAAACAGCAGTAGGCTCTTCCCAGCATCACCTCTCTCAACACCACCAGCTTTCCCTGCAGGGCAAGAAACTCCACAGCTCTGCAGTCTGCTCTCTCACCATCTTATCTGTCAAATTCTGGAAACCACTTTAATGTGAAAAGGGGTGATAGCAGTGCTCTACTGTAAGAAAAAAGGCTGTTTTCTAAAGGACCACTACACTTCAACTGAACCCCTCTGGGCAAGTCCACATACTTTACTCAGTGCCACCGGGCTCTCTGAAGCTCCTGCTTCTGTAAACTGCTAGAGAAGCCAGATACCCATAGCAGCTGATTCAGGAATGGCTGTAATCACATGACTTCCACAGCTTGTTTGTCTTCAAGAAAACTGTCTAGCTCTCAATATTGCTCTTTTCTGACAACTTTATGTTCTTGACCATTAAACAAGCTGAAGGTATCTCCACAACGAGAAACTGCAATTTTTAGGATAAAGAAATATGTGAGTCAGGCCCTGGAGTACATTTCTTACCTTTCAGTGGGAATTCTGAGCAAAGCACCTTGGTGACTCTCATCTCTTGCAGAATTACCCACTAAAGCTTTATGTAGCAGCAAGAATTACATTTATATAAAGAAGAAGTTACAAGAATCATTTTCTTTTCAGTTACATAGAACACTCAGGATAATAACACAAATAAACCAGTCAAGCAAATCCCTCTTTAAACTAGATTTTATCTAAATTTAAACTAGCAACTCATTTTGGTCATTTGCTACTCATACTTCTTCATCCTTTAATCACTTTACCAGACAGAGAGCTTCATATCTGTAGCTAGTATCCATTTTTATGAGATCTCATTCCACTGACATCTCTGTTTTTACAGTTTCTAGACTTAGACTTCTTTTATCTACATCTCCTAGCAATTCCTTTTAGCTTAACATTTTTTGTTGCTTTTCTACACAAAAATTTGTACAAAGTCTGCCTTGTCTGAGCAGCAAAAACAAGCCAGTTAATACTACAACAAGTTCTTCAAATTCCTCAGATTTTTTTTCAGCTTCAGAGCTGGGAAAGGCTATTCACTGACACAATTTACAAACTGATTTGTTTGGCCTTTTCTGGGCCACTGAATGAACTTGCTTTTCCACATCAAGCCATTCTTAGTATGGAACATTTCCACCTTTAATTCTGGGATGCTTGCTTCTAGTGAACCTCTCAAAACCAGATCATTTTTACCACCAGTATGTGGAGTTCATTTTTGATTTCAGTGCTAGTTCTATCTACAGAAAAACATCTGCAGCATAATAAAAGACTTTTCATGAGTACTGTCATGGCCATGCATTTGAGTTGTGCTATTCTTACTTGCCAAATAGCATGGGTGATCTTGCAAACAGCAATTAGCTGGCAACACACACACACAAAAATCTTTTCCAGGACAACCTGCACATTACCAAAATTCAGGGAAATCTTATTTAGTAGTTGTGACTGCAGTTCCTGTTTTCCCTATATTGACATTGTGTTCAACTGTGTAGAGATGGAGGTGTGTAAGCCCTTGGTAAGAATCTGTCTTTGGAAAGAAGGGTCATGCATCTTGATGCTAGCCAGCCCTTCCTTACCAACACCAACGTGCCACAGCAAGTTCAAAGAAGGGTAAATGGAACACAACATTTATAGATACATGGAGCTTCTTGGAGAATCCCACTGCAAGAGTCAAGTGAAGTGCACAGCTGCAAAACCCTTTAGCATCACTGGGCCTTTACACCCTAAGAATGTCAAATAACCACATTAGCTGCAGGCACCATGATGAAAAGGAACAGTAAGGAGTGACAAAAGACAAGTAGATTACTTTAATTTCATTTTGTTTAAACTGTTACTTGTTGTAAATCTCCAAGAAGGCCTTGATTTCCTCTCTGCACTCTTTATGTAGCAGCAGCTCCTTCAACCACATAAACCAAATGGGCCAAGCTCTCTCTGAGAATATTTCACAGAGTTTAGACTTGTCTGAAGGAGTAACAGGAAGATGAACTGAACTCACAGGCTATATAAACCAGGAATTATATTCCAGTCTTGAGTCACTACATCACTCTACCAATAAACTTCTGTGATGTCTTATATTGGATTTATCTGGAAGACAAGTAAAAAAAAAATTAGCTCAAAGCTTTTAAAGACCCTTGCCTAAAAAGTAAAATCTCTTCTTATTCCACAGACCAGGAAATTTTATCAGACTCTTTCACAAAGGACACAAAAACAATAGCTTTATGCCTTACAGTCAGAAAAGCACCAGAGAGGCATCTCATGACCTCATGAGATGAGGACAAGTGCAAGCAATAGGTGATATTTCAGAAGCACGTGGCACAGATTACTTCAGCAGAAACTCAAACATCTCACACTCATGGCTTCAGCAATGGAAAGCAACAGCAGTGCTTCAGCAGTCAGAATATCAATTTTATGACACCATGTGATTCAAAAGGAAAACAGAACTCAGTAATGCTTTGAGCAAACACAGGTGTGACAGTTCTTATTGTAGCAGGTGAAGAAAGGACAAAGCCAAAGCAGAGGACACTCAGCACATCTCTGACTGAGAAGACAAAAAATAATAGAAGTTGCTGGTGAGAATAACGACAGAGATGAGTAGAACTACTCTGATGTCACCAGGGAGAGCTACTGGAACAGCAATAGAAACATAGAAAAGAGGGAACCACAAAGTTTGAAAACTATCACCTTGAAAATCAAGGTGAGGCTATAGTGGAAAGTTTACTGCCCATACACTAAAGACTTCTCCAGAAGATTAGTAATCCTGGGCAAAGCTTGGCCTGCCAGACAGATGGATACAGGAGAATAATTTCCTTTGGCAATGCTTCATCAAAGACCTCACCAGTTTCTGCACCAAATGCCAGACTTATGTCTCATACCTTGCCTTCACTGACGTAACAGGTGATATACATCTACACGTATTTTTAAATGAAATAAAAAACTATACCAAAGCAGCAGAAAAACCTTTTCTCAACATGCTTATCCCACTTGTGAGGAAACAACCAACCCAGGACAGTGCTGTTATATACCACCACTCCTGGGAAACATTCACGGTGACACTGCAGTCACCATGTACTAGAGAGAGCAGAAGTAAATTTAAGCAAATGATGCAGGTGCTGGTAATAATCTGTACTGGTAGGAATTGCAGCATAAATAATGTCTCCTACTGAAGAATGGTGATTGCAGCATAATAATATACACAGCACAAGAACTTACACAGAACAGAAACACTATGTCTTGATATTTATGTAACCACACAATACAGACTGCCCGTTTTTTAAAATATCTGAGTTGTTCCACAGGAGAAACAGCAAACACCCCAGTTTAAATAATAATGATCCCAAAACTCTCCACTGGACTTGCCCCTCCCAATTTGCAAGACTGAAATGGCAGGAAGGCAAAGCAGCATAGCAGAACTTCCAGATCAGTGTCTGAAAAGTTGCCCTTCTCAGCAGTCTTGTGATTTGAGATGAACACAGAACTGAGCACTTTGGAAGCAAGTTTTTAATATTTTAAGAGAGAATTCTTTATTCAAGAAATGTGCAATAACTCTTCCCGAACTATATGCAAAAATAAACCCCAAAATTCTCTTGAAGATACAGAAGGAAAAAAAAAAGAAAAAAGCAGCACAGTGGTGTTCCAAAATACATAATTCACAAGTTTAAAATTCAAGCACTCCCATCAGATTCCTGGAGCTCTCTTAAAATATTAAGGATCAAAGTTCTCCGGTAAGTGTATGGGGTATACCTTATTCTGAACCAGTGCCTTGGGAAAAGGTTACCACTCGGGGCATACATTTTCATCCCTTGTTTGCCCATCAGACCACGAAAAATCCTGTTGCGGAACAAGATTTTATCATAAAATTCAAGGCCACCTCTGGCATAGTCCTTGGAAAGCCTGGCTGCCTTTGTGTCGGCCCTGCAGTCCAGGTGATAGGTGATGGCATCAGAAGAGACATAGTAGCAGAGCAGTCCTCCCATGGCAGTGACAAGGTTACAGAGGCCTCGGAGGATCACGGGGCTGGTGGATAACCCCAGAAGCAGCTTTAGAGCTCTCCCACAGGCAAACGTCCCAGCCAAGCAAGTCGGAGCCACAACTGCACTTGCTAAAGGGCTGCCATTCTGCAAGTACACAACTTCTCTGGCAATGGCAAACTTCTGAGCTTTAAGGGAAAATGTGAGAGCTTCCTTCAAAGCCACGCCTTCACTGCTCTCCCAGTCTACTTCCTTGCCATTTATTGCAACAACATGGTTGACTATTCCTTTTTTATCCTCAGCTGTGCTATCAAAGTTAGGCGGGATGCCCACCAAACAGCCTGCGGGCAGCCAGGGCATGCCAGCACTCACAGGTTGGAAGCCAGAAGTTGCAAAGGCTCTGTAGGAGCCACTGGACTTCACACCAGTATCTTGAAGGACATCCTGAAACACACCACAGAGCTTCTCTGAAAGCTCAGCTGGCTGCCCCTCTGACCAGCACTCGTGCAGCAGTTTGAATGTCTGCTCAGGAAACACATGATAGGAAAGGTTAGTGCCAAGCAGTCCCATGCAAGAAACGGCCAACACAGTGATCTTGTGCTTCTTTAACCACACAGATGCCTTCCGCAGGAACCACACTGCCATAGTCAAATCCTAACCTGTTCGTAACACAAAATCAGGAATTAAAGTGTGCACAGATAGGTTTGTCATCTCTCTAGCACTAAAAAGCCCCAAACAACCAAAGCAGAAAACATGAGAAGAAGCAGAGCACAATAACCAAAGAAAACAATTTTTTATATTAACAAAACACAAATCTTCACAGGGGAAGAGATATGCAACAATTTTTGGGCCTTGCAACACAGGATGATTGATATGAAGAATTAACTTCTCCCTTTCCTCCAGTAAATCAGTTTACCGCAATAAAGACAATACTAAAGCCACCACACTTCCTCCTCTCCCAGCAATCAATACACACTCTGTCTTTACCCAACACACTTGTCTAATCCTTGCTAGCACAATCCCACTCTTACCTTCCACTAAACAGTCTATAGGTATTGAGGTCAGAAAGAGCCAATAATTAGATCACTCTATGCCAACCTCCTCTAGAGTACAGCTGAAAAAATTTTAATCAGTAACCTGAATACTAAATTCAATATGCTGAGTTTGACTACAACTTTCAAAACAGGATCACATTTTGATTTGAAAAATATCAGGAGACAGAATTTTCCTTTAGGAGTTTGTTCTGATGGATAGTCAAGCTCAGTATTAAAAAAAAAAAACCCAAACAACAAAAAAACCAACAACCAAAAACCAACAAGAAACAGTACATGTTTTTTCTACATTGTTTTTGTTTCCTTTTCTTTCAGATTTCAACTTCCAGGCAGTGGTTCTAGCTTATTCAGCAAAAAGCTATTTTCAGAAAGCAGCATGCTTTCAGCAGCTACTTTTAAAAATTTGATTCTGAACTAATTTCTCTGACAAATACTATGTTCAATCTAGATCAGAAATTGGAACATAAATTGTTTCAGGGCCTACGACTATGTTATGACTCTTTAAATAAGCAAATAAACTTAAAAACTTCCAAACCTGCCAACTCATTCAGTTCAAGAGTCGTGCTTCCCTTGGGAAGCATCATTTCTTTTTATGATCCAAGCCATATTACATGCTTTGCCCAGGAAAGCTTCAATTTCTTCTTAAAAAAAATTCTATTGGGTACAAAGTTCCCACCTAGAATGATGCTACTATGAAGGTATAAAAGTGAATTAGGCACCTAAATCCAGCAGAAATCAGTGAAAACTGGACGCCACTATTTCCATTTGCAGAGTCTCTTCTCTCAGGGCTTTAACACACGAGCTTCATAGAATCTTGCTGCAGCTGTTAAAGACATGAGTGTTTCCAGCTGTCCTCACAGGAAGCTGAGGTGGCAGAAGGGAATTGTGCTTTGATATGACAACCAAGTCTTAGCGTGGAGTACCATCACAGGTGGGTCTCAGCTTTGCTGCTGGGCTCTGTATGGCAGCAGCTGAAGCAGGGACATATGCTCTCCTTCCACGTGTGCTGAACAAGAACTTCTCACAGAGGGGTAGAGTGGACAACTGGGGTCTGTAACATCATCAAACAGCACTACAGGACATGCCAGGATACACCAGTCATGATCAACAGCAAACGAGTGTTAACCACAGGGAAACAAAAAGAGATCAATTTAAAGATGGTGTTTTAATAATATGTTATTACTACTCCTTCCTATGAAGATCTTTCAGACTGTAAACTCACCAGGGGAAGAATAATCTTGTTTAATATTTATGCTGCACTGAACACACACTGAGTGCTTCATAAAAACAATGATGTGTGTAATCATACAGTAATTTAATATGTATTTCTTAGTGTAATAACTATTGGTATTCTTACATTCTGCTGAAGACAGAGGTGGTGAGCTTTTTGACAATATTATTTAAGAAAAACATGCTAAAGAGCCAAGACCTTGGATGAAACCAAATTTCAGGAGAAAATCCCCTTGATAATAGAACTAAAAACCAGAAAATGGTAATACTTAAAATTAAACGACCATTTTGAAGTTTATGACCTCTCGGCAAATGTGGTAGTCTAGATCTGATTGAAAAGGTCATGTCATTTATAGTGCAGGGGGAAGCACTTCCAAGGGGATGATTGTAGGGAGCCTATCACTTGATCCTCACGTGAAGCTGAGGCAGGGACTTTACAGGTTTCTCCTGTCAGAGAATGCTCTCTCACTGGAGCTGGCTAACATAGTTTTAAGATTAGAAATGCTGCAAGGAAAAAAGTCTCTCTTCAGCTTACATCCAGATCAGTGTGGGGAAGGACAGACCACACTGAAAACTCCACTCCTTTTTTGCATTACTTAATGAAAACTCCTTCCTTGCATAATCAAATGTGATTGTGCACATCGAATGCAAAAGTAAGTAGGAAATGCCACAGAGCATTTGTTTTCTCATAATAGTCAATACTCAGGAAAATAAAACGAAAACTGCCCACAATACATTTTAGCATTTATGCTTTCAAACCTTCCCCAGGGGTCACTGCAGATGCTCAGCTCCTGCAGATATCCCACTGCAGCCCTAACCGTGCATGACATCTTTATTTTATTCATAAACTTTATGCAATTTATGTATGAGGAAAGCAACCGGAAACTGCAAGGCAATTTATACGGCCCATATCCTGCAAATTTAATCGTTTAGTAACCATGAAGCCACCACCACGCTTACACGGCGGCCTCCATCACATGCTGAAATACTTTCTATCTCTGTGGTGTCATAAGCTTTTAATTCTCACTGAACTCAGAAACCTGTAACAGCTAAAGTTCAGGTGGGGGATATCTGGGAAGGTCTGGCCATAACACGTGTGTGTTACTGAATTTATTGCTTTAAAATCGCACGTAGTCGAGGGGAAAGCCCAGCTTAAAGCACGATCAATCAGGAAACGGGGCGCGGGCCAGACCCGCCTCCGGGACTCCGGCCGTCACGAAAATTAAAAACATAGAAGAAGAGGGTGGCAGAAATCCACAACCCCGGGGCCCCGCTGCGGGAACCGCCCAACCCCCCCCGAACCGCGGCCGCCCAGCACCTACCGCGGGTCCCGGGCCGAGGCGGGGCTGCGGGCGGAAGGGGCGGTGCAGGGGCGGGCGGAGGCGCCATGGCGGGCGGGGCTTGGTTCCCCTCAGAGCGGCCCGAGTGTGGCTGCAGTGGCACCGCTTGGCCCTGGCCTTAGGCGAACGGACCGAGGGGACGATCCGACTCACTGAACGTGGCCTGGGGCGAACGGACCGAGGAGAAGATCCGACCCGCTGCCCTGCAGGCGAAGAGCAAGAGACACCCATCCCTACCGCTCAAAGGGCAGCCGCAGCATGAGGCGGCGACTGCCGCTCTCTGCCCGCGTCATGGCTTAATTCTGTGCGCTGGTGTTCTGTGCTCTAACTCCCAGTGTTCTTCCTGCAAAATACTTTACATCTGTATTATTAATTCAGCTCTCTGCACTGCCGGGCAGGAATGCTTGCCGCTAAGGCAGCAAGTGGCAGAGCTGGTATCCGTCGTGTAGGATTTGATGTCTCTGCCATTCCTAATGGGAAAGTAATATATGCAGGGATTTTTAAATTTGCTTTACAGTTATTGTTTGCTCAAAGCAGATGGCCAGTATGGTTTCTCAATAAGCCCCTGTGGATTTGATCTACAGCCTGGGCACTCCGAAGGCCCTGGAAATGCAGGGGAGGTGGGTGGCAGAGCAGCACCCTTTGGAAGTGCTGGCATCCGAGGGCAGAGCTCTGGGAAGTCCAGCCTTGCCCCGGGATGTGCAGTCCCTGCAAAGCAAGAATACAGACTAGCTTTTGGCCAGAGTAGGATTTTATTTGGCTAGGGAGTAGTAAAAGATTGGGTTTGTCTCCTTTATAGGAAGTTTGCACTGATGCTGGGTGATTGTTTTAAAGTGTCCCTTCACACCAGGCAGTCATGAGGTAATAATTTTTCACTATCCAAATGGAAATTATGCTGGGTAGTGGGTTGAGAGGCTACAGAATAGAAATAAAAGCAAGCTGTTCTTATTTTCTGCTTATGATTAATTTTGACAGATCTTGCTTTCTTTGCAGCAGCCCCTGATTGAAGCATTTCTTACCAGTAAAGGTTTAGTTCCCAGACATTTTAGCATGACAAGCATGACACTTGAGTTCACATGAAAGGATTAAGATTGTGAACTGTCTACTTAGGAGTTCTCATTCAAATTCATGGAGATTTTTAGGACTTTCATGAAAGTATCCTAATGAAGAAATTTATCCTATGTTTTTCCTACTAGATGATCTGATTTTTAGAAATGCTAGTGCTAAACAGGCCTGGCTAGGCAATAGCCTGTTCTGAACAGAAGCTGGTAATGACAACGTTGGTTTTAACTTCCAATAAACAGATTGCTAACTGCTAAGAAAACACACTCCTTCATGACAGGGCACAGTTGTACCCTTAGGTTACAGTTTTATGCAATATGGCAAGGCAGATGAATAGTTTGCTGCCACCCAAAGGGAGAAGTCAGAGGAAAGACGCCACCTGTTTCACCTGGCCCGCTCTGAGCCACTTTTTGCCGGCTCTGTCACCCATCAGTCCCTCTTATGCACCACGTTTATCTCACTATTAGCAGAAAACATAGCAACAGACAAAAAGGCATCATTTTCTGCTAGGTTATTAAGCAGAATGGGAGCATTGAAAACTCTCAGAAGTGCCAAGGCTCTAACAAGGTATGAGGCAGCCAGAAAGAAACCCCCACAAAAAACCAAAAAAAGAACCCCCAAAAAACTTCATCTCCTCCTTTATATCAGCAGAGAGCTGTTACAGTCTTTGTTCTGCAGCCTCTGCATGGAGCTTCATCATCTGCTGAATCTTACAATTTGTAAGTTGGCACTGGTATTCATACTTCATGCAGATGTACAAAGAAAATGTGTATGTAGGTGATGATGGACAACAGACTCACACTAACTGAAAGACACAGAGACTGTCAGGCTTTTAAAATCCCTCATCACATTAAGACTTATCCTGCTGGTGAATACGGAGAGAAGGTTGGGTGGGTTTGTGAAATCTGACTTTGAGATGTGCTTCTGTACCAGGTGGAGAGATCTAGAAAACAAGGATTTCTTACACTAAACCTCAAAAATCTGGCATTGCATTCTTACTACGGTTTCTCTTAAGAGATTTATAATTAATACGCCTGGGAAAAACAGACACCTCAGCTTTACTAATCACCATGCTGGCACGGTTCTGGTTTCAAGAAGCAGCTCTTACACCAAGGAAGGTGAAACCAGAGAAGTGCATGCTGGCTTTGATGCACATACTCGTAGTCATGGATCCAGGGATATGGACCACTTCTAAATTAGCCTGCTAGGTGGTGCTGTAGGACACGCTCTGCCTTTACTCATTCAGGAATATGATCCAGTTCGCTCACATATTTTACCATAAAACAGAGGTCCCTACCATCATCTGCCTCTCTAACTTGCAATCTGTATATATGAAGCCTTGTTGCTTTTAAATACAGAACATTAAATACAGAGCTGAAAGTCATTCATTTTGCTTAATGATTTATGTGGTCTTGCAGTCTGTTTTGCTCATGTGATTTCCAAAGTGGAAAAGTGAATGTGGTCAGTCAGTGAGTGTCCACCAGCCTAAGATACAGACATGTCTCCCCTCAACATCTTCTTCCTTTATGGAGTCTATTTATCTGATTTATCTGCCCTTTTATGCAAGTTTTTCTGTAATCCATCCTCTAGATATGAGCATTAATGAAGGGTAGTAAGAACCTTATAATTTTGGCACAAATTTTTGCAACATTGCATGTCCCAGGTGTCAGATGAAAGAGACGTTGCAGGAGAGAGATTTCAAAGTCTGCAGGACACAGATCATCCACCAGTAACCTATGGATGCAATCATGAAAACCAGGGAACTGGAGTGTGGACAGTAGGGGGTTTTACAAGACATGAAGACAGAGAAGTCTGACAGAGGAAATGTTAGAGGGCAAAAAGGTCCTAGAGTGAGATGTGTTGGCTGATCTGGGGAAGATCTTACTGTGAAGGAAGGGTATGACTTGTGAGCCTTCTTCTAAGTGCAGCTCCCTAGGCCACTTTTCAGTATTGCTGAGTGTAGTGCTTCAGTAATAAACACACAGAAGCAGTGCAGTGCTCTGAAGCAAAACATATGCCTAGAAAGTACCTGTATTAAGGTGACTTACAATGCCCTGTGCTGGAACTACGTCTAACTTAGCAGAAAATGCATTGAAAATTGCTGTATTAAGTGACCTTTAATGTTCTTGACAGGTGCCAAAAGTTTGAGCCTGTTCAATGTTGGGCAGTCATCTTGCCGCACTGAAGGGGAAGAAGAGCTTGTGGCAAGATGGGCTTTCCAGCTGTCATTCTGAGCAAGTTGCCCATCTCCAAATTGCAGCAAATAGCACAGTGACAGTGGAATTGAAGCATACACAGCATTGAGCAAAAGCGTGAAGGTGCAGCTCGTCAGATCTCAGCAGTTTCTTTTGCTGGAAAGGGGAGATAGCAGCCAATATTGATAATATATCCTTGCATGTCCCATTCCCACTGTGCTTCTTATAGTCCCATGTGTTCCACCCATGGAACAGTCACACTCACCAGCTGATGGGGAATACAACTGCAAATTTTGCCTGTATGCCAGGATTTTGCTTTTGGCTCAGTTAGTGCAGATTAGAAACCACATTTTCCTTTCTGTCGGGTTTACTGACAAGGTTTGGCTGAAATGGCATTCTTATGCTTATAATCAAAGCCGTGTATAAGAAGTAGTAGGGAAAAAAAGTTCCCATCTCCTTGTTAGACCTCTTCTGTTGAAAAAGATGAACTATTCACAACTATTTTTCTTATTCCTGGGGTTTGTACATGTTATTAAATATAGATACCTTGTGTTTCCTCTCAAGGTAGGTGATGTAGACAAGCATAATAAAGGATAAACATTCAGAAACACAGGCATGGGAAGTGGGAATTCTATCTCTGGTCTCAAATCAAACCTTCAAACCCTAGTATTTATATATATAAATATATAGATTTAAGAAGGATTAAAAAGATGACTAATTTTGTCGTTGGTATTGACAGGTATATAGATCACAGTAAAGAAGAGAGTCTTCAGAGGAGCTGGGAAGATATTTTCTTCCCTAATGTCTCACAACTTGGAACTGATCAGGGATGAAAAACTAGTGTTTTAGAAGCCGTAAAGAGGCTGCAAGTCATTTGGATGACTACACAGCTCTGGGGCTGACTTTTTTTTCCAGAGTCTTTGAAGTATTGATCTGCTGATCCAAACCGGCCTAAACCTCAGACAGGCTCTCTGCGGCAGCAGACACAGAAGAGGGAAAATATGCAGGTTTTTATCTCTTTGCTGCTGCATTTTCAGATCTGGGGGCTAATTGTACAAACTCCCTCACCTCTATGTGGATGTACCAGAAGCTGATAAAGAGTGAGCACCCTGTGAAGTAAAATAGAAAATCCTTCCCTCAAGCAGGACTCCTTTGAGTATAATCATCAAAAAATCCTTGATCTGAATGTGCTTTGCCATCTCTGCTGAGGCTAACAGACACACATCCACTTTGTTTAGGGTGGTGCTATGGTGGTGCTATATTGGTGGTTGGACTAGATGATCTTGAAGATCTGTTCCAACCTTGATGATTCTGTGATATCCAGGTGAACATGGGTGCTAGTGGAAAATATGGATACCTGCAGCAGAGAGCTGAGAAGCAAAAGCACTTGCAGAGTCTGGTCAAATCAATTCATGCTGAAGTCCATGGTTCTGCAGGTAGTCTACTGCTATTTAAAACTGCTTCAGGTGTATCCATGTTGTGCAGACAGACCCTACACCACATTGCATTAATTATATTACAGACACCATTGTGATGTCATTTGGTGAAATCAAATGAAAACTGACAAACAGAAGTTCATTGTCTAGCCTGATTTCTTGGCAGTGCAGATGAGCCAAGCTGTTAACCAGGACGATTGTTCACTGTCTATAACTAATACAGGTATTTTTAAGAGCTCTGGTCCTGCTATTTAGCTCTCCTAAAAGGAAGGTACTATAGTGAATTAAGATGTCATATCTTCCTAATACAGCTAATTAGCACTATTTCCCTTCAGAATTGGAAGAAGTGTGTCTTGGGAAGGAAAGGATGCCAATTCTTAGAGGCAATGCTATAATATTTAACAGATTGAATCATACAGTCTAACCTTGGGAATATTTGAAGTTCCTGCAAAGGTAATGATATTTGAAAGCAAGTAGAAATCAGGGCTGTTTCACTGAGTCAATCAACCTAGGTGGTCACAGAGCACTACTCCATGGTTGGAGTACTTCACAAATGCTGTGACCTTCCAAGGAAGTCCTTATCACTGCAGATAAGGGTAATTTTTCCTGTCTCATTAAAAGCTGTGGAAGCTATAAACAGAATACCAGCTAGTCTAAAAAATAGTACATTCTACTGTAGCAACAGATCAGAGATTCCACTCTGCCTCAAGTCAGTTGAAAAGATCCCAGTTCTAGGGAAGAGCTATCACTAGAAATAACAAAATTAAATTATGAGAAAATGCAAGATGAATGTTAAAGTGAGATCTGTTTGGAACTTTGGATTCCTATTAATTCAATCTGTTTAAGACTTGTCTTATTCAGTATTATTACCAAAGCTCAGATCCACATCTTTTCTGTCTAGGAAAAGGAGACTCATGCTGATAATAGTAACAAAAGACACATTCTGTTAATGCACGAATCATTTTCTTTGGCACTGGAAATCCAACACTTTCTTTATGTTTCCCTTTTTGCCCAGTACTTTGCTGGGGAGCTGGAGACTCAGGCCCAGCCTGTTGTGTTTGTAATTCAAAGATACCTGCCTACAGTTTTTTACCCACTCTCAAAGTGGCATTTAGGTTTTTTTTTTCTCAGTCAGAGGTCTTACTTTAAAATACTTAAGAAAAGGTCATCATGAGAAGATGGGATCGCATATAGCTGTAACACACAGCTTTTTTCTTGGACAGCATGTGTAACAGGAGGAAAATAACAGCTTCTGAGTGGGAGCTGATCAAGTCTTACACAGAGTGTGTGAAGCAGAGAGCAGCTACAGTAAACCAAAGCTGTTCTCCATGAACCAACCACCCTGCAAACCAGGTGAAATCTGTCTGCTTTGGCACTGTGGTATGTCAGTGTGTAGGAGGGAAGGGGTCTGATCCCACACTCTCTTCTTGGGAAAACGTGTTCGGCCACTGAACAGTCCGTGTTTCTATTGCAGTCACTTAAACATCTTCCAGTACTTTTAGAAACTTTTTGAGCTGTTCTTCAGACTGCATAGATTCTGATACTGCATATCTTGCAGCTTTATATATGACTGGATCAACTCATGTGTGCTTGCAAATGAATTAAGTTTTGAAGAGATCCTCTCTCAGCTAAAAGGGCTAAAGAAAGCAGTATCACCCAGAGAGATTAATTCCTGTTTAAGCAGTAAATGTATTTTGAAAGAGATAGGTTTGTTTACATGATTTATGAACATCTCTTTAATCAAATACTAGCTTTCTGGGTCAATAGCTTTTTCAGGATAGTTGCTAAAGTGAAACCTGGATACCATAATATCAAATTCATTTATACATCTACTGCCACTCCATTTATATACTATATAAAGGGGATGGTGATGCCTAGTGAAGTTCAGGCTACACACAATTTCCTATAGCTGGCTTGCAGCATAAGCATCCCAATCTGTGAAGGTAAGCTCTAAAGACAGATGTTGTGAGTACCTTTTAAAATAAGCATTGAAGACCTACACAGCTGATGTAATTGCCACCTACAGTCACACCACAACACATTTTTATGTTGTCTTCCAAGAGTTGCCCAAAACTAAAATCATCCAGATCTCAGTACTGAAAAGTGAAGGACCACAGGTTCAGTGCCATTTAAAGTGATAAAGCATGTTCATAGGTATAAAACAATAACCTCTCTGATTTTTTCACATCCTACAAATAACTCTGCATGAGGAGAAATAGCCATGAAAACCCAGAGACAAACTTCAACCCAGCCAGCATCCTACAAAAGGGAATGTACATTGGTTTGCAGAAACCAGTTTTGTTTCAGAGAGTCTATTATCAGTGGTGTTACATCCTCTTCAAGCCTCCTAATGACTTATTAATAAAACCCAAAGTAGAAACCATTGTTTTTCCCCAACTGAAGGTATTCTTCACCTTAAAATATAAACAAGGGACTGAGAAAGTGGACTATGGTGAGGATAAAATGCTAGGTGCAGGTAAACAAGTATGAAACTCTATGACAAAGAATATGCAAGGCAGGGACCTGTGATTGTTGGACCACACCTGCAAGAGGCTATTAGCACCCAAGTTTACATTTGTATGTCACAAGGGAAGACACAGGGATAACCGATAACCCACATTCTGAAACACAGGTTGGTAAATGCCAAGAATACTTCTGATGAATGCAAACCAATCTCCCTGCTAATCTGGAGCTGATAACAGTGACTGATTGCACAATTGCATCTGGAGAATCACATGGGACCCTGATAAACTGGAGAGTCAATCAAAAAGCTGGAAGCTGCATTTGAAGGAGCAGTCCACATTACCCGTAAAAACAAAGGAAAACTTAACACATAATATGATAACTACTTGCTGGATAGCTTGTCATAGATAATTTAGTGCTAAAACAAAGTCAGGAGCAGCCATATCAAGTGCTACAGATAGCCAAAGTGGTTTACAGAGAGCAACTTCACAGATGAGGGACAACATCTAAGAACCAGGTAAGAAGGAGTCATGGCATCCACAGCTCAAAAACAGAAAAGAATTTTAATAAATGTATCTATTTCTGTCACATGATTTCCTCATTCAAAGTTAACAGATTTAAGTTTAGGAGAACTTGAGAAACAGCACTGTAACCAGCAAGAGCTGACTACAGCTTACAGATGCCCCGATGCCATGATTTTCTGCACACAGATGTCAACATTCCATCCAGTTACAGGACAGGAAGACTGTTCCTGAGTACTCTTGGAGACCATTCAGGTACTTGTTTTTGCTCCATGCAAAGGAAGAACTGGAATGAACAATTTACATGGAAACACACACACAAACAGAAGCCAAAGTGCAGACCAAAAAAAATTTAAAAATGAAAAAAATTAACAAACCTGTTTGTCATCCAAGCCTATCCTCAGTAATGGAGTAAGTCAGGAGCAATATGAAAAGCTTCATTTGCAGAACAAGCAGCAACATAGGGAGAAAAAAAACCCCAATATAAAAACCAAACAAAAACACTCTTCCAAAACAGACTTAATTCACTAGCAACTTCTCTCTCCCCCTTAAATGTACCCTAAGTTAATTGATTCATCTCATTATCCAGGCCACCTGAGTCTTGTTTCCTTTCTAAACTGCAAATTTACAAACATTAAGGACCATTTCTAAAGACATGAGCAGTATTAGTTAGCCATTTTACACAAAAATCAAGACCTCAATTGTGTGTATACTGTTAGTATTGGGGAAATCTAATAAACTCTAAACCTAAAAACCCTGTTCTGATAATGACCAGAAGGACAATGTAGTCCTGGCAGACCTTCTAGCCAAAAAACCCCTGTGCCTGAAAGGTTCAACCTGCTCTTTTCATCTTTTATTTGGCCACTACATATCTTGCTTTACTCTGTAAAGCTGTCAATGGTACAAAATGTAGGCTATGTGCAATCTGAAATAAAGCTGCTTATTGCACAGAGGATGCCAAAATTATTAGTTCTGAATTTTAATGAGGAGATGCTTGATTTCTATGCCACTGGGATTGCAGGAAGTAAGATAATATGCATGAAAACAGGGCAGGGGGAAATAAATAGAGTAACCAACTTCGTCTGTATTAGACTTAATCCATTTAAATGGCTGTAACAAAACCTGCCTGCAGGTTTCTGTTTTTCAGAGACTACATGTTTAAGCTCTAACAATCTGCATTCCCAAGTTACTCTAGGTCCAGACAAAAAATAACAGAATCAGGGTTTGTTAGGGGGAAGTTTGCTGCATTCAGGTCACTGAAGAATCAATCTGTCTGGCCAAATTGTACCAGATGGACAACACAACATTTGAGCACTCATGGTACTACTCTTTATCCTGCCAAAGTACCTCGGGAGTGACCTAGAGAGCCTCTTTCTCTAGCGTGAAACTCCGTGCTGAGCCCCTGCTGTCCACAAACACTGTTTAACATCTCTTTGTAAGATTTGGTTTGATTCCATATGCTAGTAGTCAGTCTGTGACTAAATGACTATTGGTGAAGGTATTGAACTAAAACCTAAAGAAATAGAAACTTTCATCTGGACTCCAGTGGGCTGTGGATCAAGCACAAAAAGAGTAAGTGCTCTAAAGCAAATAAAGCTAAATTTCAGGTTTCCCATCCTGCTAGTCTCTTGTAATCAGAGGTGCCAATCAGGGTTGTTCAGCTGCTAGATGCTATCAAATGCTATCTCAAACCAAGGTAATTATAAGAGATTTTCAGAAAAGCAGTGGAGAAAAATAAGTGCATTTTTGTTGATGTAATCACTTCTGGATAAACAACACACAGCTGAGTCTCAATTCACAATCTTTCCCAGGAGGTCACTAGGGTTGCATGTGCTCTTCAGTGGTTTAACCTGCAGTTTACTCTCTTTTTCTAAGAAGACTGATCTGCTTAGACTTGTCCAAGAGATTTTTTTTTCCTTTTGAAAAACAGACTGTCTTCAGTTCTTCCTTATGCTGGTCTCGAATTAATACTAGTTTAAAGTAGCTGGGGACTACATGCAACAACCAAACGTGTTCAGAGCCCTAAACACTGTTTAGATAATGTTGGACACAAGGCTCCAAAAAGTCAGTGTGCCAAGTAAGATCACCATGGGGGGAAGCACAAGTAATAGGGTTATTGGTTATTGTTGTATTATTATAGATAAGAATGGTTTCCAAACTCATCCCAAATTCCATCTCCATTTCCTCTGTTTGAGGAACTTCTGTTCAAGGGGAAATGCCTTATGATGATTTAAAAAGTTTTCCCCACTTGACTCACCCTTAATGCACACATGGCCACCTCACCCTTCCAACTGACCCCTGGTATTTTACCTGTCCCCCACACCAGTGGCCCCTTCCCTGCAGCACCTTCTGCTGGGCTCTGTACCACTCATGCCCATTTCCATCAGCTACCAGCCAGCCCTGGGCACCACTGTTCCAAAAACAGGCAACTGTTGCAAGAGGTCGTTCTTACCTTCCACCTCTTGGAGGGTTTCACATGGCACTGCTGGAAAAAGTACCAGCAGATCAGGTAATCCTTGGCACATTTCCCAGTGCTTTATGGTCCAGACAACAGGAAAAGATGTCCCTGCACTTCCCAGCTAGTGAGTGAGAGGCATTTGTCTGTCTGCTTTAGCATGGTGCATGTGATGAGAGAGCAGAGTGGATCACAAGCTGGCAGAAAACAGCATGGTCTTAGCCCTGTCAGTTCTCCAGGGGTGGTTTCATCTTGTCACCCCCAGTGGCAGCACCTTATGCACTGAAAAAGTTAAGGTATTTGGAGGAGTCCATAGGGTTTTCTATCTGATAATTATTCTTAGGAGAAAGGCTTAAGCTTGGTACCAGAGAATCCCCTGATGGCAGGGAGGGAGAAAGGGCAGCTCACAGAATGCCCATCTCTTGCTATTTTTCATCCACCAAAGCTGAATCTGATCCAGTTGCCTGTGAAGGGCTGTTGGACAGGCAGTCTTGACTAATTTTCACTCACCTCTTCCCAAATGACCTTCTTCTTCCAAAGATGATGAGGAAATCATCTGTCTCAGCTGCACTCTCTGGGAAATACTATCTTCTGCAAACTTTAATTTATCTTCATTGAAATGAATTGTTTTCATTTGAATTTAGCTTCAAACTTGGCTGTGTGACTGGGAAGAGATTCACTGCAGTGCACAATAAACATTGTATCCTGTGCCTCTTTCATCTTTTAATATCTGCACAATAGCAAGAACCTGGAAAGCAGAAACGCTGAATCATCTTGGTCCAGGAGTGTCACTTGCCTCTCTGAGAGCAGCCTGCGGCGTCACACATATCATGTAAGAAGTGAGCCCATTCTTGAATGCACAGATCACACAACATGGCTCATTTAACTTGCAAGCTCAATGCTTCATAAATGATACTTTCCTCCAGGGGCTGTTGCAGGAAGACATCAGAGCAAAGAGCTGTGTTTCAAGCCTGTTTTCTAAAGCTTTGTCCTAACCCAGAAAGTCTCCTCTCCTCCCAAGTACAAACAATAGCTCACAATAAATCTGTTCTTTACAGTTTTGTACCCCTTTAGGTTTTATGGGAAATACCTCTGTTTAACAGATGGTTTGTAGGGAATCCTTCTGATTTTGCACAGCACTCTGGGAGTCATTGTCTTTACTCTGGGATAATGACTGGAAGCCAAAAGAACGCACAGGTTTAGATTAGATATAAGGAAGAAATTCTTCACTGTGAGGGTGGTGAGGCACTGGAACAGGTTGCCCAGAGAAGCTGTGGATGCCCCATCCCTAGAAGTATTCAAGGCTAGGTTGGATGGGGCAGCCTGGTCTAGTAGAAGGTGGAGGGGTTGGAGACAGATGATCTCTAAGGTCTACTTTCAACCCAAACAGTTCAATGATTCTATGATCAAAGAGTTCATTCAAGAACTAGAATTGAAAGCATTGGAATAGCGTATTAGATATCCTAAAAATGCCTTCTGGGTTTAAGAGAGCAAAACATCAACACATTCTGTCTAAACACAATTATACAAATCATTTAAATTAGCTGTATGGGTCATGAATAAGTCAAAAATTAAAACCCCCTCCTCCTTATGCCATCCTGCTGCTCCGTGTTACAGTTCCTTGCTTGCACAGTGTGCCTGCATAGCTGAGAGCAAGTAACGTTATTCACTTTGAAGGACATTCAGTAATTATGCGTAGGAGCAGAGTTAAACACAGGCATGAAGCCCCAGTTCTCTTTGTTTGAAGGCACTGTACATTTTAAGGACAAATTCTGAAGCAGAGAGTGCTGTGTTCTCTCACAGAAGTCACACTATCATGCTTTTGTATGTACTTTCCTGGAAAGTCTAATTGTTATTTGGAGAAAGTCCTGGGTACAGGAGGTCCTTCTACAAATTGCTACACTGGGAGCTGCTTGTGAAACACCACGGTGCTTCTGACCTGTAGTGTCCATCCCCTTAGGTCCTCCAGCCTACTGCCCTCCAAGGGAAGGACTGACACAAAAATGTGGTTTTGAGGAACATACTTGGAAGTGCACACTGCGTGCATCCCACTCTGATTGCCACCATCCCAAAAGGTTCTTGATCCTGAAAAATTTGCGTGGCTATAACCTGAGTAATGCTCTGTCTCTAGTATGGAGGATCAGGACAATTCTTCTGTCTTCTTGGCCTTAAATTTGGATCCTTCTGGGCTTCTTTTAGTACCTTTTGGGTGTTACTTGATAAATAACTGAACTGGACTTAGCTCTCATGAGAAAATTTGAGAAACTGTATAACCCCTTAAGTGTATCTCTCTCTGATTAAAAATTTCCCAGCTTCATCAAGAGTCTAAGATAAGAGAATTTTTTAATAGAGAAGGATTCTGCAGTTCTGATAAAATAGCAGGTAAATATTGCAAAGAGAGAACAAAGTGACCTCCCTTCTGTTTTTTCTTGCAGCTTAGAGAGTAACATATCTCATTCCACTTGCTGCTGAGAACCTCCCTCATGGACTAGCCACTTGATCACACCACATCCCACATGCATGAAATCTTCTCACAGCACTGACAGAGGAGGAGGAGGAGGAGAAACACACCCAGCATTTCTTTACCAGCCTATTTCCAATCCCAAATTAATCCTGCCTGGACATCCCAACGACTAATCGGGTTTTCTGACTCAGCTTTAAGAAAACCTCGAGTGGATGAGTATCCACTTCATTAATGCTCTGCTTGATCTCCCAGTGCACAGTCCTTAAAAACGAGAAGGGGCAGACACACTTTGAAGGCATTAAGCTACAAGCCGTTTGCAAACAGATTTTCTCTCTTCCCCTAAACAGACAAGTGCTGAGTGCTGCTCAGCATCCAAATTCAGGATAATTATAGTGACCTCCCAGCTGTCACCGACAGAAGTGCGGGAAGGCGGATTATGCACATGAAGTCCTCTGCAGCTAAAGCTACCATATGTGCAGGTTTCACTGGGCATGTTTCACAAAGCCAACTTTCTCCAGGCTGAAAAAAGACTTTGGCCATTTGTCCTGAACTCGTTTGTGGCTGGAACCCCTCCCAGGCTGGCTGACACTTGGACTGGAGCCATGAAGCACACTCAAATCCCCTGCATGTGCTGGCTTCAGATATGCTGGAATCACCACGTTTGTGCTGCCCGTCTGCTGGAGCAGAGCCTGAGGGGCCTTGAAAATCAGAGAGAAAGGAAGCTTAAACCTTAGTGATGACAATTTTCATAAAGAGAGGGAAGTGAGGGCTCTTTCCTGCCTGCGGCTCCTGCAGGCAGCTCCCAGCATGGGCAGGAGTGATTTGGGGCAAGAGGTAGAGCCTGAGCTCTTTGAGAGGAGGCTGTTTCTCCAGACAGGAGCTATGTCCTGCGTCACTGCTGTGAGGATGCTTGTGGCACACTGTGCCTGCACAGCCTCTCTGCACAGCTGCTGCTCTGCTGAATGCCCCTTGAGAGGGCCTGGCAGCCACAAAGATCTCGTGAACCACAGTTTAATACAGCATCAGCTCTGTCTTGACTAGAAAACGCCTTCTGCAATACACTGCTTGTAGCTCAGCTACAGATTCAAGAAGGTTTTTGACTGTAACTCTTGGGGTTTAAAAGGCCAACTGTATTCTTTCACTTCCAGAGATTCACAGATGTCCTGCAGACATCTTACCATAAAATGAAATCACCTCCCCTCATCGTGTCTGCATTGAAAGATTCAGGTTGGTGAGTCTCAACTGGTTTAATTCACCAGGAACTTTTTGAATGCTGAGTCTGAAGAAATGTTTGCTTAAGCTTTTATAAAAAAAATAAACCTATGCCAAGGAAACTGAGAAGAAAACAAACAGTTAGAACATGCAGAGCTTGACTTTTTCCTTCCAGTGAAACAACACAGACATTTTAATAATTAAGCAGCTTCATAATGTTTGTAGAGGGAAGCAAAAGTTTATTGCTTTTGCTATTTCTATAAAGGCACAGGGCAAAGTGTAGGGGCTTGCGGAGGAGAAGACTTAGGGGAGGAAAAAAGTGATGGTGCTATAAGGGTGAAAGAACAAATCTCTAAATCCCTGGGTAATATTTACAGTACTGCAGTGGGAATTCACTTAAGGAACATGTGAGTCAGGGTTTGGGGCCTCATTTGGTAAACCAGTATTTGTGCACATGAGGAACTTGAGTGAGTATGTGGTTTAAAAGAGATTCTTTAGGCCTAGCCCAATGAAAATTGGGTTGTGCAATTCTGACTCATATTTTAGGATCTGTCATGCTCTAATTTAAACCAATGGGAATTTTTTTATTGACTTGAATGAGAACAAGATTAAGCTTTTACTCCATTGTGATTCCTTCAGAGAATGTGGGACTAAGGTAAAATTAGCTGATGGTCACTAGAAGTATCAAAATCAAGTGATTGCATCTTCCCTCTTCCTCAGAAAACATGATTTGGGAGAAACTCGTTTATTCAATTTCTTTAGACAGATGCGCCCTTGAATTAAACTCCCTCAAAGTTAGGAAGATTATTCTGCCTTTGTATCTATGCAAGAGAAACATACAAAGCTAAGAGATTTAAACTCTGCCAGTTCCTACCTAGTGCTGAAATTGATACAGTATGTCTGGAATTGATTTTTCCTTGGATGCTTGCAGACAGATCTCAGAGAAGTGTTGGTGCCTGCTCTGTAAATGAAAGAATGGCTGTAAGTTTACAGATACCTGGTTTGTACTTGCAGCATTTGGGAACAAAGAGAGGGAAAGAAATCCAAAGCATAAGCAGCAGATAATATGAAAAGCAGCAAAAACACAGAGTGGCAACTGACAATTATAAAGCAAATGTAAGAGCCTGCTCTTACCCTTTATTGGGAAACCCACATTGCTCAACATCAAATTGACTGAAGTAGTACATAGCATGGTTTGGGAAGATGAAGGAAATAAAATCATCTCGATCCCAAGAGAGACTGGTAATGGTGGAAATTTAAAAATTTTATAGCTTTGTTTTTCTGATATAATTTCAAGGTTTTGGTTTTTGTTAGATTTTTTAAAAATACAGTATGATAGAGCAGCTTTTGCTGAAATAATTATTTCATTTCCAACAAAAGAGATGATAGATCTCAACAAATCACATTTCAGATACAGAACTGCTTTATCTGTGCCCTCATTCCCACACTGACTTTCTTGTACTTCTGTGAAGGATTTGTCTTGACTGGGGGCATTGACCACAGAGCTCCTGGGGCAGGGTCAGGTGTGGAAGTGCTGATGGACAACTGCCTTGTGACTTAGTGCCACTGAATGCAGTTATGAATGGGCACAGTGGGAAAAGTTGAGCTGAGTCCTTAGATCCTCTCATATCCCTCTGATTCATTCTGTGCTTGGCAAAGGAAGTTCTTATGTGCACATTCTGGTCTGGAAATAAGTATACTTTATTGTAGAGTAGGAAGCATGGGAATAAACCCTAATTTAGTAAAAACATAGGAGTAAACCCTAATTTAATAGAAGTTTGATCAGCCTTTCTTTCATCCAAAACATACAAAATGACATCAAATTACTTTTTTTTTTTTTTGTGGTGGTGGTAATTATTTTTAAAGTCCAGGCTTCACTGTGTGTGTATTAGTATTTTATAGCATAGTGTAAGAGGAGCTCTTACTTGCTTGGCAAGAGTAGTTGAATCTCTGTGACTTGCTACATTACAGTTTCCCAGAAGCAAATCCACTTTAAAAAAGTTTGAGGGCATAACCACAGGAAAAAGTTAAGTTAGCACACCTGAGTGGGGTAAAGCACCTGTAGGTGGGGGCTTGAACTCAGACAAACTTCTTGGACAGGCTTTGCTGCCAGAGTAATCCTGATGGGAAACCATCCCTTCAGTAGCAGAAGAGCCTTGTCACAGGGGCAGCAATGAACTTTCTGCTGTGAAACATGATGAGGTGACAGAGCTGTAGGGAAACACAGATGTGCTTGCCTTGCAGCCTCCATAAGTGAGATCCTGCTCTGACTGTAGTGCCAGATGTCAAAGCAGTGGTGAATTACCAACCCGAGCTAACTAATGTGGGGGGTGGGGGGAGGAAGTGTGAAGTGCTGACATGTAAGCATCATATAAAATGCACTTGCTCTGTAAAGGATAGGTCCCCAAAGGCCCATAGCAAATGCATGTACCTGCTTGGACAACACGGTCCGTGCAAGGATGCACAGGCTTGTTCAGATACTTTATCTTGGAGGAGGGGACCTGCAGTGAAAGAGTGTTTGGAGTATTTCTGTTGTAAGCATAGAAATACATTTGGGATTGGAGTGAACAGAGGTGGTAAATGAGGGTTGCTCACAATGTTCGTGGTGTTTATGCTTCTCTGGGGTAGGAAAAGGAGGAAAGAGTTGCTACTGCTGACAGGGGAGGAAAGTGGAGGAACAGAAACCCAGATGAACACACTCACTTGTTCATGGTCCCATCAATGATCTGTGGAAATAACAGACATTATAGCCCACATTAGGAGGATGCCTTCTCAACTAAAATGTTAAATGGGGTGGGAAGAAAGCCGTGCACAGAGACATCAAAGAGCAATGAAACCACAGACATGTTGTTCCTGTGGGTTCGTGTACAGGCAGAGTTCCAGCATGGACCCTCCTAGATCTAGAAAGGGTCATCTCCATCCCAGCCTTCTCTTCACCCTGTGCAGCAAGCTGAGGTCCTTAATAGCATTTGTCTTCTCCCCTGATTTAATGAAATATGTGGGCACTCCATAACATTTCAGACTCTATTTTCCTCCCCTATCAGTTGGTTTAAATTTGGGTGATACAGCTGACAGTGATAGGACTGGGAGAAGAAGGATACAGGTGACAGTGTTGTTGCATAAGACTATTTTCAAAAGGTAACATGGCTAAAACCTGAGCAGTCTGGTGTTTTGTACTGTCAGTTATAAAAGGCACCATCAAATCTCTGCACTACAGGGTGTTGAAATTGACCATGTTTTTATCATCACAAATATCAGTGTAACAAAGTAGCCACTCTAAGAGTGACTTCTGGTTGTTTAATTTAGATATCAGCATAGTTTTTACATAGGGGAGGGTTGAGTTAATTATTAAAGCAGGTTCCCTTGCTTCATGTTCACCTTTGCAGAGAGATTATTGCAAAAATATTGGAGAAAAATTTTGAAGCCTGACAACCACCCTATTTTTCATGCCCTAATTATCTGGTTAAGAATCCTACTTTCCACTGAGTCAGTCTTTGCTGAGATTAGTGGAAATGCTTTTGGTTTACAGTGAGATACGAATTATCCAGAATGTGCCCCGAGGAGAGAGAGTGAATGCTATTTAATATCATTAAAAAATAAGAAAGAGAAGCTCAAATAGCTTTTGTCAGTGGCATAATACTGTTCCCAAAGAGTTGTGACATCTCTGTATTTCCCAGGGCTAGAAAGGCACAGTGTTTTGATATTTTGTCCTTCAACTCCCCTTCCCCACTAACAACCTTTTTTCTGGGCTGTAATAGCTCCATATCCACTTCAAATTAGTTGAGACCTACTGGAAGGCAAAGCATTCAGTAGGGACATGGAGTCTTTAAAGCTCCTCCTTCATCAGCAATCTAGGGGTCCTGGCAGTGCAGGGGTTAACCTGAGGCCAGGGAAAGTGCTGGGAAGAGACAAACTGGGGAAGGCTTGAATAAGTGGAAAAGCCACAGCACAGAGAAGAGCTGCAGCAGCAGTTGGACAGGGTAAGGGTGCCTCACCACAAAGCAGCAGTACCAGCCCTAAGTAAGAGCAGCTCTGACAGACCCCCTGGGCATCCAACAGTGTTACCAGCCTTCTGCAAGAAACAGTGAGGAATTCAAGTACAGACACAAGGCCTTCCCATTTCAGTGCCAGTTGCTGGGACATGCTGGCTCCTTTCAACCAAATGGCAAATGAAGAAATAAGAAATCTGAATGCCATGGCTAAAAGAGAAACACTGATTCCTAGAAAAGTTCCCAAGATTTTTCTGTTTATCATTTGCTTGGGTCTGCTCCCCTCATAAATTGGGCAACAGCTGAGCAATTGGGGAAGAGAATGGAAACTTAGATTACACAAAAATTTGCCTTGAGGACTCTGATTTGAGATCTACTTTAACCTAACCCTTCCCTTTACTTCATTTGCTTTCCCTGATTCGTTTAAGCACGTTGCCTTACCAATGCAGCCAGAACAAGGGACTTGCAGTGGGTTGAGAGGCTCCTGTTTTTTCCCTCTTTTGGAAATATCTCAGAGCAACCATCTGTCAGTTCCCACCAGCCTGGAGAGCTGCTCTGAGAGCAGATACACACAGCATCTCCCTGCTTAGCACTGGCACTGTGAGAGGAGGGGATGAGAGAAGGGTTGTGCAGGGCTTGGGAGCAGAGCTGAGGATTGCAGCTGGTGTGAGAGCTTTTTGCTGAAGTGAAAACCCACCAAATGGCTTTTCTTTTCCACATGCACCTGAAATGGCTTGTCTGCTACAGTCAATAAGTAGAGATTTAATTTACTGCTTTCTGTGAAGAAGGGGAGGGTGGTATGGCTGTCTGACAGCCACCTGTGCAGATTTGGTGAGATCCCCAGGATTAGTTGGAAAGCCTCTAAAGTGAGCAGCGTGCTGTAGGAAAGGGGCTGGTGGTGGCTGCCTCAGTGGTGAACTGACAAGAGATGAGAATAACAGCTTAATGATTTCTTGCATCTTAATGGGTTTTAGGTAAGAGTTTGCCAGAAAAGTGCATAAATAACATAACAGCAAAAAGCCAGTACCAAAGCCAATAAGCACCAAGACATGGTGAGTTGCTGCTGTGTTTATGAGGCACATGAACAGTGAGTCTGCTGTGCAGGAGTGAATGCCACTGCTGCACATGAAATGTCAGAAATCAAATCCTTTAGCCATTTATGCAAGTATTTGTTCTAGAGGAGTTGTAGTTATTCACTCAGGAAATGGAAATCTATCTTGCATTTTCTCTCTACCCCATAAAACTGCTTTTGAAGAGTTTGTAGCAATATGCCAATGGAATACAATACTTCCAAAATTTGGTTACCAATAATTTACCAACAGCTTTACCTAATGCCAACAACAGGTTGGACACAAAAACCCCTCATGTTTTATATTTCAAAAGTTTCCCCCTAAAGTTTTAGCCAAACTCTAGACTTCAATGATTACACTGAGCCTTTATGCATTTTCCCTCCTGCCTGGAAGGTGATACCCATTTCCCTCCTTGGCTTCACATTCCCTGCTCCAACTGCTGTGTGAACAAATACAGACTACAGCCACTCATTTAACATATTCCAAGTCCTGCATCCAGACTAACAAAATTATCCTGAATTATCTTTGGCTCTAGGCTGCAAACAGTCAGCTGGAACTGGCTACCAGTTGCTGGTGCTTTTGATCTAGGGCTCACAAAGGTAGAGTCAGAGTGGATATTGCTGTGCCCAGGTGCTATGAAGCCCAGATAGCTTTTTTTCCAATAGGAGCTGAGAATACACATGCATTTTAAGTGGCAATATGGTTGCATATGGTCAGAGGCTCTAGGTAAATGCAATTTTTAAATCACTTTCTTTTTAATGAAACTTTAATGCTGTGGAAATCCATAGAGGAAATAGAGGAAAAAGATCATACTAGATACAAGAAAAGCTCACTCATGTTTGATCTGTCTCTTGTACCCTTTGGAAGCAGATATATTTATTTGCAGCACAATCTCAGCTCCACTGAAGTCAGCAGGAAGTCTGCCACCATCTTCACAGGCAGCAGGCTGGTGCCTGGGAGGGCTGATGGGCTGAGCAGCTCTCCTCCTCTGCTGCAGAACGAGCCACTAATGCGGGCCCTCGGCTGCTTGCTGTGCTAAACGATTTATCTGAACCATGGCAGCCCAAGAAGCAGTTTCAGTGATTAACCCCCTTTTACTGCTATAAAACTAATCAAGCTGCTTCTTTTTATTTACTAGTGGAGTCTGTTTTAAGTTCCCAGATGCTCAGTTGTAGTGGGGGAAGGTAAGTTTTGCACATTTAAAATGGAGTATTGTATTCATTTAGGGAACAGGAGGGGAAGGGAACAGCAAGTGATCCTTTCCCTGCCTGAAGACTGACAGCCTGGCAGCCCCCAAAACAGAAAAGCCTTTGTTTGCTCCTTCATGGCCACAGTGCCCACAGCTGTCAGGTCCAGTGCTCCCATACTGGCCAACTCCTAATATTAGGAAGAACCACTGTATCCGAACCATCAGGGACAAGCTGAGCAGATCCATCAAAGCAGAGTGCAGAGACAAGCTAACAGGTCAAGCTGTTGAAATCAGGCAGCTGAGTTCTTGAGATGGGAGACCCTGAAAATCCAGGAGGGTTAAGATGCTCAACACATCTATAATGCTGTGGAACAAATCTTCAGGGGAAATCACAGTTTAGGAAAGCTCTCAGATGTTATGGAGGAGGATAGTTGGAAGTACTCCTTCTCTCTGAAGTGGGTTAGCAGCATTAAATGTGCACTTTAAAGATCTGTTAATATCTGAAACTGTAACAGAACTCACTTCCAACTGTCCTTTGCTGTCTGGGGGACATCAGCAGCTGCTCCCTCCAGCAAACTGTGTGTGGATGTAAGGAGATTTTGAGAGGTGAGGAAGTCCTAAACCATGTGCTTAATATTCGTGTGAAAAAGTCCCAAGGCGTGCCAAGCTGAGTTATTCCTGCTGCACTGACAAACAAGAAGCACTGCTCTTCAAGTTTCAATAATAAGAGGCCCTTAAAGCACAACACATCCTATCCTCTGGATTTCTAGCAAAAGCTGTTCAGATGAGCACCCATGGGAATCAACAGCTCCCTTAGGGTCACAGAGCCCACCTTCCCCCTGCTTTATAGCCCAGAAGAGCACTGGTGATTCCTCTTGGCTGTAGGTGGTGGCCTGCTGGAGGGGTTAAAGCTCTTTCCTCAGCTCTGGTCCAAGCAGACCTTGAGCCAGCATCTAAACAAAAGAGCTTTGCCTACAGCTTCCCTCAGCCAGCCTCAAACTGCAGCTTACACACACAGCCCCTGGCAGCGAGTCGGAGCAGCGCCGCTCCCGGGCACGCAACCAGGACCTGCCCTGTGCCTTGCCACCTGCCAGCTCAGTTAGTTGTGGAGTCCCCCTTCTTGCTCCTCATGTTTTCTAAAACACAAGGCACTTCTCCTGCCTCCTTTACCCCCTAGGAACCATGACACATCTACTAGAAATATCACTGAGACTTAACTCGTCCGAGCCACCCCACTGCACTTGCTGCCCCACAAGCATTCACCACAGCATCTGTACCAGCCCTGCTGCTCCTGTATTCCAGCTGGGGAACCATGTGCAAAACCAGTCTATTAAATACCATCTTGAAAGCATTAAGGTTATTTCCAAGATTGGGACCTTTCAGAGACACTCCAGCAAGCAAGCTGAGTGCAAAGATTTGCCTTGCAGGGGGTCAATTGGCAAGAGCTCAGACAGTAAGGTAAGCCCTGACCACAACTGCTGGCCTAGAGCGAGCCATTTGGAGTGCTTGCTAATGAAATAAAATAAAATAAAATAAAATAAAATAAAATAAAAAATAAAATAAAATAAAATAAAATAAAATCATTCAAGTGGCACAAAGGGGTAGTTAATAGCACTCTTGTATTTAAACTCTGGAAATATGGAAGACAACTGATTAAAACCCTCTGTTGTTCTGTCCCCATAAGCTGCAAATGTCAGCAAAACTGATGAAGACAGCAATGGGAAAGCAGCTTTGTGTGTAACAGTAATTGGTTCTGAATTGCTTGACAATTCTAATGCTTTCAGCTGACTTGGACAGAGGGCCAACTTATGGACGCTACAGCAACACTGAAGTGAGATAAGGCAGTATGAAAAGGTGACAAATATCTTATAAACCTTCTGAATGAAAAAAACCCTACCATTTTCACAACCTTTTTGAGATGTCAAGCAGGTGCCCACAGCAGGGGAGAGGGGTCTGAGAAGCCCTGGTAGCACTCAGGAATTCCTTCCAGGAGCTACGGACAGGGTTTCAGAAAGAGTTTGCCTAAAACAGCTGGCACATGGCTTGCTTTTGGGCTTTGAGGCCAGAGAGAGGCTAATGAGGCAGTGGAAACAGAGGTCCATCACCACTGAAATGAGTCTTCCACAAGAAGCAAACCCACTGAGAGTTTGTGGTCCATGCTCCTGCACTGCCCCCTGCAATAGTCCATCTCTTTGCTGCTGCTCCCTGGGACATCCCAAAGAGCACACCCTGCTCCTCACACCTCTCTCTGTGTGATATTTTTCCCATGTTTTTCTCTCCCTTTTCTCATTTGTTCTTGTCTTCCACTCCATGATACAGCTTCTAAGCCAACTTCCCAGCTGCCTCCTTGCCCTCCATCATGTATTTTTCCTCTTGCCATGTCAAAAGGCATTATGGGATTTGGCTGATCTGAAGCTAGGCAGGGCTAGCTGGCAATCGGCCATCAGCAAGCAGAGGGATGGCCCTCAATTTTCCCTCCATAGAGGCATTAATAATTTTATGTTCCCTCCAGCCATAGATTTCTACATTGAGCTTATGGAAACTTCTCTTGGAAGCCTCCATTTGTCTGCCTAATGTGGTTATATGGACAAGAAATTCAGATTACCACAGGTAGACAGAGAAACAGGCAGAGGGACTGCATGGATACAGTTGTCTTAGGAAGCTGTGTTAAAAATCTAGAATGTTGTATTTAGGTATGACTGAAGAAAAAAAAAAAGTCTGTAATAAAATAAAGCAGTCTTTACTGGCTTCAAAAGAAAGATTTCTGGGGAGCTGACAGGTAGCAAATAGCTTTATATGCATTGTCTGATGTCTAGCAGGTGCCCCTGGAGAAACAAAGTCCATACTTCTACATGCTCTGTTCACTCTTTGAGAGACACTTCTTCCTCAGACTGATATTTTGGTTACATTCATTCCCTGAGGCATTTTACAGGAAAACACAGGAACTTACTTGATTGTTCAAGAGGTACTGAACTTTACATAGATGAAATTTGGAAACACAGAGAGCTCTCGCCTGGTAGCTCCAACTGCTCTGAAAGAAGCAACACTGCTGGGCTCAATTATTTAGAAATGTAAATTTGGGATGGCAGTAGTACCAAAACAGGGAGAGAAGGTAGCCCTGCTGGATTGCACTAACCTGGGCTGCAAAGCCTACTGGAATTTCACAGTAAAGTGCTAAAAATGAAGGTTAGAGAAGAATTCTGTGGCAAAAGCCTGTGTGAGGAAGGCCACACCTTTCTTTGGGTATGAAGCCAAACCCTGAAGTGCCATTGGGAAAACATCCTAATGAATGTGAAATGCAAATGTTATAGGAAACCCAGGGCATTTCCAAGGTCCCAGTCCCAACAATGAAAATTAAACAATCAGTCATGCATTTTGGATCATGCCTCGGTTTAACTGGCTGAGCTGAAGCAGTGTGAGGGAAGCACAGGCACAGATACTTTACCCCTTGTTAGCCCCTGCAGAGGCATCGGTGTGAAGGAGAGGGGATCCAAATAACAACATTTCACAGGTGAGAAAATGTGCCCAGTCAGCCTCTACCCTGTGCTCAGCACTGTCAAGCCACAGAAGAGCGCCAGGCAAATAATGTCTTGTGCTGCCAACAGAAAACACAAGAACATGCCCTGCAAAAGGCAGTCACAGGAGAGCTACAGCAAAACAAGGAGCTGGGCAAGCCAAAATCCCAAACCTGCCATCCTGAGAGCAGCCCCAGAGATGTTTCATGTGGTGGGTGCAATGGCAAGTGGCCCCAAGGGGGCTCAGTGCAACCAGTAAGAGGCAGCTCTATGGTCAGAGGAAGGTGGAGGTTCCAGGGGAGATGAACCCTCCAGTGCCCAGAGGAGAAGGAGCTGCTGGACAAGTTGGCCAGCTTTGTCCAGAAGATGGGCCATGACCCAGGAAAGGTGCTGGATCATCATCACCCTGCAGTTGCTTAAATGATCACTTGGGTTTCACCTGCTTCAGGCAAAGCTGCAGCCTGAAAAAAGGCACAAGCTGCTGGCCAGCATGAAAGGTTTTATTTGAGCCTAGTTTGTTCCAGTGACCAGCAAATGTGGAGCCTTTGGCCCTATCACCTGCATTTACCTGGAGTGAATGGGAAGGCATAACACACTACCATGAATTTACAGAAACTGGGTGCAGAGGAGGGATTCTCAAATGTAAAGTCAAGATATGGCAAGTCTGTGTAAAATACACATTTCTCATGTACACACACACACACATCCACATGGTCTCTCTCATTGCATCTTCCAATATATTCTCCTCTCCAGTAAAATCTCACCTCCCTTCTCCCCAGCCAGAGAGTGCAAATGGGTTTGTGAACCTTAGTACATCATTTACAGCTGCTGTAAATCTGGAGCAATGTACACTATCAGATGTGCAGGTTTCATTTATAAAGCAGGATTTATGGTTTCACCCCTTAGATCTGCAGATGGGTTTTATTGTGATTTATGCCTGTGTCATGAAGGACCATATATAAGAATTACCTGATATTATCGAGGGACCTATTCTTTTTAGCCTTTATCTTTCTTCTGAAAGCAGAGACTACTTAATCACTGTTAGCTATATACTGAGTACAGTATCCTTTGTGAATTATCCACATCCCTGTTTCCAGTATTATTAGCTTGTGATGTTAGGACTAACCCAATGAAATAGTCACAACAGATGCTGAATTGCAACTATATGTACAATTTATAAATGGCTCTTTGGTGACTGTGTCGGTAAATTTAATTACAGTCTTTTTAAAAAAGACATTACATCAACATTAACTGAATGCCAGCCTCAAACTGAGGTATGAAAAAGGCTCTTTGAGTCCTCTGAGTAAAATATTTAGCTTTCTACTATTATTGTCAGAGGCTACACCTCAGTAGCATAAATCATAGGGAAAATTTCCCATTTCTGAGAAAGGTGGAGGCCAGATTTCTGAAAGCATTCAGCCATCTAACCACCACTGATTTTTAAGGGCATTGTAACACTCCAGGGGATCTTGCCTGAAGAAGGAGAGTGACACCTAACAGAGTTTCACAATATCCCATTTATTAGGCTCCCATGGTTTTTACCAGGCCTGGAGACCCAAGGGTACCGTGTCCTAATGCCACTTAGGTTTCCTCACGTTGCTTCCAGTGCTAACACACCCCCAGCAATCAAACCAATAACCTGTTTTTCTTTGAAAGCTAATAAGTGAGAGGAAATATTTTGGTGTCTTGCACTCACCAGAATCACCTTTGATGGCCTGGGTCTAGCAGCATATAACCTATATATAACCAAGGATAACCTATGCCCCTTAGGTAGGTTTAAAACATCTGCAGCCAATGCCAGGAGATGCTGCAGTAACTCCATAGATCTGTTTACTCTCAGTTATGCTAACAGCCAAGTGAAGGCTCAAAACATGAAGCTCCAGCATTGTCCTATTCTGTAAATGCTCCTTGGCCACATAGGCCTGATAGTCCTTTTCTCTGCTTTTGATCCAGGAGAGATGGGAAATTTCTCCACTCAAAAACTCCTATAAGCCTGGAGCAAGGCACTGACTTGATGAGAGGTCTTTGAATCTCCTTTGAATCCTGCTTCTTGCTGATCTCAGCATTAGGAAACTATACAAAATGTGGCATTGCTGCTGCCTTTCTAGCAACTGCACCTATGTGTTGTAAGAGAAGGGCCCAGGGGTGTCTGTGGCCCCAGCTGCGCAAACAGCTCTGGACAGGGATGGGGCTTGAGCCCAGTCTTGGTCTCAAGCACCACAGACCCACCATAAGGGCAAACCTCACATCTAATCACATGTTCATCTAGATGAGAGGCTAACTGGAGCAACAGCCCTCTTCCTCCTTCCATTTCTACCTCAGCAGTAAGGAGTGCTCCCTGGGAAGAGGCTGGGGCAGTCAAAGGAGCAATCCCTCGTGAAGCCCCAGGCTGTGAGGTGCCACTGATGAAACTCCTCCCATGTGCTCTCTGTTGGCCCTGACTGGTGAGAGCAGCGGCTCTTTGCAGTGCTGCCCCATTTCAGGGAAGGCGTTAAAGTGATTTCAAGGAGCATTTTCCTCCCTTTGTCCCCCAGGATGTTTGTGAGAGCAGTGAGATAAGGACTGTAGGGAGCACCTTCTTATCCCAGGCTCCCTAAAGCTTTTTGCCTTGCCGGAAAAGAGCTTACCAGGCATTCATCCCTGTGCTTGCCTTGCCTGCCATGATGGTAACTCCTTCCTCACCCTTACAGGAAAAGCCCCAGATTTCTGGAAACAAAGTTGGGAATTTGGATTAATCTGAGAGATTGTAGAGAGGATGTCAGTGTCTGATGGAATGGTTCATTTAAATGAATGCAGCTTCAGGAAATGACTCTCATGATTTGAGTCCTGAGGGCTTTTTAACATCCGTGTGAAAGTGTGCGATGTGCCAAGACTTTGATCTCAAGAGCTGGCACAGAACCCACAGATGGTGAAACATCAGGCACTGGGCTTCACTTGCTGTGGTCCATGTGTGGATGCAACCTCTAGAAAGTCCTTGTAGGAGCTCAGGAGTGGCCTAAGCTGCTGGGAGAGATACAGCCCCTTTGCCTGAGGGTATTCTTAGTTCATGCCTATCAGGCTGAGCCCATGCAAGGAATTGGGGAAAGAAATGCCAAATTTCTGGATCCCAAAGAGCTGTAGATTCACATGACATTCCTGAGCAGCTCAGCCTGGATGGGGTGGGAGCACTTTTGAGACCCGGAGATGAAAATGACTGTAAACATCTGGGGAGCTTTAAACAGGGAGGTACCTTTGGAGCTCATACACACGGGAAGTCTGGCAAAGGCTGCATTCAGCATCACAGTATTAGATTTAGGCACCCGCATCCCCACTTCAGCTTTAAATCCTTAAGTAGCTCTAGTTCATAACATTCAAATTTCCTTCAAGAATTTTCTTATTCTGTGTGCAACTTCCCACTGACTGTTCCATTTGCTTTCAGGCTGACAGCCTAAAGCACCCCAGTTTAGATACTTAGCTGCTAAGTAATATATATTTTTCATCAAAGCAAGTAGAAAACTTAAATGAGGTATATAGATTCTTACCAAAAATTCAGCTTCCAGCAGTTATTGTTACATCCATTAAAAAAAAAAAAAAGTGTAGGCAAAAGTTTTTTAAAAGTGCAGAAATGAATTTCTTCTTCAGATTCAAACAGCAAATTTAGAACTACATGACCCATTTTTTGTGCTTTCTATTACATCTCCCTATTTTTTCTCACGCACAAAAATTTAAAAACTAAAGTCTCAGCCCCAGAGGGGCATCCCACACAGCACAAGCACATGAAAATAAGAGACTGTGATGCTCGTTGTTTTGTAGCTTTCTAAATGGGCCTAGAAACATTTACAGCCTTAGCTAATCACATTACATTTGCTTAATTAATGGGAAGAGCCTATGCTCTCAAGCTGACAGGCTTTGATAGATGAATACAGCTGCCCTAGCTTTCAGCAGCATGTGTGACTGCTTAATGGGAAGAGGGTGGGGACAGCAGGGGGGGGCAAGCAATGAAATAAATGTTCTGTGTGCATACTATTTGTGCTTACCCTGCACCTGAGATGGAGAGCTAGCTCCAATCCCCGCTTGGGTTAGCTGTACCTGAGACCCACCACCCCTGCCTGAGGAGGCAGCCCATGCCCTGGCACAGCCATACCCATCATCATGTCCTGGGTCACCAGTCCCTCTGGGTGCTCACACCCAATCTGCAATGTTTTAGGCAGCTTGGGAAAACCTTACTGTGAGAAAGAGATTTCTGTAAATGAGAGCTAGAGGATGAACATCAGTGGTTTCCTAGGCAGAGAAAGAGAAATCCTGCTCTAAGTGGCACAGGAAATCACCTGCCTTTTTCAGAACTTCTCCTGTACTTAAATCAGAAAAACAGCCTTGTCTCCTGAATTATTGACTCCATTCCTGTCCAAATGACTCCTCGTGTGCTTGCGTTGCAGTACACGAGTCTGAAACACATGATATAAGCAGCTGCCAGGCCAACTGCTCAGATGATAATTGAGCCAGTTGTACACACTTTTGTACATCATACCCCATTGCATCCAACTCTTACTCACCCTGTTGCCAACTGCTTCTTGTCTATTTTCTCCAGGAAACAGACTTTATCAATGTAATTTGCAGGAAACCCTCCCAATCCCAGCTGGAAAGTCACACTCTCTCCCACCTCCCTTCCACCACTTTCTTCAGGGCTCTAAGTTGCTCAGCAGGGCCAATTAGGAATTCAAACCAGGTAGAAAGTGACTATACAGTAGTGATAAGAGTCAGTGGCATGATTGATGATGCTTATACATATGCTTCTGGCTTGAAAAGCAGTGTCTGGGTTGATTCCAGGAGTTGGGTCTAATTTCAAAAGGATTTTCTGACAGAAAAAAAAAAAAAAAAGGGTTAGCAGCACATGCTACAGAAAGCAACTTCCACAGATTATTCCATCCCTAAAATATCAACTAATTACTAAGAGCAAAGCATGAGAGAACTAACAAGAGCTTTTACTCATACTGATCCTCCTGCACATTTACTGAAATAGGGCTGAGACTGTTTTTTCCTGTGGGTTTCCCAACATTCAGAGCTGAAGTGGTCTAAGGTTTTAAACTTACTTTGTTACATATGTTAGGAATAAAGGCTTAAAATTTTGAAAACCTGAATAGCTATTAATCACAGTAAAAAAGCAAACACTGAATTTCCCACTGGATTCAAATGAATCTGTGCAATTTTTGGAGACAACAAGAGATTTTTGTACATCAGCCTCTGATTTTTACTGACATTTGCTCACAATGCCTGTGGGTCTGTGTTTGTGCACAGCTTTGACATAGTTAAACCAAAAACCCTCATTCCCTGCCTGTCCTTCCTCATCAGTCAATGGCTCTTCAGTTCTGTCCTGGCACATCCCCTTCTGCCAGCCATGGCAGGAAGGGAACAGAAATCCTATGGAAAGATGTTGACCCAGATTCACCCTGGAAGCTGCCAAGCCCAGGAGCAACAGAAAATGAATGCGGAGCGAACGTCGAGGAAGTGTGTGGACCTGCCAGCTCCACAGTGGCACAGGCAGTGAGCTAGTGGATATCTGGATATCTGCCAGGCAGGCTGCTGGGCATCCAGAAATCCTGGGAAGGGCAGAGGGACATTGTTCCATGCACAGCGAGCCCGATGCATTGGGATGCATCAGCCTCCTTCTCTATGTGCAGAGGCTATTCAGAGCAATCTAGTTTGGGATGCTTTAAAACATGCTTCAGGACCCAAAGGAGTGGTTAGGGTTGTACAGGCTGTGGAGGACTGGGAGAGCCTCAGAGGGCCAGTGCACAGGCATTGGAAAAGTGGTTAAAGATGGACCAGGGAGCTGGAGGTCTCCACTAGTACCTGGTGCTGTGATGTGTATTTGCATAGCCCAAGCTGAGGCATTTAAATGAGGTGTCTGATTTTGGACTGTGGTCTCCAGAGCCCCTGTACATTCCTTGGAGAGTGGTAGACTTTCCTGCAGCATGATCTGCAGCAGAGCCTGCATTACATGGGAGAGGAGCTCATCTCACCCAGCAACTGCAGAGGGAGCCATGGTAGTTTGGACTCTTCCCTTGCACCCCTAAGCCAAATGCAGAGTTAAATGCTGTGACCAGCATATCTGTCCAAGAGGGAAAAGCCATAGTGTTGATGTGTTTAAGCAGATATCTGGATGGGACAGAACATCCTTTGTCCTAGATGTAAGACCTGTAACCCTCACTGGACTGTATCCTCGTGGTCCAACAAGAACCACTTCCCTCTGGGTCACACCAGCAGGACTGCTGCTCCTGGCCTTGTTCTAGCTCTTGCCAGAAGTGCAAAACATGGTTTTCATATAGCCAGGTGTCTGAATCATCCTGGGATCTGACTGGCACTCATACCCTCAGTCTGTGTGTGGTGCAACTGGTCCATGGCTCAGATGTGGGAGTTTCATCCTGCTGAGAAATGTTAACCACAGTAAGACGTCCCACCTCTCTAAAGGTGTTTGCTCCTTTGGTGACCTCTACTTCTTTGCCTGTAAAATGGGACTATTAGCATCAGTAGAGCTCTTCAAGTAGGTTTAGAGTTTTCAGGGTGCTGCCTGTTCTTTTATTTTGTAATCACTGAGCCACAGTCAGATGGGTAATCACCAATGCTTCATTTAAGGCATTGTTGCATGTGGCAATTCATTAAAAAGCCCCAGGGAACAAGAATGAGGTTTTTATTTTAAATGCTATAATCTCTGGGACATGCACAATGTTCTCTCCCAACCCAGATTTGTCACAACTGGCTGCTATGAAGTGCCATTCTCTGCTGTAAGCCATCTTCAATGTATTGTCATTGTAATTCACTACAGATTTTTTTCTTCAAGTGACACTCAAGGAGGATTGGAGGATGACAGCACATGGCAGAGTAAATATAGTTAGGGAAACATAGGAAGAGTCGACTTTTCCCAGAGAGGCTGTGGCTGTCAGGCAGGAGTTTCTTTTTTGTGTCTGAAATGGGATTAAGCCAAAAGGCTCATGGGTTTACTGCCATTTGTGCTCTGGTTCTTTGTAAAAACAAGTAAAACGCTGTGTATTTTCAATACACTAGATTAAGATCTGAGTTCACATTTTGCAGGGTTTCGGCATCAGAGCAAGTCCCTGGCAGGGCCTGGTGTGCACAAAGGGGTTTGAGAAACTGGGGAGAGCTGCCCACGCTGCTGCCCTGGGCTTTCTGATGTGGTTATCAATAACCACTTTGGCCCTTTCCAGGCTGCTGCATCATATCAAGAGGGGGGAGTCTCCAAATTTGGTTTTGGTGTTTAAACAATCTCCCTCCACCACTCACATTTCAGGCAAGAAGCATTAAGTTCTTCTGTGTAATTACTGCCTGCCCTCCATGTGAAAGGCCCCTCTAACTGATCCAGCTGAGACCCCTCCTGCCTTCAGAAAAAGCCCCTGCCCTGGTGCCACCTTACAGGCACAGCCCTGAGCAGCAGGACTGCAGTTTAGATACTATATTCAAAAGGCTTCAGCAAAGAAAAAACATTAAATGCCAGTAAGTCTTAAACAAATGGAGAATCAGTGGCAAAAACTACAAGAGAGTACTCCAAAGTACTCCAGAAATGTGATGCAATGAAGAAAGGCTCTTATACCCATCATGATGGATAATATGGATAGAAGATGGAAAGGTATCAGCTGGAGGAGTAAAAGCAACAGCTAGGAGAAAGGCCGATAAGGAGAAGGAAAGTATGAAAGGAAAATTATCTGAGTGCTGATTTGTGGAGGCTCTTCTCTGCTTGAAAGTACCCTGCAGCAGCAATGCCAAGCATTTTTTGTGTAATGCATGCATTGGTGAGCACTCTGGATTATGTTGTAATGGCCTTCCCTAAGTCTCTTAAGGTAACTGAGTGTATATTTAAATGTAAAAATTTTATGCAGGTAGCAGGTTGGGTGGACTTCAGCCCCGCTGCAAACCAAGCTTCTTACTGTACTCAGCAGACACTACTTGTCCTGACATTGCTGTGGTCTTAGAGATTAAATACATCTCTATTCAGTTTTGGATGGCACAAATGCAGAAAACTCTTGTTATAGGCTACCTCTGCATGTCACTGTCATATGTATGTGGTCTGGTATTGCTGACCCAGTGAAGACAGGCTCTGTGAGTGAGCAGGGCACTGTGCAAAGCAAACAGAAAGGTGATTCTTGAAGCACAAGAAATAACAAGATTCAGAGTGCAGGCAAATGATAATAGTAAAACCCTCTTCTCTTTAGGAAAATTCACGCCCATAAATAGACAAGTGATAAATTTACCTGCATAAGTGTCTGTCTGGTTTTCAGGAAGATGTTACCAGACGAAGACAGGAATAAATCTTGTAGCAGAATTGAATGTTTCATGGAGAGGTCATTTCTTAATTGAAATTGTCCAGAAAGAAGAATGGCTATGAGTTAAGGTGTAATTGTGGGGCCACATGCCTTTTGTATGAATAAAGAAGCTGGTCACAGCTTTTCTGTCAAAATGATTACTGACTTGAAAATTATTGGTGAAGTTGGCATTTTTTGTGGAGTGTGTCTCCTTACACATAAGCATTCTCCATTTCTGTTGCTAGAAGCCTCAACCAGCACAAGGTCTTAGACACTTCTTTCCCCTATGATGTCTAACTGAATCATATCTGATTTATATTTTGTCTTGCTTGTTGAAAAGTCAATATTTTTTCTGCATTTCTCTCCGTTACTCTTGCCTGCCCACTGCTTATGAAGGGAGAAGCTGAGAAATAAAGGAGCTACAGAATGGAGCCTCCCAGTACCTCTGAATGGACAATGTGCTTTAGCAGTGACTGAGGGCTCCTTTGAAACCAACAATAAAAGCATCTTTTCTGTCGAGGAGTACAAGGCTCACAGAGGCGAGAGACTTTAATGACACCATTATCTTTCAGGCAATTAGGACTCACTGGCACAATCCAGCACTGGTAGAGGCACTGTTTTGATTGCACTGCAATGGCTCAGTGAAATGTAGACTGCTGAGACTTAGCAACACCATAAATCGCTTTTAATCTCAACCAACCATGGATCAAAATGTACTAACACAGGCATAATCAGAATTCCCAGGCATATTTTCTCTTTTAAAAACATATGCCTGGGAACAGAGGCCTCCCCTCCTCCTGTCAGCTCCCCACACACACGGGCTGTGTGATGCTGATCCTCGCGCTTCTCTCCTGACACGCTCGCCGCAGCGACGGGTCTGAGCCTGCCAGCTGTGGGCATGTTTGTTGTCCGTTGTGGATTATATTTTAATGACATACCCTAAGCCTCTTAAACTTGAACAAATGTGCATTTAACTATCTGTGCATTTGTGCCAGTTTATAAGGTAGAGGGTCAGCCAGCTTATCCCCCAGCTGCTCTGTGAGGGCACTGTCCAAGAATTTTAATAGAGCTTTCAAAAGCCTCCCGTTAGGAAAGGTGCCTTAATGGAAAGTCCTCCTGCCTCTGAAAGTTCCCTCTTGTTGCTAGACACAATGAAAGGCAAGCCATAATCTCTGTGGAGAGTGCCCAGATTTTTTCCTGTCGCAGTGTGTAGCTGGGATGCAAAGCACAGCTTGCTCCTCTCCCCTGCCACAAGCAGGGGGATTCATTTCATTAGTTTGGAAAGCTATTTTAGAGCAAAGGGAGGTTATGTAGGTCACCAATTCATCCCTGCTGCCTTGAAAAAAGAATTCATTATGAAATTTCACTTTAATTAATGCAATGCACCAGCTTGTAATAGTATTTCATCAGGACATCTGGTAAAAGCACATTAGCTACAGTTTAATGTTAAGACATAATTGAACAGAACTCCTGTTGGAGCTTGGCTTTTGCAATATGTTTTACTTCTGCTTCTCCTACAAGCTGCCAAATAAAGGAATTGTGGGACTCCCTCATCAGAGGGTGATGGATCCTGACCCAAAGCCTGTTTGACATAACAGAAAGGCTTCAGTTAACATTCACAGGCTCTGAAGTGCATCCCTGAGGAACAGACCCAGCATCCATCCTGTATTTACATACCAGGTACTACTGGTACCTCCACTGATCTATAATCCCAAATATAAAGTAACAGCCTTGGTGTTTTGTTCCAGTTCTGTTTGAAAGGCCGTGGTCAAATGGTCTTTATAAATCATTTTCTATTGGTTTAACTTAGAACCTTTTCCTGTTCTAATTATATGTCTGCATAATTGTTTGTTTTAATACTTATTTGATTATCTGCTCAAATTAGTATCAGTGCAGCAGCTTTCCAAATGCTGTATTAAGTATTCACATCCAAATGGGATTTCTTTCTGCCCATTGTGTTGCAGTGATCTGGACTATAAATGTGAACTCTCAAAAGATTTTAGTTATTTAGTAAGTACTAGGTCATGATTATTTAAATCTAACTAACAGGCTAAAGAGTGTTTGGAAGATTAATATATTTTGAAAAAGTTTGTGAAGTGTTTAAAATCTCTTTGATTTGAGGCTGCTGTCTCCACTTCTCCCTTTCTTTTTTTGGGTAAGTGTTTGAATAGCCAATAACAGTAATAAAAAACATCCACCACCAGCACAAGTACATTGCACAAGCACGTTGTAGTTTCTCTGTTACACTCTCCCCCTTCAGCATTTTTTTAACCATTGTGTCTGGGACAGTTTTACTCCCAGCCCTCACTGAGAAGGGACACAAAGACTTAAGATGTTAGGGAAGCTTTCTTTGTCTGCTGTTTAGTTGTTCTTTGGGTTATTTTCTGCACCAATAGGCAAGAGAGGGGGGCAGGACTGATCTAGAAAAGCATCATGTGCCCTTACTAAAGACCCCAGTGCATTCCCAGTGGTGCTGAGCAGTCCTGCTGCCAGCACCTGCACTGCACACACATGAAGGGGTCCTGGGCTGTATTGCCTTCCCTGCTCATGCCAGATGCCACTCACCCCATGTGTGTGTTTGCTGCTGGACATTTTTGCAAGGGGCAGGTGACTGACAGAGACTGGGCTGGGACAAGGCCAGTCCACATGGCAGGCAAGGTCGTCTCTCATCACAGATGCTCTCCTGAGGTTTAATCTATATATAAACCACTTAATTCTGATACCACCTGAAAACATAGACAAATTGTTCCTGCCCTCAGTTGGTCAGTGCAGATAATTCATTTCTTGTAAACAGCCAAATTGCCCCAAAGAGATGCTCTGATCCCCTTAATGATAGAGGCATGCAGCTTGAAGCCCAGGCCCACACAATCAAATTCAAGGCACTTACCTCTCTCCAGGGAGCAGCAGCAGCTCTGTCCCACCTTTACAGAGCCTGTGGTAAAAGGCTGTTGCAGACAAGAGGCAGCTGGGCAGCAACAAAATGTTGTGCTGTGCCTAGACTGACTTTCCAGTGATTTTTCAGTGCTACAAGTCCCATACTAGTCACAGTAAGAGGAAATCCAACTTAGACTGTTGGTAGACCTGACTAAGCCTGCAGTTTGGCATTAGTAGGCAATAAAACCTAAACAAATAGGCAGTAGCCTGGAGCACTGGTCAGGCTGGTGCTCACTCCTGTTTCAAGAAGCAGAGGTAGTTTTTTCCACACAGACATCAGTACCATTATTTACATGGCCAGGTCTGGTGGCCCTCTGGTTGCTGGGAGGAACAGTCACTGCCATTAGACAGTGCCATTTCTTTGTTGTTGTCTTAGGACAACATTACCAGAGGACCTGTCATTTTAAAATTAAGCACTAGCCTCCAACCCTTGGAAACCGAAAACAGCAACTCATCTGTGGGCTCACACAGCTTCCACGTGGTGCTCACAGGTTTGATTTCCTCAGGCAGCCTATCCCTGATCCAGTCACTGGTATTGAGGGCTCCATGGGACAAGCAGGAGTCAAGCTTTTGTTCTCTAAGAAAAACAAAAGCAGTCACATAAATAAGTCCAAAGGCATTTTACAAAGGGTAATTTTTTTCCCTAAATAAAGTAGAACTTTTGACCTTTTCCATTTTTAGTTTATCTCCATGATGTGATAAGATGAATCCTAAATTAGGAAGGAGATAGATTGCTTAGGGGGAAAAATTGTTTGAAAATACTGAGAAAATGCCACTTACGAAAGCAGCCTGTATCTATTTACAGATTTTATCAGGGGCTGAAGCTCTTGAGATAGCTGGCCTTAGACCTCTTCTTTTTGCATTTAATATTTATCTTCAGCTAAGTCTGTGTTAATTATAGTTTCACAGCTTGAAGCAAACTGGTCACAAGTCCCAGCAGTGTTTGATTTTTGGGCATCTCACTAGCCCCTGTTCTTTGTCTACATTTCAGATGTCTGTGCTCTTGTTTCTTCAGCCTATGGAACAGGATCTGCTGCTTCTAAGAGTCCTGACTGTGAGAGGTTGGATTGTTTCTTGAATGCTTTAAGATCCTGAAGTGAAAAATCATTAGTTCTCTAATTCTTTCATTAGTTCTAGTTCTCTGTTCTCTATTCTTTTATGGTAGCAGGTGTCACGTGAATTCTCCCAGAACCATTTTTTATGTGCTAAAGTAAAACCAACAAAAACCTGAGTGCCACCTTTGCCTTTAAGTGTTTTATGCTGATGGTGTGACTGCTTTGCTTTCCCCATCTCCTGCTGAACCTCCTCTTCCCCACAAAGCACCTTCTGCCAAAGGCAGCCCAGACACCCCCATCACCACTCTGACCCTGCTGCCCAAAGGGTGCTGGGGGAGACAAAGAGACTTCACCAAGCCAAGCAAAAAAAAACCATGGGAACGAATCTTTGTGACCTGCTCTGTGGGAAACTCAATGCCAGAAACCAGCACAAGCTTTTATGAAAGTTTGGGATGAGACAAGGCAAGGCAGGAAGCTCCCAGGGGAGGGTGAGTAGCACCCTGTCCCCAGCTCACATCATTGTGCTTTGTTCGACCTCAACAATTGTGTGAGCAAAGCCCGGAGCATCAGCCTTAACTTCGAATTTCCTGCTTTCTGTCGGCTCCATCCCAGGCACTGTTGTTTGAAACATAGCACTTATTATGGAGCTTGCAGAAAAGAACTCCCTGCTTTATGGGGACATGGCCTATTGAGCTGCAAAGAGGCAGGCCCAGTATCTGCCTGGGTCTGGGCTGGCTGGACTGCTGTAGTGAGAGGGGCCGCTGTCACAGAAGCCACATGATAACCACCTCTGTGTGTGGCAGCCCAAGGAGCAGCTCGTGACTTGTTCAGCTGGGCTGACTTCTCAGCAGAGATTGTCTTAATCACGAGCTGTACAATGTCTCTTGCCCAGATTTGCAGAGGATTTGGCTTTATAGAACAGGGTCCTGATTCACAAAGCTCCTTCCTTTGCCTCTCACTCCTGCTCTCTTACTGACCAAATCCAGGACGTTGCCTGAGTCCTTCTCTTTGGCTCCTGGATCTGACCACGTGCCCAGTCTGAGCTCTCAGACAATGTTGTACATGTCCTGGTCTGCATGAGAGAGACCTTGGGAGGAGGGATGGAAACCAGAGGAGCAGTAATGCTTGTGGCAAGTCAGACTGCTGTGTTTGGCTTGGCATGATGTTGCTGGTCCCCCAGGATTTGGCAAAAGGATCCCTGAATTCAAAAGAATTAAAAAACCTGTCCCAGAACTGCCAGGATTAGGGGATTTTGGCTGTCTCTCTGCACTCAGCACTGCTCAACATCCCCCTCCTGTCATTAGCAGTAGCCCCTTGCACTCACCCACCTGGCAGGTCCCACTGCTGGGTGTGAGCCTTCCTTCCCTGGCCCCTCCCTTTGGCACAGCAGGGACACAGTGCCCCCAGGTTTCTCCTGCCTCAGGAAGTCTTGACCTGCCTGACCTGCTGGCCACTCATGAGTGACTTCTTGGAGCTGGAGAGAAGCAGCAGTGATTTACCACAGTGGTGGGAAACCCCCTCAGACCAGAGCCTACCTCTGTGCTGAAACTCCTTGTGCCTCCCCATCATGGGATCCAGCACACACAGGCATCTCTCTCCCTGCTCTCTTCTGCTGCAAGCAAGTCCTGTGTCATCCCAGAAACCATCTGTGAGATCATCTATGAAATATTTATTTCCCTTGCATGCAAGAGAAAAGGAAGCAAAAGGCCTGCATAATATTGATGGAATCCCTGATAGCCAAATATTGAATTATTTACAGCCTAATTGTGCAACTGACACTCATTAGATTGCCTAGGCTGCAAAATCAAATTCATACATTTCACAAAATTGGTGACTTCTACTTCAGACTTTGTCTAGGTCCATCAGTGAGTCCCTAAGACACAGGTGACATCACTTCGCAGGAGAAGACCTAGGGTATCCACAGACACTTGAAATATCCACTGACTTCTCCGAGTGCTGCTGTGAAATAGAAAAGGGTTCTCAGAGCACCTACTGGCTGCCCCAAGGTACACATGTGGAGCCATTTCAGGAGCTCAGGTGAATCCTTGCCTGGCTGGTGGCCGCTGCTCCAGAAGAAATCTGCTGCCCAGATTTCCCATAGGTCTCATGTCACAGCTAAAACTCTCAGGAAAATGCCCTGGATACCTCCAGGTACCTTCAGATGGTATTAAATACATAAATGCAAGACACTCAATTTAGCCTGTGTGACCACTGGAGACCTCCCAGCACAGGGAGCAGTGACCAAGAACAGCAACACTTCCCATGCCACAGCATCCTTCCTCTCCTTTTCACTGTGATGTTTGCTGTGCACTGTAATGCAGTCCTTAATAAATGCACTAAAGCTCCTCCTTCCTGCCCAGCCTACAGAAGACAGAATAGGTTGGCCACTGAACCCAGCTCACAGAAAGCAGATTTCCAGACACAGAGCTCTTCTGTCCATTCCAAAGTACACAGGTTGATGTGGCAGTTGTCACAGGGCCTTGGCTATTTCCCTAATACCAAACTTCTCTCAAGCCCTCTCTCTCCCTCATTAATAAGTATCTGAACTCTGACATCTGGAGTAGACCATAAGTTGTGTCTCTTAAAGTATCTTCTGTGTTCCCCATTATATTCTACTCTTAGCAGAGCTTTGAGGGGGATCACTTTCTTCCCAAGCACTTCAGCAGCATTTAGGGACCATCCCTTGAAATCACTGGAGCTGAATAAGTCTCTGGGCAGTCCCTTTTGGCCTGAGGATGGTAACAAGCTAAAACAAAAAATCTGACACAGCATTACAATGCTGTCCTCTCTGTGCCCAATAATGCTCATTTCCTCTCCAGACAAGACACACCATGTATGTCTAAACCCCTCAGCCTGTCCTAATTTGCAAATTCTAGTACAGCTGTAGGTTAAAAGAGCCAGCCAAAATTAATTATTGCAGATTAAGGAACCGAGCAACATATGGCAATGGCCTCTTGTTAAACATCTGATCCAAACCAAGCAATTTCAGCCCCTTGTTAAATACTTTCTTCTCTTGTTCACCTTCTCCAGTGTTTTGCTGCTGAGTACCATCATCTGAACATGGTTTATTTATATGTATCCAGGCTATCACAGAGCAGCTTTGCCAGTGACAGCACTGGCCTTGGCTGAAGCAGCCAAGAAAGCAGGTTTGTAGGTGGCCACCACCTGCAGGCCTCCTCAGCTGTGGGGTGGTGTTGTTTGGTTTTACTGTTATCAGGCTTTTGGGCCATTTAGAGTTGGCAGGCAGAGAGGGACAATTAAACTCTGCTCATGCCAAGGGAACGTGTATTTATTTCAACCAGGTACTTCTTTTCTTCCATCTCACCCCTCCTTTTGAGAGACATGAGATCAACAGACAAACAGGTGACTTAGCTTGTACCATAAATGTCCTGCACCTCAGAAGTTGGTAAGAAAACAAAGCCAGTGGCTGCCTTATAGGCAGGACCAGAGAGAGGAAACAGCAACATGATTTACCTGATGGCAGTGGTACAGATGCTATGGGATCCCAGGTCAGGGAGGTGATGACACCTTTGCAAAGCCAAAACTTAGGTGGCTTAATACTTTTTGTTTGTTGTTCTACAAATATTATTCAGTGTCTAAAATAGAAAAAGGAGGTTATTTGGTTATTAAATACCAATAAATCTGTAAGGTTTTACCCCTCTTTTTATTTTGTTTGAAATGGTGTGTTGAAAGCAAGGTCAGCTCTAACATCAGATGATATTAGGTAACTTGGACCATCAGCTCTTTGGCAATGACCCCCACGTATGCCCTTACAGGATCCTTCTCCAGACTGCCCCTGACCACAACAAAAATGTCCCTATCCACTGGATGTTCCATAGAAAAACATAAGCCACCCACAGCACAGTTGTTACTCTCTGCAGTGTGTCACCAACTAGTGTCTCCCTGCCACGTCTGTAGGTGCTGTGCATGGCAGGGAAGGTGCTCTCCATTTCCCAACAGCCCTGAATATGCCAGGGTGGGTTAGGTGGCAGAAGGCTTTGTATACCTTGCTATTTTCAGCACCCTGGGATTGTCAGAGATGCAATCCTTGCTGGAAAACACTCCTTGCTATAAACAAGTTGATGAATGTAGAAGAAAACAGCCATGCTTTCCCCACTGGCCACTACTCCATATTCTGTTGTTAATCTGCTCCTTTCCCCTCCTCCTCCCCTCCATTATTCTGCAATAGCTGTTAGTTGCTAAAGGAACTGAAGAAACAATTAAGAAGCTTTAGAAAAAGCAGATAATTTCTCACATGCAGTGCTGAGTACGCAGCAGCTGTGACTCCAGAGACACACATGCTGTTTCCAGGCAAGCATTCCCAAGGGTTTAGATAAAAATAATAAGGACGAGGTGTTTCAGCAGAAATCAAGTTATTTTTAAGTGGAAGGGCTCTAGGGGGCATTAAAAGAGCTCCCTGAAAATGCCATAATCCTCTTCTGTGTGGGATCCCATAGCATTAGTAGTGTATAATTAAAACTATTAAGCCAGCAGTCAGGCTAGACAGGGATTCTGGTAGGGAAGTGGTTACAGGGGTGATGGTGAAATGGGGTGGTTGCAAAGGTCAGACAATTTCTGATTTACTAGAGGTTTTCAAAGCAGAACAAATGAAATGCCTACAGGGAGATCTTCTTCCAGAAGGCAGAGGCAAGTCTCAAGGACCAGAATTTGAAGTGGATGGTTTCAGTTGCTGCAGCTCTGTTCAGCCAGCACTGGGAGAAATGCTGTGATGGTCGGGAGCCACATCTCAGCTGACACAGCACGTTGCTACTTCACTCAAGTGTATGGCCCATATCCAACCTAAGGGTCCGTGAGAGACGCTTCTTTCCAATATCCTCCTGCTTAATCCATCCCCAGCATCCGTCACCACACCGAAGGGGACAGAGGCAGCAGAGCCAGCATTACCCTAAGCAGCTTGCTGAGCCAGCTGCAGGCTTTTGCCATCTTCTGGCTGTGATGAAGACTGGACAAATTAAGAACATGTTTCCATTAGCCTCATTCACCTGAAAAATAATCAGCAGCCAACTCACTTCTAAAAAGTGGCCTGGCAAAGGGTCAAGAAATGAAATCTGGTGGCAAATAGACAAGTACGGACAACTAAGTTTGTGATGATCCATCATCTTGGATGGATCTTCAATATCCAATACCAGGATTTTCTGTGCTCAGACACATAAATCTCAGGCATTCATACTCTGCCAATATTTTAAGTCATGCCCACAAAGCATATTTGAATAGGATTCAAGCTGATGAAAAGCAAGTTGCTACTTTTAAACAGATTCGGTGACCATGTGAATGGAGCCAATGGATTCAATCCAGCAGATGACATACCATTAAAGACAAATTTGCTACTGCAGATCTTACTGCCAGGAAAGGTGTGAAAGAACACGTGGCCCCTCCAGGATGTGCACAGCCATATTTCTGGTGCTACAGATGGCAGTTTGAATGCTTGCAGGTTTTTTGCCTTGTCTTTTCATAAGGCTTATTTAGTCCTTGCTGTTTTCAGGGAGACATTTTAGATACAGTCAGCTTATGAAGAGACCCATCCCACTTGAATAATTTTAAAAACACCTCTTCCTTTCAAGTCACCAACTTGGCGAAGGAGGGAGAAGAAGAAACATTGAGCCAAACTCCATAAACAGATTTTGTTTCCTGTGTGTGTGAGATGAGCCTGGGAAAAGCAAAACAATTAATCTACCCACGAGTGGCTTTGCAAGGAAAGGATAAGGAATAGTAGAGTGATTTAGATTGCACCACTTTACATGCATTTATGGGGGAGAAATTCAACACCCAAATAACAAATTCAGTTCAGATTTTACTTCCTTTCTCCCTTCCCCTCCACCCCCCTCCCCCAAAAATGACATACCCTTCCATTTGTAAATTACTTTAATTTAAATACTTCCAGGTTAACAAAATGTCTTAAGTTTGACATGTCCGAAGTTACAAAACAGAAACAAAACCTCTTGACAAAGGGTAAGAAAAAAAAATATAATCCAAGCCCAAACCTCCTTTCCTAAACTGGAGTTTATGGTCTGTGAGCTGGCAACCCTCCAGAGTCTGACACAATGTCTGGAGCACCCAGAGCAGCTGGAATTAATTTTCTTCCTCCAAATCTATGCACTTTCATATGAAGTTGTGTTTTGGCACTGCCGCCCAAGAGAGAGTCCAGTGCAAAAAATCTAAGCCTGGCCGTTGTTTCTTTGCAACCCAACACTTGCTGAGCAAACAACAAAAAGGAAGAAGAGGACAAAAAAAATTAAGAGAAAGAAAAACCCTTTCCCTTCCCCCACACACACACAGACGACTGTACCAAACAGGGGGGCTATGTTTTGCTGTTCAGAAATGGGTCACAAAGAGAAATGTTTGCAGATAAAACCAACACTTTTTTTTTAAACTTCTGCCTTTTTTTTTTTGTTTTTATAAACATCATGGAGGCCCCTGGAAGGTGCTGGGGATGTTTGAGAGTTGAGGTCCTGCTGATCCCTTCTGCCTCCCATTTGCACAGCTCCCATGCTGGCCCTGACGTGCAGTCCCTCTCCGGGGGTCCGGACCCTTTGAGCCGCCTGCTCCGAGTCTGAGCCGCTGCAGGGAGCCCGGGGGCCACGGGGCTGTGTGGGCATCAGCATCGAGCTGCGGCTCCTCGCCCGGGCTGGCAGTGGGTCAGGAGGGAGGAGGGAGGCATCCAAGGCACTCCCAGGGTGTCCTGTCACAAAATCACACACTGGAGTTTATGGGAGCCCGTGGCTCTGTCCCCTCGCCATTTGGTCTTTTTCTTCTTCTTCTGGCTTTTCTCTGGGATCTGTTGCCTGTTTTGGGAGACAGAGAAGAAAGCAGGCAGGTGAGACATAAGGCTGGGTTGGATCCAAAGCCCTGGGCAGCCTGTAGAGCAGCATCTTGGTGTGCATGTGCATATTTGCATACATATCTCCATATACCCTTCCAGCACTGCATGGCTTTTCATGCCACACAGCTGAGAATGGCCTGGCCTGCATTCTTCAGGAAGGAGGAAAGAAGACATTAAGGATAATGGCAGGGATGTATGTCCTGCCAGGGCACTATGCCTCCAGCTGCCCATGGTGAACTGCTGCCTCCTCCCCTGCCACGGGGGCTGCTCTGGGAAACAGGGATGCTCTAAGCGATGCAACGTCATCCATTACACTGCTGACACTCAGTAGGGAAGAGGATGAGAGAGACACAGAGAAATACACTCTTCTGCCTTTCAGCTGGCATTGCCCTTAGCCAGCTGCACTGATGCAGACTTGGTGATGGAGGGGAGCTAAAATATAATAAACCAAAAATTGAGTTTGCTGCCAAAGGGGCTCTGGCTTCCTCTGAAGTTGTGAAGAGCACCGATGCACAGAGAATGAGCTGACCCCAGAAAGATGTCCCTGGCTGTCTGAAGTCACAGGCACCAGGAACACACAGCTGAGAGCCCTCCTGCAGTGTGCCTCAGAGCTGTGAGCAGCCTCTGACGCATTCTGTTGAGGGCTTCTCCCTGTCCAGTAAGGTGAGACACTGCCCAAATGCCTGTTTGCAGCTGCACCCAACTGCAGCAGCTACTCTGGCAGCCCAGCAGTGCAAATCCAGCGAAGGCTCTGTAGCTCAAACACCTGACAGGCAGCCTGTAGATGTAGATTTCAGTGCAAGATAAAACATACAGACACCAGCAGCTTCCGTAGATTCAAACCTGAGAGTCTGAACAGTTCAAAAGCAGCCTCTTTGTCATGTCATATGCCAGGCATTAAACCAAGTGTTCATACCAAGTAATCGAGACCAGGATGAGACATCACTGGGACATAAATCACTATGGCTTTAGCTGGTGTTCCTCTTACAGCCTCAGCTTCCAAATTCTTGCAAACACCTGAAAAACTCAGCCTTGACTAGTAAGACTTTTTCTCAGCGAATATGAAGGCTGGAGGCATGAAAAACATAAAACTTTAAAGCTCAAAACTACAAAGATGAAATTCAGAAAATACTTTAAATCTGGATAAATACTAAGTGACCACAACCCGTTCACTCTCTTCTGGATCTGTTTTAGAGATCCAGAAACCACACCGTGGGCCTGCTCAAGGCTTCTGCTGTGACAGTTCCTGTGTGTGCACTGCTGCAGCATAAAAGGGGCATCAGGAAATTTAAAACATCTATTGAGTGGACTCAATCACCTCACTCCTTTCTGGATTACTTCCAGACAACAGTTTCTTGCATGAAGCTAAATAAACTGGGAATCAGCCAAGTGCAAGGAGCACGAACAGCGTAACCCTGAACAAACATCCTCACCCTGAAAGCCCTTCATTTGCAAAGCACTTCATCAATGACAGTTATCAGGGAGCTGAAATTTACATTTTATTTGAAAAAGCTTACTTGAAAACCAGAAAAACAATACTTGATGAGTGATGCTACCCTCGACTGTGGACAGTGTGTAATGTCCAAAAACCAAGCAAAGCTACTTTGTTGCCAATGACCAGCCAGATCACACAGCATCTCCCTGCTGACTTAACCTGAGTTCCAGCTCTTGTGAACATTTCTGGTGCCCTTGACATCACAGGCTAGCAAGGACTTCCACAGTAGCTACTCAGGAAACTGAGGTGTACCACTTATTTTTGAGGTTATGGAGTGCATTTTCAGGGCTTGAAATTAGTAATGCCTCATTACAATACCCCTTTCAGCCTGCCTGGAGCTGTGTTACGTGGAGAAAGCAAACAAAGCCTTTCCATCTTATTTTTGGCTGTTTTCCTTTCCTGCAGAGCAGAGTATATGGTGGTAAGAGCTTGCTCCAACACAGAAGTATTATCTATCCAGCTAATACTGAGTTAGAGAGCAGTTGGGAAAGAGCTTGGGACACTTCCAACTCAGTTCTCCAAAGACTTTCTGCCCTCTGCTTTTGAGACATGTGGGAAGAGTGGGCAGTACCATCTGGTTTTGATGGAGGCTGGCTTGAGGCTCTGCTAGGATATTCACAAGTACAGATATGCTGTGAATAAATGCCTTGTGGTTTAATTGCCGGGCGAGGCACTTTGACTGCACGGCAGGGAGGAGCACGATTTCAGCTCAGCGCCCTCCCAAAACATGAAAAATGAGGGCCCAGAAAATCTGGCAGACAACTAGTGCCAGAAAAACAAATCTTCTCAGAGAGAACTGAGGTTATCAGCTGAGATGCTGGGATGTGTGTGCAGCTCTTTTCCTGCAGGGGAGCCGGGCTTTGGGAAGGCAGTCCCTCCCTGCTGGCAGCCGGAGCAGGGGATCGCCTGGAGAGCGCGTGTTTGCCAAAACGAGCAAAGGCAGCTCGTGCCAAAACTGGGAACAAACCTCTGCAGTCTGAGGAAACCTGGGGCTTAGCCATTAGGTCATACAGTTTCTCATACAAAATAGCTTAATTTTTTCCATTTAGTGAGCAGAAAATGTTAGAAGTCACCTACAACATTAGAGTTTTGTAGAATTTTTTGCCAGTCCTTTTTAACTTCTGGCAAGGCAAGACCTTGAGAGGACAAAACTATGAAAACAGAAATTACTGGTCCAGAGCTTTCAATGCCAGCCTTTTAGAGCTGATCATTATAGTAGGCTTTGCACTGTTCATTGAATAAAAAAATTTCATTATGGCCACAGCTACTTCTTATTGGGCTTGGTGCTGACATCCTGCATTGGTAGCTAAGTGCTAGTAACATACCTAAGCAGATACAGGACAAGAAAGTTAATAAACATCAGAAATATCCCACCCCCAAGAAAACCTGCTCCCCAAAAATTGGCTCCTGACTCTCTGGGCTATGACTCCTGCACATCCCATCCATGGGCAGTAAGGAAGGGAGGAGTTTGCAGCTCACCTTATTACCCTCACCAGATCGTGGAAGGCCTTGTCCACGTTCAGAGGTGGGTCCTTGGCACTCGTTTCTATATAAGGAATCTGGAGGAGAGAAGTGTATCATGAAAGAGATCAGTAACAGCCTACATATTGGGATACTACCAGTTTCAAAATGAAAAGCCTAAAGGCTGGAGAAATGGGCTGCTAATACCACGGAAATACAGGTAAACAAAATGTTGCCATGACACTGCTATCAACACCCTCACACTTGCAGCAAGGTCAGCGACTGCTTACAAAAGGTCTGGAATAAGCACCAGGCTAAACAGCTGCTATCTAGCTCTGGGTATGGGGGAGAATAATCCCAGACTTCATGTTGTCAGATGTTCTCTCCCCCTGAGCTGTGCTCACAGACATGAAAATAGCTGAAGGTTGTTGAAAGACCAGCACTTGCCAAAAAATTCTTGCTTGCCACATTTTATTGGGACTACTTCATGAATATTTCATGACTACAATTCCCCTTCAGTGTAAAATGATCTTCCCCTTCAAAGTCTGACAGCCAGATGGGGCCTCCTAGAGTGCTTGTCCAGCACACTGGCAGATTTATAAAACTGCCTCTGATAAGGTATTTTCATGCATGGCCTTTTCCAAGGCGTGTGTATACAGATGGACACAACATGCTGTGCTGCAGTTGAGGTGTCCTGGCTCTGACAGAAACCAGATTCCGTGGGGAGGTGAGGGGAGTGAACCTGCCCTGCCAAACTCCATCGAGGTTTGCTCAGAAACCACCACACAGCTTGCCCTTTAGGCACAGCGAGCTGCCAAGAGGTCTCAGGCTTTTTGCCTTTAACCTTTCCTTCAGTTCCACCTCCTAAGGGAGTTGTAGTCTCCCTCTGGGTATTCAGGGCTGCTGGCATTTAGTGGAGCAGCATGTGACCTACACCCATCTAAGACCAATTTCTCAGGCTAAACTAACAGCATGAATAATGCAGAGCTAAGATGGTGGGCCAGATTTATATAGGCTTAACAACCCTGTTAACTTCATTATCTTTAACAAGCTCAGGCACCTGGATATACCTCCTAATGCCTGACTCTGCCTTTTCACTCCAGGGAGGTGCACTTTCTTCCCTCATCCTGAACACTTCCCACCACTTTCAGACACCTTATACATAAGTCTTAGTGATGGCCACAGCTCTGCTACAGCCTGGTGCACAGTAGAGGTTCTGCTTTCAGTGATGATTTGGCCCCACTGAAAGGAAACTGCATAGCTGCTACTTTGTAGTAGTCAAAAATGTATTTACAAATGTTTAATTGTAAGCTTTAATTCAGCTCCTAATGAGCACAGCTTTCGATTCTGAATGCCTGTAATAGGACTTTCAGTAACCCATTAAATAATCCCACAAACTTACGTTATGTTTTGTTGCCATTTCTCTCCCCTGTTCTCTTGTAATTTTCCGTAAGTGCATTAGATCAACTTTGTTTGCCACCAAAATCATTGGAAAAGACTCCCTGGAAAAAAATCAAAACCACCACCCAATTATTAGCAGACTACAACAAAAATTATGAGCATAAATTTCACTTTTTGATGCTGACATCATCTAACATTTTCAGCTACAGACATACCACATATGTATAAAGAAATAAAAAGAAAACCCCCAGGCTGTGCTATACATATGTTCATATTGTAAAAATTTACTTGACAAGTTGCATGCATGCACACATTCCTTGTTATTTGCAGGGACTTCAGGAACTTACTGTCACCATTTCTGCAATGCCTGATGATAACTAAGCCTGAAGATCCAACTAGGTGAAGAAAGATCTAGAGAATTAGCCAGAAAATCAACTGAGACATAAAGACAGATCTTGGACAGGAGACTGGGACTCTTTTGTAGCAGTTAAGGCGTCTCAGTAACTGCATATCTTGGCAAGATACTGAGGGATGATGGAAGAATTGGAGTAATTTCATTTCCGGTCATCCACTGAGAGCAACTGTGGGGGAAAGAAAGATGGACTCTAGGAGCTGGTGCTTAGAGGGGCATCAAATGGTGGAGAAAATGAGTGGGAGCAAAGAGATGCCCATCAGCTGTTATCCCAAGACAAACTGGGCTTGGCAGTGGTAGCTGGAAGCAGGCTGGAAGGAACCAAAGAGATTTGTTAAGCTTCCAGTGCTATGACCTACCATCTCCTGTTTCTAATCCCAGAAATAAATACCAAACCCATCTCCCTCTGTAATAATACTCAGTATTTCCTTAACTACCAGGCATGTACGTGCCTGCCTTCAGCCACCACCTGAGAAGAGATCCATCTATCCACAGCATGTGCTGTGCAAGGCTCTCCCCCCTCTCCCCGTGCAGAAAGCTCCACTGTTCCAGCGACAAACAGAACCAAGGTTGGGAGCCATGGGAGGTGTTGGCAGTGCCTCTCTCTCCTCTGGCTTCATGAAACAGAGCAATCAACTGCTGCAGGGCCTCTTAGCCACTGCTGGGAGGGAGGAGGTCCCTTCTGATCACTGACAGTTACTGCAGTATTGTTGTCTTATATTTAACTTTAAGCCCTCCTAAATGATCCCAGTGTTCTCTGCTGTAACAGAGCTGATTTTACTGGGCTAAGGAGCAGCTGGCCATACTCATTTCTGTATAAAACACTTCTCTGGTAACTCTGGATTTTTAAACAGTGTTTCTGGGTCATTTTTCATCGGGATGATAAGAGCTCCATCTTCCCTCTGGCATGTTGCCCCATTGCTCTGGCTGGAAAAATACCATACTGCACTCTGCATTTTAAATGAGTCTTAGAGTTATTCATTCTGATAATGTGACTGTGATTTAATGTTAATACCTGAGCATTGATATATCTTGACTCTGATCCTTCTGGAGCAGAATATTTCCTTGTCTGGATTATTTGATTGCTTTTTGGCTTGCAGCACATTGATTAGAAAGGGATTACTTTTGGATGGTATCTCATTTGCCTTGTTTACATCAGGCATAAAACTCTGTGGGGACTTTGTTCCCTATTGTAAGCTGTACAACTGCTAGTTGGACAAAGCTGCTACAGTTGGAAATTTTACTATAATGAAAGTTGCGGAAAGAAATGGGAGGGAGGAAGGCTTTGAACAGCCCTGGTAACACAGCAGCCTGCAATTCTTTTGGATTTTAAGTTGCCAAAACTGCCTGCCAGACTGAAAACCAGGGTGATGCTCTGCTCCCAGCTACCTGAGGGTTTAGCAGGAGGGTTTTTTTTACTCACGCTGCTCCCACTGCTGCGATTTTCTGCCCAAGCTCAGGTTTTGGATGAAGCATTAATACGCTCCTCACGCTCGGAGTGGCGCTGAGCGGGGAAACACAAACAACCTCACCAGCCCCTTTCACTTCCTGCCTCTCACACACTGCTGCAGCATTTGCACGGCAGGGTATGGAGGACAAAAGTTTCAGTCCAGAGCAAACAGTGAACACCGCATCTTATTTTCACCAAGTTAAATTAGATAAAATCAGCATCAGATTGGGGCAGGTTACAGGAAATTCTGTCCTCTCTCCTTCAGCTTTTAGAAACAGATTTACTTTGCCCCGAGCTAAGCCAGCAGTGCTTAGACTGATGTGATCTGAGAGGCTGACTAAGGGACTGACATTCTTCTTCATTAAAATGAAATCAGAGGGTGGTTTTTCCTTTACTTTTCACTCTTGTGGGCTACACTTTGGATGCTTTACTGGAAGAGCTGTCAGCTGTGAACCTCACATGATAGGAGTCCACCCTTCCTGTGGGGAAGTTATTCAGAGCTGTGAAAGGAAGCCAGCAACAAGGCCCAAACCCTCTGGTGACTTTTCTTGATGACTTCCATAATTAAAAGTCATTATGAACGGAAGAACTAAGTGTTTCAAAGCTGCAGACATATAAGGGCCTAATTCACACCCCACCCAGTGAGAATGGATCCACTGCCTCTTGAACCAGGGTGGGAAGAGGGAATTATCTTGGAGATAAACCAGCAGCTTCCCCTCACTGTGCCAGGACACATTTATTTACCATGATTAAACTCCCAGTGCTACCTTCTCCCCTGCACATGCAAGGAGGAGAGAGGCGACCTCTCTTGCTGTCTCCCCAGGCACAGACAGATGTTTTATTCTGTGTAATTGTTTGCTGCAGAGCACGGTGCATTAACTACATTACATCCCTGGTAAGAAATACAGTTCCTTCCAGCACGAGTTTTTTCCCCTTCAAGACACTTGTTCACACCCCCAAATAGTGCAGGGCTTTTGAAGGTGCATTTGGCACAAGCCAGGGAAAGGAAGATGGTACCAGGACACAGAAAATAATTAGGGCCAAATGCTTGCTGACTCCCTGCTGGTGATCCCAAAGTGCCTGCACTGTGCACAGAGCATCCTTCCCCCTCCTCAGAGCTGAGCTGGTTATCTTCAAAGGTATCTGATGTCTCTTTCTCACACTGCTCTGCCAGGCCATTCTGGCAGAAGTTTCTCCCTTCCAGACACATTTTCACTCCATTGTAACACCACTGACCGTTTCCACACTGAAAGCGCTTCATGCTCATCAGAAGTAAACCACTTCTTATTCACACCCTGAGGTCCACAAATCCCACATAAGGATTTGTCTCAGGACACCCAGAAGGCAGAAGCTGGGGTCAGATGTGCAGCCATGCCCCCGGGACGGTCGGCAGCGTGGCGGGAGCCTGGTGGGTCAGGCAGTGCTGGCCCCGTGGCACCCACCTGTCCTTGACTCTGAGGATCAGCTGGTGGAACCGGTCCACGTGCTCGAAGCTGGCCTTGTCTGTCACCGAGTACACAATGAGGAAACCATCTCCAGTCCTCATGTACTGCTCCCGCATTGCACTGAACTCCTCTTGGCCTGCGGTATCCAGAACTAGGACAGAAGAGAAAAAGGTTTTTAATTACTGTGGGGGACCTGTAGCTGCTGGCACCACTATGTGTCCTCTGGCCTTTCTGCCTCTGCTGGGCTTCCTCAAAGACTGTAAGATGTGATGAAATCAAGTTGGATTGACAAGGGGTTTTCTGTCCCAGACCTCACTCATCCTTGTATGCCTAAGTTGGGAGCAGGGGAAGATGACTCTGTGGATTTCATTTTCCTTTTCCAGTACCAAATACAGATCAGTGAATTTGGAGAGTTGCTCCTCTGGCAAGATATGGCTCAAAGGATTTCACAACCCTCTCAACTTTTCCCTCTCCCAGAAAAGAAAACCCAAGACTGGAAGATAAGCTAAAAGCCAGTTTAAATGTCAGGGAGAACCTACAAAATGCATGGTGAAGCAGAGCTGTGAGACAACCCAAAGTAACAGCTACAAGCATTTTCCTTTTCTCAACACCTGGATATTATTTCTAGACAATTTTGTCCTTTCAGAGTGAGCCTTGGGGAACTCCCCTTAAATATTTAGTCCCAAATGGTGTCTTGATACTAAGGAGGTAAGTAAAACAGATGGAAAAGCTTTAAGTACCTTGCACATCCAGTACAGTGATCACATTTCAGTGAATAAATCCATGCTCAAATCCCCTAAAACACCTCAGTTGTGACAGCCACCCAGATACTGTTCCCCACTAGATTAAACTTAATGGAATCATAACTCATTGGTTCTCCATGGATCTGTCTTGCAGGGGTCCCATCACTTGTAGAACAAGCTACCCCAGCCTTCTGGGTAAACACCACACACTGATACACACATCAGTGCTAGTTCCTGAGCCCCAGCTTTGTGCACAACCAGGATTTTGACTGGCAGGAGGAGGGTACAAGAGGAGTTCATCAGTTTAGGCTATGCCAGTACAAACCTGGGGTGCACTCGAAGTGCATCAGCTGCTCAGAAGTACTAATCCTAATGCATCATTGCACCCCAGAGGCAAATGTGGGACCTTCATGATGACTGGAGCATTTTCACATCCCAGTCAACCAGGCTGGGTGGGAAAACTGTTTTGCCTCTGCTGTACAGCTGTGGTGTAAACATCTGCTGCCCACAAGTGATGGGGAAAGCCCAGCGTAGCCATGGATGGAGACAGTGGCAGGAGCATACTGCTGACAGAGCAGCAGGGCTTGATACAGGTTTGTCTGGTGTGAATGGGCCCACAGACCCAGCAAGGTGCTCGCTGTAGGGGTAAGTGCTCAGGCTGCCCCAGTTTCCAGATGGGGCCATGATAAAGACCACTTTGCTGCATCAGCACAGGTGGACACGCTGCACGTCCCAGCACACTTCATGAGCCAGCCACACGCCTCCATTGCATGTCTGGAGGAGAGACAGCTACACTGGAAGACCTGGAGACCTTCCTTGGTGCTGGCAAGCCCTTTAAAGCCTTCAGCTTCATTTGTTCTCCTGCTGTAACTGGTGTTGAATGTCTGTTTTCATGAGCACTTAAGGTAAAAAGAGCTTCCAGGCTCTCGCAGAGACCCTGAGATTTAGGCTTGTTTGCCAAGATTGTTGGAAAGTCACCTGAGTCTCTTCATAGCCTTTTATCCTGCTCCTCCCCTCTAAATCTAGGAAACAAGGGTCTCAGCTCAAAGACATTTCAGCTATTCTTAAGGACTGTACAAAGAAAAAGAAAAGAAAAAGGAAATAGAAAACCCAAAGAGACTGCATGTGCTGGTAAATTTCTATGCCCTGGGCAGAATTGCTACCATGGAACAAGGCCAGGACTCTGGAGCTGGGACAGAAGAGGAAATTAATCTCTCCTACCTGCCCAACCTGTACAGAGAGGCTGGGCTGCCCTCATCTGACTCCTGCAGCAGCTAGACACGGTGTCAGGGCAGGGCTGAGAGCTGACAGCCAGCACACAAACCCAGCTTGTGGTGGAGTGGGAGAGCTCCCGGCCGAGAGCTGAGCCCTCCTGCCCTCCCTCCCCCTGAGACAGGGCAGGTGCCCCAGCACAAGCTGTGGGCAGGAAGGTGGAGATGGATGTGCTGTATCCTGCATGGTAATTTGCTTAGGGACTTCCCCTTGCTCTGGCACATTTGCAAACTTCTCATGAAACACATAAGAAGTATCCAGCTCTGCATCCATCAACCCATCCCCAGCTGCTGCCCCTCCAAAGCTCTGCATTCCCTGGGAGAAGGGGCAAGCCCTGGGGGGGCTGTGGGGTTACCCCACTGCATGGGGCTCTCCTACCTTGCCTGGATTTTGGCCATCACACTAAACACAGGCAGAGCTGCTGTGTCAGCAGCTGCTAGTTAAAGGGAATTCACTTGCAGCATTGATAAAAAGGTGAGCAAGTCCAGGCAGCATTTAAAATGGCAATTTGAAAGTGTAAGTGAAAGACACACAGCAGTGAAGGTTAAGGTTATTAATACAAAATTAAGCATTGTGTACATGACCAGAGAAAGTCCTTGTCTTAACTTTAAATGTGCTCTTCATCAAGGCAAACCCCCAGGCTAACACTTCTGTGGTTTGTGAATTTTAAACAACAGAGGAGAGGGATCTGGATCCTTTGTAGGCAGGAAAGGACCCCATCCTGAAAAGCATCAGCACTGAAAAAGGGCCAAATGTAAGTGGCTTTGCTTGTGGTATCTTGTGGCATAAAAGCTTCAAGAAAACTGCTACCTATAGAAATGGGAAAGTAGCAAGGAGAAACCTTGGGAAGGGGTAACTCAGAAGGTGATTGGCTTCCCAAAGGGATGAGAAGATTTAGCATGTTAGCCAGCATTCACCTTCTTTTAAAATTGCTGTTTCTACAGACAGGATGCCAGAAGACAAAAAGAACCATGAGTAGAGAACTGTGAGCTGGTACACTTTAAACCACCAGTTGCCCCACTGGCAGCACATAAATGCCAGCATGGAAACAAGGACCAAAGCACAGTGGGTTTCTCCTACCTCATTCTTCCAAGAACTGAAATCAGATTGATAGGCTGCACAGTGCATTGTCAGGGACTTCCAACAGAAAACTTGCTGAAGTTCTCACAAATTTGACCGAAGAAGCAAGGAGGAGCAATTATGAAAGCATTTGGGTAAGCTGAAGGAGAGAGAAGCCAAGGATGATGTACGATGCAGGAACAGACATCCAAAGAGGGCAAAGCCATTTAGAGCTATCATGAGACCAGCTGGAGACTAAACTAAGAGCAATTAGGCTGTGAGAGCCCAGCAGGGAGGTCTCCTGCTTTGCAGGTAAGAGGTTGCTGAGTGAAGAAATAGCCTTTTCGACTTTCTAGTGGATGTGGCCCCCAGCTGCTGTGATGAACTCCTTGCTAATTGAATCCTGCCCCTTTAGAGCTCTCCACACCATTTTCCTGTGAATCCTGATGGGTTATGCAAGAGTGCAGCTGCCTAGAGAGCACTTCTGAGCAAGCACAGGAGCCCAGGAATACACGGGAATTTGTGGTCCAAAATAGAAGCCCTTGGTGCTTCAAGGTGTACCATGTGGCAATGTCTCTGCAACTGACTGTGCTCCAAGTGCCCATCCAGAGACAAAGACACTTAGTGAATCTAAACCAAGGGCAGAGACACACTGTGAACTCTAAGTCAGCAATGGCATTGCTTTTCTGGAGCCTAGGCTGGATTCGGTTCAAATACAGCATTCCCAGCCTTAGAGGAACTCAGATCTGGTTGTGCAGGTGAGTTCTTCTCTCTTCATATCTAGGCAAAATTTCCTCCTACATCTTTGCCTTTACATTGCCAGGCAGCTGGGTGTATAGATCACCTCAAGAGAGTTTCTCCACTGTCCATAGCATCTAGAGGGGATAAAGATGAACTCATAGGCATGTCAACCCATTTTCTGTCCTTCAGCCTTTGGGTTTCATGCCCTGCAGCTTGGTACCTAAGCTCATGGGAAAATTGAGCTTGAATTGCCAAGTCAAACTAACGAGCCTCAGGCTGAGGAAAGCCATCTCCAGAGTCTCTGTCTTCTCCCATCAGCAGCACTGTGGGAGAGGGCACTCCTATCAGCCACTGGCTACAGCTGAGGAATTGGTATTCTGGGCACTGCACAGATGGGGTACTGGGGTCACAGCTCCTATTCTGTATCCCCACACCCCAAATCATCTTGAACAGGTATGAGGTGCCCTTGCCATGTGCAAAGCACGGCAGATGGTTCACTCGGTCACTCTGATGATTCTGCTCCTTCTCAGACACAGCCATGCTGCCCCTGGCATGACAGCTTTCCTCAGCAAAAGACACATGATAGGAAAACACTGGGGCTTTTATGAGCCTTTCTGTGCCCTAGCTAAATACACAGATGTTATAACATGGAAAACCCAAGCACTTAAATTCTTGCCCTTTCTTTAAGCAAAAAGAGGACAGGCTTCCACATCAATAAACAGAGTAAAGATGCAAGCCCTTACAGGAGTCCTTTCTCTAACAAAGGGCAAGTATTCAAAGCCTTGTGTTTTCCATGATGCAACATCAAAATTTTCCTGGCAGGAAAAAAATCCAACCCAAGACAAAACCCCCTCCTTCATTGCAAAATCCCAGCAATTAAGGGAGGGGAAATACTGTACACACAAATAAAATAATGAAAGTACAAATTTAACTTGAAATTTAATGCTCTCAGTGATGATACTCTAAATTAACAAAAACGAGAAGAAAGCAAGCCACAAACCAACCCTTCTGCCTGCAAATCTGAAGTGACCTTTGATCTCCCTCTGACCTCATGGCTGAGTTGATCTCAAGTTTCCCCAGAAGAAAAGCAGACAGTGTGCCCAGGGTTGACTTAGCAGCAAAAACCCTCAACAAAAAGGGATGCAAGGGATAGACAGGTGGGAAGGGCAGACAGAGTGTGGGGGAAGGAATGGAGCTTGGTGTGACTGCACAGGGGTGCACACCAGGCTGTGCACACCAGGCTGTGCAGTCCAGCCCAGCACAAGGGCACCCCAGGATGGAGAGGAGGTCTTGAGAAGAGAACTAGAAGGGAAACTGAAGCTCAGGAGCAGAGAAACAACTTCTAGGCTGTGAGAGTTTCATCAAAATCATACCAGGGAAATGAAAGGGAAGAGAAGGGAGACCACAGCTTCCTTTCATCCAACACAATTCCTTGTTTGGCTCATACCAATTGGCACGGCCCTACTGACAGCTAAGAGTTCAGCCCAATTCCCCAACAAGACCAAGCTGTGTGCTTGTGGTCATCTCTTCATCTCCCTTTGCTTGCCACCTTTTTATCTCTGCGTGATGCATGAGCCATAAGGAATTCTGAACCACAGGGAACTTTTTGCCATATTAAGGTATTCCACTTTTGGCTTCATGCCCAAATTAATAATTTCCAGACTGGCATTTTGCAGCCACCAAAAGAAATCCTCTGCTACTTGCTAAGTTAGCCTGCACATAGAAAGGAGCGTGCAAAATTAATCACAGCAATGCAACTGGAGCAAGAGCAAATCAAAGCAGATTAACCCTGGCCCCCACTTAATTCTGACCTCAAGGCCATACAGCACCTACGTGCATTTCACCCAGCACAGCACTGTGCTGATTTCAGCACTACCAGCAGGGAATAAACCAAGATAACATATGCAGAGAAAATTGGAAGCTGGTCCTAAAGCCTCATTAGAGTGGCAGCAACCAAAAAATGGGCTAGCCACAAATTGCCTGCACATCTTTGATTCAGGTTAAGTGCCTTCTTCCACTCTACAATACTTGTCTTCCAAACACTGCATTTATGGTCTTCTAAAGCCTGGCTTAAGGTCAACAAAGTGGTTTTGTGTAGTGTGGAACACAAACACAACAAACATAGGTCCCACAGTCTTTTGGGAGGCAGGGAACACAGACAACTCTGTGTGAGAGAGAAAAACAGAGACTGCCCAAGCCAAAGAACAAACAGGTAAAAGAAGATTTTGAATGTAGCTTTTGCTCCAAGATCTAAAATAAAACCCTATTCCATTTCAGTCTACTTTCATTGAGAGATTTCAGCAAAAGAAAAAAATGCAAGTCAAACATTTCATCATGCAGGCAGTTAGTGCTGTTGAATAAATGTGGGTGAAGGTCTTCATGGAGGAAAGCCAAATGCTTTATGCAAGCTGGCTAGCAGAAGGGTTTTTTTACAACATAATGCTGGTGCAGTTACAAAATGCTTGAGATGCTTTGTACAGAACTGCTCAGGCAACAGCCTGGAAAAGGGTGAGCTGTTTCCCTTTTTTTAAAAAGTTGTTGGATGCCTACGTATTTGTTTTTTTTTAAATAATAACTGTTTCTGAAAATTTCAAAACTTACAGAGCCCCTCATGCTATAGCCTTATTTGGTTGTTTGTGTTCCAAAACAAGTTCCTATTTTGGGGGTGGGCAGCTGCTTCTGCCCACCAAGTACTGCATGAAACCTCAGCTTGTAAAGGCTTTGGTCATAAAGAACAACTGGAAAGTCTAGGATTTATCATGATGCATCTTTACCCTACCTATCATGTTTGTCCCTAATTTTATACCACAAGTGATTCATGTAGCCACAGCAAGAGCAGCTGTCCCAGGATATGGTGACCTCTGAGAATGGCCAAGATCCAAAGCCTGTGACAGAGAGATGAGGCAAATGACACGAGTGTTAGTCAGTCCTGGTGCCCTGTTTCTTCTGGGCAGATGGAGAAGGGCCACATCCTTTTTCAGGCAAGAATATTGCCTTTCTTCCAAAATTGTGATTGTTCAAAATCTCAAGTGGTGGGAAAGAGAAGCAGCTGCAGTTTCACTTCTCTGGCTGTGAAGTGTCTGTGGGCACACAAGCCCTAGAAGTCAGGGATTCCCAACATGCCATTCAAGGCCACAGCTGAGTTCAGTTCAGCCCAAAGTGCAGCCATTAAGCTCCATCTGAGCAAAAGAAAGGCTTTTTCATTAAAACAAAGGGTTAAGTTTCTGCTTGTTGAAAAACAATTTCTTTCACCACTCCCACACAGATCAAGTTTGGTTGGGTTTTTTGTTCTTGTTTTTTGTGGGTTTTTTTTTTGTCTAAACAAAAATTCCAAATATTCAGTAAAAGATGCCTTTTCTACACTTTCCAATAATTTCCAAAGCCAAAGCTGTTTCAGCCAACACCAACAGGTACAGCAGCTGGTATATATATCCGAACATGGGCCATACCAGTGAAGATAAAGGTCCCTCATTTTAGAGGGCTGGATTCTGGACTCAAAATAATGAATTTCATTTACAGCAGGAATGGCTTTTTCTTTTATACAGGACTGGCATTTTAAAAATTAAGGTGCATACATACATTATGAGATGGTTAACTGGGAGCAGATATCTCTAATGCAGATAACAACAAGAGACATTTCAGCACCAATTTCACAAATACTGCCTCATATCAACTATTCAAATGAACAAATGTAGGCAAGATTAACTTGTTTTGTTGTTTGCTGGTTTTGTTTTTTCAATATTGAATAAAAGCTGTTCTTTTAAGGACTTTGTGGCCATTTGTACTCACTAAATTATATCTGATAAATCTGTAAGAATGCAACTAAAATCTCCAAGTTTCCAGACCAAGCTAACAGTCTTTACAACAAACCCCACCAGCATCCATATTCCACCACTCTTGACAATCCCCCAGCTTTCTGTCCCCACACACCAGTGACACTTATGCAGAGACACCAAAGATCTTGAGCACCTTCATGACAAGAGGGTGGAGGTAGAACTTGGCACAAGTGAGGCTAAATTTAGTTCAGTTATGTTAGTGGCCACATACATGAAATTGGGTAATTAAGGCACAAAATACTTGCTTGCTTTTATGTTCAACCTAATTATTCTATAAAGCAAAACAAAGCTTACAACATTTAAGAGCCAGATTCCTTTTGTAGCTGTGGTTCATCTGCCTCATGCAGCACAAATGAACAAGCTGAAGCTTTAGGTAATACAGGGCTTTCTCCTCACCTGCTAATCAAGGTGGTTGGTTTTGGCTTTTTTTGTTTTTTTTTTCTTTTGTTCTGTTGGTTTTTTTTTTTTTTTTT
>VXBC01005816.1:317886-339102 GCA_013399945.1 Ploceus nigricollis
TTCTTCAAAGAACTGAAAACTCTTGGTTACATCAGATCTCCAATCTCCAGGCTCCAATCTCCTACCCATATTTAAATGAAACAGGTAATTAAATGTGAAAGCATCACCCTGAATGACTGGATTTAAGAGCTGTAATGATTCTTCACTGTCAGTGGACAACAGTTTTGATTAAATATCCTTTCTGGTTATAACCCTCACTCAGTTACCCACTCACTGTTATTTCCCAGGGGATGAGCTCAACCTCAATGAAGCATCATCAGCAGTAGCCACCTGGCAGTGCTGTAATTTACTGGCTGCAGAAGCCTACTCCAAATGTCAATGAGGATCTGTAGGTTTTCACAGGCCTGCAAGAAACATTTCTGTGCAGAACTGGAACCAGTGCAACTGGAAGCAGAAGCTTTGCTGGAGACCAGCTGCAGACCATGCACTGCAGCTCCAGATCCTGCCAGCCCACAGCAGAGCAGGAGGGACAGAGACACAACATGCTGTGGGAGACACTGAGGTCTATTTGCAATTGTGCTCAGCTAGAAGGGAAAGGGGATCATGAGAGTAGCTTGCTTACCATCAAGAATTGCCCACTGCCCATCGATTTCCGTGTGCTTCAGGTAGGAGTCTTCAATAGTTGGGTCATAGTCTGGCACAAAAATCTTCTGGAAAAACTGAATAGTGAGAGCACTCTTCCCCACACCACCATCTCCAACAACCACCAGCTTGTACGTGGGGAGGTTTTCGCTGGGAACAGCACTTGTAGCCATGCTTCCAGTGTGCCAAACCTGCTGGAGAAAGAGATCATCTCCAATCACTCAGCAGCAACGACAAGAGAGCAATATGCACAAGGCAGCTTTTACCTGCTGCCTAAGAAGTGAGAATGAAGGCAGCTCTGACATCCAAAATCCTTTCAGAAAGGAGCAGCAGCACCAACCCTTCCCAACAGCTCTACTCCAACTCAGACCCAGCACTTACAAGTACAGACATCTCCACCACTGCGCCTTGTTTGTCTGCAAGCATTGCTAATTGTCACCAAATGCACATGCAACACCTATGCCATTAAATACCTTTCCTACAGGGGCTGGGTCCACACAGCAATGACAAAAATCACCCTGGCTCAGTGCACCTATCAAGCTCCCAAGAGTTTCCTGTTACCAATGGGATTTGGTCACTGGCAAGTCAGAGTTGTGCTATTCCTCACTCCTTAACCCAAGGTATAGCAAACATTAAATGGTATGTTACATCCTAGGGCCAGATCTGCAGGCAGAACTTCTGGTGATGGACAAAACTGGAGATAAAGGTCCAAGCCTGGCTCTGCCAGTAGACAGAAATGCACTTAGCTGCTTTCTTCTCTCTCTCTTTCAATTTTCAGAAATAAGAACAAGAAGGCAGCAGGCCAGGAACAACAGGTGGTTTTTGTTTTGCCTTTTTTGGTTTTTTTTTTTTAAACCCTCAACCCTGCTGTGGCAGGAAGGCTGGTGCCTGTGGCTGTGACACAGCCTAGAGAGCAGCTTCCCAGCAGCATGGTCACACTGCTCCCTTACCTCAGATTTGCCTCCTAAAAGAAAGATGAAAAAAATACCCTGGCTGAAACTGGGCAACAGTACAGGTATGTGGAGAAGAGAGAAGAGGCAGCCATTGCTGACTGTCCCATTTCAACACTCAGCAGCAGAGATTGCCCATTTAAGGAGAAAGAAGACAGGAGGTTCTGTGACTGTAAGTGCCCTCCACCCACCCTTGGGCAGCAGTGATACTGACTCAGATCACAGAGGAAACAGGTGGCCATCTCCCAGATCTGAATGACCGCTGCATTTGCTGGGAGGTCTTTCACACACTTAAAGGGAAAATTAAAAAAATCCATCATAATGATAAGGCTGAAGACAAGGCAGTTGATTTTCTTGAAAATACTGTTCAGTGCAGCAGCTGCAGTTCACTTTCTGCAGGCATCTGCTCCCAGACATTCTGGTTTTGCTGGTGCCCACTGGGCTGCAGGTGCTGGCTGGGGTCAGCACTGAGGTGGGACCAGGACTGCTCTGAGGGAACCTCCATAAACTGTATCCCCAACCTGTATCCCCACCAACCCACACAAGCTTTTGGAGGCTTTCCCAATAACCCTAGGGATTCCTTTTTCATTAAAAAGACAACTTTAACTCTTTCATTCTCAGAAACCACCAAGCAAGTCTGATGTGCTCTGTGCCACAGAAGCTGACTGTGTTCTTGTCAAAACACAAGAACATAATCCTGTAATCCGGGTTAGTTTCTGATTTCTCTAGTCCCTTTCTCCATAATCATTACTTCAGTTTAATCCAAAATATTGAATCATAAAAGCACTTATGACCTGGCAAACTTGGGGGTCTCATGTTCTTTCAGTACACTGGAGATCCCATACCACCTCTAAAAAGGAGACAGAGGATGAGATTGCTGAGTCTAAGAATGGCAAAGGCCTCTTGTCCAAGTTGAGACCAGCCAACATTTTCTGAGCAAGAAGCATGATCAAGAAGCATGATCAAGAAGCATGATCAAGTCTGCTTGTTTCTAAACCACCTCTGGAGGAAATTCTTGAGAATAGCAAGAATTTCCACTGCAAGCAACACCTGCTGGATTTGGAGAAGATCAAACCAGCTGAGGTTTCAAACGGTCTTACTGCATTTCCTCATAAAAACCCCAAGGAAAAGTTTCTTAGCCCTATTTTTGAGTAAGTCACTTTGTCATATTTATGAGACCACAAATCAATACACAGCAGGCTGGGCTGCAGAAAAACCTATGAATTTCAACTAAATACCTTATTTTTGCTTGAAAGACCAAGTTTTATTTCTGTGTAATCCTTCTTTGGTCAGATGATCCTCACAGGCTTTTTGAGACACAGATCCTGGCTAAAGCTCTGTCCCTCCTTCCAACACATTTAATGACAGTTTTTTGCTTTGCCCATGGCCAAGATTTCACCCCATCTTTCTTTACACAGCAGAGCAGCTCCAGCCAGGCAGAATGAAAGACTGATTGTTACTGACATGGCGGGGGACAGTCTGTGGATGTGAAAAACATACTCCGTTTGTGCACGATTTTTGACCTCCTCACAAAACCACAAGCTGCTGCTTGGCAACAAGCATTACATTTTTACTGACATTTTGTGCCAGCCCTTCAACCCACTCCTAAGAAGCCTCAAGCTTATCTTGCATGAAATGCTCCCCAAAGTGCTAGGATAATGTTTAGCCCATTGTACAAACTGTGTCTCTGCCCAGCATGCTTATCGGCTGAATCGAGGCATTTGCTTCCCGTTGTTTCCAGAAGTTTGGTCATGCTGTGTGTCTGAACCACCAGACTGAGTGTTACGTAGCCTGGGGAAAACAGCAAGAACTGAACTGAAAAAACCAATTGAAAAAAAAGAAGTCAAGAACTGTAGGCTGGCTTGTTGAGCACAATTCCCTGTATTTTAAATGATGCTAGCACAACAGATCAAAACTTCAGCAAGTTTAGATGTTTCTGCAGGATTGTTTCTGCTGCTCACGGAAACAATCCTCTTTCTACTGAGATGGCAGGTCCCACACTCCAGCCACGCACGTACATAATGTAAACCTTCCGAAAGTCAAGCACTTCAGTCCCTCTACCCCTCCATCTGCCCTGATAACCAAAGCACGAAGACAACTCATGCCTTGACAAGATTATGAATTTAACCAGCTCATGATTCAAACCTTTAAAACAACATATATCATTTCCTGGAAAAGACTAAACACTCCAAAGGCGCACAGAACTACAGGCAAGTAAAAGACTTGGGCTAATTTTCATGTGTTTTTGGCAAGAGTACTGACACAGTCCTCCTCAGATGGGAGCAAGAATAAGCGTGTTTGCTGTAGATCTGACTGAGAAAAGTGAAGCACAAATGTTTTTATCTATTGTCTGAATACAAAGCAGCATGTGGTAATACATTAATAAGGTCTGATGATAATGATCTTACAATTTATATAGTTGTTTATTTTTAAGGAGCCAAGAGAAGGATCCATACCCTATGCTGACAAATGCCGTCAGGGCTCTGGTTTAGTCACTGGAAGGAGGCTGATTTATACAACCATCTTCATACACACTGGCAAGACTGGTGGCCTGACAGCACAAGCCAGCAATGCTGAGACAGTCAGAAGTGTGGCTACTTCTGGGGTAGGTGGATGGGAAGAAAAAAGAAACGTTGGTCCAAGGGTGTTACTGAAGCTGAGCCTCCTCGGCAAAAATTATTTTCTTTTAGGAGGCAGAATAAACTGCATAAAACCCCATTTACCTGTCTGGACACAGAGGTGGAGTGGAAGGGCTGAGCTATCCCCTTGGAGCAGCCAAGTAACATAAAACCACCAAATTCATCTTAGTTTGTATGACTGGCCCACAAAATGTAGGCAGTGTATCTAATCCCCACCCTCATTACACAACTTGCCCTGAATGCAAGTGGGTCCAAGCACAGCTTCTGAGCAGAGTTGTGGCCACATAAGACAATAATAAAAAATAAAATGGACCCCAGATAGTTGATATTTGATGTGCTGGCACCCCTTTCCCTGGTTCCTGCTCTGCTGTCCTGGAGGCTGAGCTCCCAGGGCGAGGCCTTTACAGAAGGTCAGCAAGCTCAGAACCAAGCCCTGGATTTGTAGGGGAAGTTAGTGCAATTAAAGACACTGGCTCCCTGACTGAGAAGACCAGCATGACAGTGATTTACAGTCTCCATGGCAACATGCAACATAAATTGCTTAATTCTGTTATGAAACCTCCAGGAAAAGCTACAGCAGGGCCTGTGTGGGAACTACCAAGCTCCCTCCTCCTCTGCTGCAGCTCTCCAAAGCAGACAACTTTAGGGAGCTGATGTCCACCTCAGCATCAGGCCATAATTTAGCACATACTAATGTACAAGCACGGATGCTGATGATTCCATCAACCCATGGCCAAGGCAATTTTCCTATCATCAGCTTGTTTTGGTCCATGGCTCCTCACCCATGGGCTGACAGAGCTCTGCATACCTGAGGACGCCAGTCTCACCTGAGGAAGACTATCAGCCACGGAGGCTGCCAACTACTCCTACAGTTGCAATTAAGAACTCTACCCACAGCTCACTCGATTACACCCTTTTATCCAGCCACTTTGTAAGCATTAGCAGCTCCACGCAGTGCCTGCAGGGCTGAAACTCTGCAAAATCTGAACACTTCCCTCTCTGTTCTTCTTGCAGACTGCTGGCTGCAGCCACACAACCACCACGACACACCCAGAGACGCTAGCCAGGTACCAAAATAGTTCAGCCTGATGTGTTCTAGGCAATCCCTTGGGCTGGGAACTACTAAGAATCCTTGAAAGACAGGACATGCCCTTTTAGGAGGCTGCTGCTTCCCTTGAGTCATGCTGATCAGGACTGAATGAACTTCAGGAATTTCTCCCTCAAGTAGGCATGACCATGTCCCAAGCTGTGAAGAGCCAAAGGACTTGTAGGTGTATGAAAAAACCTGCCAACTATTATTAAATAAAGATGAGTAACTCTTAGCCAAGTTTTCTCCAGTCTGTCAGATTTCCTTCCCAGTCAATGCCTCTGAAAGGATACACTGAACAAAAGCTGGACTGTGTTCCAGTCTTCAGTGGGAAGCCAGCATGGAACAGATCTGTCATGTGGGAAGCCAGAGTCCGATGCCCTTTGTAGCTCTGGCATTAAGGTTTTTCAAAGCACAAGTGAAAAGTGGGGTTTTCTAAGAAGGCGGATTCTAACAGGTGCTCCCAACTCCCATCACCTTCCGGATCTGATGGAGCCCAGCACCTGGTAAGACCTGCACAGGAAATTACAGGCATTTCCTTTTGGAGTAGTGATCAAAGCACTATCAGATTGCTACTAAAAGGGAGGAAAAAAAAAAAAAGAAAGCCTTAAATCAACTGTCATTTAAAAATAAAATCCTCTACCAAGCAATAAAAAGCTGCAATTGGCTGGGCTTTGAATGTGAGGGGATGTAACTGTGGGTCCTGGAAGTGGCCTCATCAATTCTCCTCCTGTGCAAAAAGATGCTGTACCCCAAGTGTTGTGTTCCCTGAACTGCTCACTGGCTTCCTGTGCCAGCCAGACCTTTTCTCCCTTTCAACCCAAAATTGCATCACCTCCCCCACCACACAGATGCTGCTCAGATTTACTGTAAGAGAAAGAAAACGCACCGGGGGAGTAATGAAGCACTTGAGATTCACACAAAAGGCAGCTAAAGGCAGTAGCTGCCTGATGAATACGTGGTAGTTATTTCAGGAAACACAGAATTATAGCCTGAACAAATAATAATAATAAAAAACCACGTCACTGGAAATGGCTTAGGTAGTAGGCAGCCCCCCACCTTCCTCCTCTGTGAATCCCTAAGTGATGTAAGGAGGAGCCCTTGCTGTAGAACTGAGCAGCAGCTTTCCGTGGCCAGGCTGGGTTCAGGGACTCACTTGTTTTTACTGGGAAGCACGTGCTCGTCAGTGTCCCAATCTGCATGTAAGTGCAGCACAGCATGAGTCAATCACACTGACAAATGTCATCCAAAACCAACTCTGCTTCCCTCTCCCAACTCCTCCTCTACCTCCCACAACAACTCCATTAATCTTCAGCCTGTTTCCCTCGGTGATGTAGTGCCCTTTTCAAAATATGTAAGAAGAGCACTGTCACTCTGACAAACCAACAGTCAGGTGCAGATGCCAGTCTTTTTTTTTTTCATTATTATTAAAAACAATACTTCAGTCAGATTTGGGTCATTTGTAGTTACAGCTCTGCCACTACCAGTTCTGTAGAAGAATTCAATTATGTGACCAGAAAGCAGCTACACAAGATCCATTCCTTTATCTGTAAGACCTCAAATAAAACTGTATTGTTGCCAGTTTAGGGGTGCCCACTGGAGGCTGATCCAAGCCTTTTGCCAAGGTATGAAATGAGAGGATCCTACTCAGTAACTGGGGCCTGGCTCAGCTACTCTTCCATTACTTCTTGTGTGTTTAAATCCACCATCCCTTTCCTTACTCATTTATTTTCAAAACTCTCAGGAGACATCAGGGGATGACAGATTCCTGTATTACTATTGCAAATTCTTTGCTAGTGAGGCCAGGAAGGCCTCTCCTATGTTATCATGGAACCAATGAAGCTGACCTAAACATACTGTAGCAAAAAAGCAGATTGCCAAGATGTTCCCCTGCCCTGCCCAGGCAGAGATAACACAGCAAGAACAAATTTAGTGGAGGAAGCGGCTTCGAATTCCAATAGCTGCCCTTCCTGCTCACACAATCCCTGGAAATGGGCAGCTTCCCTCCTAAACATCCCAGCCTGCTGACACACCAATAGAAAAGACCCCAAATTCACTGCCCTGGGTGGTTTTGCTGCTCTTAATACTGCTCAGTGAGGTTTCTGAAGCAATAGCCCAGTGCTTCAGCAATGTCCTGTTTCCAGCCCAGATGTTCTGCTGTCTGCATGTGGCCCTGATGCTGGCAATGCAGCCAGATGTGCATGGCACAGCCTGCTGATGATGGCAAACCCCTCCTGGCCTCAACCAGCATCACCTTGGGCAGGTGGAAGTGGTCCAGGCAACAAATTCCTGTGCTGCATCATGGAGCTGTGAGGGGATCCTAAGCAGCACCATGGACTGCCCAGCATGGACCTCCTCCCTGCTCCACCCTGCCCTCCCCACATCAGTCCCAAAGCCCCTGCCAAAACAAGGGGTGCATCCACCCCTCTGCCCAGCTCCTTGAAGGGCCATTGCCCTGCACCCTTATGGGCACCATGCTGTCCACACAAGGCTGTGCCAAGGCACAGACTTCATGGCACCTATGGATGCTTTGGAGATGATTAATGGATAGAAAGGGTACAGGGCCACCTCATTCCAGTCACCCTCCTGCAAATCAATCAATGCAATTGGCTCCACGTTTGTCTTCCAGTCAGGCTCAATTCAGTATTTAATGCTTTTTACATCTCCAGTGTTGCTACCGGATGTCTTTCAGGATGTAAATGGCTTTTTAAAGACTCCCTTCCCTCCTGGCAAACACACTTTGCATCTCTTAGACAGCTGCAAAGAGCTGAAGGCTGTGAAGTTCCCTGGTAATAGCATTTCCACTAGGGGATGGGTGAATCCTACTAAGTCCAAGGGACAGACGAAGGAAAGTGAGGAGAGTAGGGATCTCCAGGCTATTTACAAAATCTGTCCTCTACCTGCAAATCTTTTCCAAAACTTGACTCATGTCTGTGTCCTTCCTAGGCAAAAAGACTATTGTTGTACATATCCTATGGAAAAAAAAGACACATCGCCTGTTCACTTTGCATCACAAGATTCCCACAAATTATCTGTGAGCTATGGGGCATGCAGAAACTGATGTTTCTGCAATAGTTCTACACCCCAAGGCACAGGGCAGGCTTGAAGGGCTCTCTATAAATTTTCCCAGGGTCTTGGATCAGGGACAGTCCTCCCTGTTCCCCACAACACATCTAACACTCACTTACAGGTACAGAAGAAGAGAGAGTATGCTGGTCTGTAATGCTGGAGATTTAGCAGAGCTTCACCAGCATGAACTTCAGAGGAGGAAGGAACAGCTACCTCCCAAATTTACCCAAATAGGCACATGGCCTATTTTACTTACAATCTAATGACGCTAAATCCCAGAACTGTGTGGAAGGCTATTCCAGGCCATTTCCCAGGTCCATGTCATTACTCTGTCACTTGGAAGACTCCAAGATCTCATCACTGGGCCAGGACCCATAACAGTAATTTTTTCCAGGCTCGTTACAGTGTCTGCCAAGAGCATAAGCCTCTTATTTACGAACAGCATGCTGGGGAGGTGACTCCATACTTGGCAAATCCAACTGCTTGTCTCAAAGAGGAGGGTGGGCAGAACTCAGTGCTGGGTACGGGGATGAGGAGTGGATGCACAGGCCCCTCCTCTGCCTCACACATCGTGATGCAGGGTTTTGCAAAGCCACAGCTTTCCACTGAACCTGCCTGAGGACAGGGTGCACATACACTGCCAGCATCCCAGCCATGTGCCAAGCCAGCTCTGCTGCCTCTTCCTAGTCCCTCTCTTTGGCAAACCCCTTGGCTGTCCCTCTTTAGGTCTTTCCCTACTATTCTCCTTCCACTCTGTGCCAGCCAGGACAAGCCATCCTGGTGGCAAACACACACCTTGACGCTCAAACCAGTGGTCAACTGCCAAACCACCCGTGAGGAACAGAGTTTACTCTTGCATGACTCAAGTCCACTCTCCTGTCAAGTGCCTTCACCCTGCCAGCACTGGAGAGAAGCATTCCATGAGAATACTCCTCAGAAGAGAGGTACCAGGGCCTCAGCTGGTGCTGCTCAGTACCTGCACTTTGTTGTTGAATGCCCAAGTGACATCTCAGGTGTTGTGACGAGATGAATCCACAGAGCAGCAGCTGAAAATCAACACATCTCTGAAAGCACCCTGTAAGTCAGTTGACCCAACTTTACGCCCCCTGTGGCCACCCCTCACCCCCCAGTTTCAGCAGAGATCTGCATCAGGATACCCTAATTCTGGTTCCTTCTACACTCAGCCTAAATTCCCTGCCTTGACTCTTAAGTCATTCAACTTGCAGCCATGTGGGAGGGTATATATGTACATTCATTAACACTTCCATTATGCCCCGTGGTTTGGCAGGTGGTGCTGCATTATGGATTTAAACAGTGCCAGCAAGAGAATCTACAGCACTTCACTGGATTAGCATGCGATGGGAAATCATACCTCAAAAGTGTACTGCACTCTTGTGAAGCAGCTCTGATGAAAAAGGCAACAGCAGGGCTCCAACCACCACTACACTGTGCAATCACATCAGAAATTCACCCACAACTTCAGGGAAAGATAAACCCCCTCAAAACTCAATTACCATTGCATGGAGGAAAAAAAGAAAAAGAAAAGAGGACAGCAACAGCAGATTCTCTTGCCAGTTAAAGGAAAAGAGAGGCACGCCCGCTTCTGCCACAAAGCATCTTTCACACACACCAAACAATAACATCTGCTTTTGCCCTATAAACTGTTTTCACATGGGAGAAACACACCACACTTGGTTATACTCATTTCAGAAGCCAGCTTTCAAGGTACTCAGCGCTCCACACCCAAAGTGATGCCTCCTTCTGTCTTATCAGGCTGACACTGACAGATTTGCAGAAATTGCACAGTCAGATTCCCTGAGGGGATGCTGTCCCAGAGGAATGAGGAGATGTGCTGGGCTACAGAGCAATACAGGCACTGAACACACCACTGAGCCTTGGCAATGGGGCAGGTAAGGACCTTGGATGGGACAAGAGGATAAAGCATCAGTTAAACACTGGTATGGCCACACTGCTTGTCATTTTCTGGGGCCAGACCCCACTCACCTTTCCTTAACTGTGAGTGGTACTACAGTGCCACTGGACACTGCAGCTGTACCTGAGTGGTACAGAGCTCCTACAAGTGTACAGAACTTGTGCTTTACCTGAGAAGTGGGAAGGGTCACTTCACAGGTAAGGCCACACATGAACCAAACAAAGCAAAGTAACCGGACAAAGTTTCTGCGTCTAGACTATTGAGGTAAATCAAGAGCTACCTTCAAAAAAGAATCCCTGGTCCTTCATTAGCTCCTCCAAATCATTGCTTTAGTTCAATTACTCTGCTCTCCTTCTATTTGAAACACAGAAGAATCTAAGCACATTCAATCTCCTAAAGACTGGCTGAGAAATTTCTCTTGGCTGAGAAATTCCAAAGAAATGTTTAGGTTCTGCCATAAGACCCATTTTTAATTTCCATCCACCACACAGCTCTGAAGTACAGCTACCCTGCTGCAAAGTTGTAACCAAGTCAAGACACCAGGGTCTCTTCTCAAAACCAATGGGGTGCAGCACTGTGTTGCTCTAGCCTTAGGGCAGATCTCATATGCCATTCCTGTGCATGTACAGTGCCATTATTTTTAAACACCAAAAAAAGAGATTATGGATTAGCCTTAGTCTTGGCAATCCAGGCAAATCTCTCATTTGCATCATATTTTACATACCAGACTCACAGAAACAGCAAAAAATTTGGATTTGACTCTTTTTTGCACTGCAAGGTTCTCTGCAAGGGACACAGACCCTTACATGGAGTTATCCTCTTATGCTTCAGCACCTTCAATGACAATTCAGACTTCAAATTTTAAATAAAACACAACTATAGATATTGTCTTTTTATATTGACCTAGTGAGTGATAATATAACACGGGGTGATTTAACCTGATGGCATCTTGACACATCTCTGCATATAAACATATCGCTACTAAAAGCACAGATAGAGACAGCATGGATGGTAGTCACTTGAAAAAAATAAAATAAATAAATCCCCAAAGCATGAAGGCCTTGTAAGGGACAAGATTACTTTCATCCTGCCACAGCATGTTTCAATTTAACCACTGCATCTCTCAGCACTTTTGGTTCATATTCTTTTACCACATAGAGACACAAGTTTGGTATACGCCCAGCCTTAGGAAGGGGAAATGGTATTTTGGGTCACCAGTTCCACCCACCCCTCCACTCAACAAGGCTTTTGAAGTGTACCAGTCCCAAACAGGAGCCAGAATACATTAGCCTGGGGTCAGGAGGGCTTGGAGAGCCTGAGGTTGGGAGATATTTAAGGAGTTTTTTGGGTCCAAGTGGCTTTGTCAGCAAGTCCCTCACCTCCAGCTGCCCATGAGGACACTTTGCCCAGGGCTGCTGGCATGTCTGCCCCAACCATGGACACTAGCAGGCATTTCCTCAGCCCTTCTGTCATTGCCTTGAAGGTGGCAGACCTCCAATCACTGCCCAAATTCAGCAGTTCTTCACTGCTCTGGCTAAGACAACTCCTCTTTGTCCCTTCTCACCTCTCAGCTATGCCAGTTCATCTTCACCAGTCTTCCTAAGCCCATATGAACTGCAGCTCCTGTTACTTTGCTCTATTCTCTTTTACCCCAAATCAGAGAACTGCTCCCAGTGTTTCGTGCAGTAGAAGGATTTATTCTTATGCTGCACAAAACCAAACAGATGCTTCGACACAGGATATGCCCGAAAACACAATTTTTCTGCTTTGCTTCGACAGCCTAGCATTTATTTCCATATTCTTGTGAGGCTGGTATGTAAACAACAGAGAGTAACTTGCTGTGCTCAGGAGACCTTAAAATAAGAGTCCTATTTCTCTGTCCTCCTGGATCCAACAAGTCATCCTCCTGAGGTTCAAAGAGTTTCTGGAACTCATAATTTAAAAATCCATGGAATAAAAAGAGGGTTGCTGGAGATCTTTACCAATAGAAAAGTAGGTTGAAACTGTTCTGTTATTTAATAATTCAAATCCCAATTGCCTAATTAAACAGGCTTGCTAGATTGGAAAAAGAATAAGGAATTATATATTCTCTTAGCTAACTCTGCTGATTAACATGCAAGCCTTTTCATGCTCCACAGGCGTTTGGTCCAAGTAAAACTTCTGAAAAGACTTAACACTCCACAAGTAAATCTCACATAATAAAACCCTTGCTGCTCACAGGACTAGGGTGATGCAGCAGCTTGCCAGCATCCTTGTGCTTCGTGGAGCTATTTTGCAGGATATACAGAAGCAGCAATGCCCAGCAGAGCATCTTAAGAGAGCATTCAGTATCTCTTTGGACCTGCCCAAACCTCAAGAAAAGCAAACCATCTGCACAGTTCCTCATGCCTGAAATATTCCCTGTTTGCAGATTAGATCTGAAAGCATCCACAGCATGTGGAGGAAACAGAAGTCTCTCTCAAAGCACTCTGCCCTTGAGCTACAGAATATTTTCTTGGGGAAGCACTGCAAGTATTTATTCAGGTCCACCTCATTGCTAAAGCTGATCACAACCTCTGGATGCTCGAATTCCAAGCTATGATCCTTCCCCAGCTACCACCAAGGTCTCTTCAGGTGAAGTGCACAGAATGGGCTCAGGCAATACCTGCCTTGATCTCCAAGGGCAGCTGTGTCAGATGCAGCAGGTACCTTAACAGCGAGATCATGCACTATTCTGAGAGCTACAACAGCAGTGTTTGACCTTGCACTGTTGCACAAAAACAATTCACAACAGCTGAGGGTTTTTCCAGAGCACTGGGGCATGTCTCCTCCTGTTCCAAGGTTAGTTAGGGATTCTTGTCCCTACAAAACACCAGCAGCCACCAAACCAGCCTCGGTCTGCAATTGCAGTCAGCAGCAAACACTGCTGAGCCAAAGGGATTCCTTCAGTGATCTCCCATCTCCCAGTTCATCACCCTGCAGCACGAGCTCTGTGGATGCCCTTATGACTCTGGGATTGAGTGCTTGGTACTGAATAACTTCATCCAAAGAGTCCTGCTTTATAGACATATGTTCCCCACCCAGCAAGTGTTGCACTTAGGCTGGTGACCCCAATACTTCCATAGCAAGTATTACACAAGACATCAGCTACTTATTTTCTGAAGATCACAATCTCTACTAAACTGCCAGCTGTCTATGCAGACCACTCAAGAGCTATCTGGGTATGCTAAGTACAGATGACAGACCCGATAACAGCGTCTGAATGTGTCCAAGAGATTAAATTCCATCTGCATCCTGTTACTTTTCTCATTTGGTACCCCTTCAGAGTGAGTGTTTCAACAACCAACTGGTAAAGAGCTTGTATCACAAGATCACAAGTTTACAGGAAAAAAATCCTTTAAATGCTTTCTTGGAGTCACCAGGTACCTGAAGACATGCTACAGTGGTGTTTTAGCAGTTCTTTAAGTGAGAAGGCCAGTTCAAGAAAAAAAGTGGCTGTGATTCCCACTACACTGATGTCCATTAATATCCTTTTAATCTGAAATGGGTGGGTCTTTGTTCCAGCTATTTCCTATCAGGCTCACCATGAGGCTTAGTGCTTCCAGCAGCGCAAAGAGCAGATCCCTATTCAAAAGCCTTTCAATCCCTCTTATATTTGCAAGATGAACAAGTATTTGTATCCATAAACCAGAGCATGCCTTGCACTGGAAAACAGAACAGGCTGCAATAGTGTACCACTCAAAACTGTATCAAAGGAAGATTAAACACAATCATTTTCATACTGATATGACCAATTCTTAAAAAAACCCGAACAAAAAAAAAAAATCACAAGAAAGCAAAATAATAAAGTCCAATAAAGCCAAAGATTTCACTTTAATAATTATTTTTTGCTCACTTCAAAACCTCCTCCTTCCAATAAGTGGATTATACAGAGGATCTGCAGAGCCTCTTGCTGTTGCCAAATCTGCATTTTTTGGACACATGGCGCTGTCAGGGTTTGTTCACAGAGTCCCTCTCCATACTCCATTGTTGGCTCACCCACCACTGAAATCCTGATCCCAGTCCTTCCTATAGCTGTGACAGGAGCTGAGGCATGCTGGCAAGCAGACGCTTGGAAAGCTGAATTCACTGGCGCTCTCAAACAGATCGCAATTTCATTAAAGAACTTTTAAATAAAACAAACTCCAACATTTGCACTTCATAATTAAGTGGAAGCCAACTGAATTAGTGTCAAGACTTGCCAAAAGTGAAAGCATCCGAACCCTGGCACCTCTGTGACCCTAGCCAGCTCTGAAAGGAAAGCTCCAGCAGCTTGTACCACAGCAGACCCTGACTCTACATCTCCTTGGGACTGCAGGAGAAGGTGAGACATGCCAGGCTCTGCCTGCTCCCACTCAGGGCACAGGTACCTGCTCCTATCGTGCTGCAGGCACGGCCTGGGAGGCACAGCAACATTCCTGCCCTGGCAGCAAGCCAGGAGTGACTTTCCAGTGGCAGAGTAATAACCACTGGGAGCAAGTCAAGCTCCTGCCCAAGCCCAGGGAAGTCAGCAGCACTGAGCGCTCCCGGGTTTCCCAAGAGCAATATTTCACTGTAACCCACACACAGTACATGACATGGGCCCCGAGCAAGGCACTGCATGACTTACAGCTGACTTCAGCAGGCTTTAGTTTGATCCGTAAATCCTCTAGACACTTCACAAGAATGTTGCTCAACTCCCACTGCCTTCAGCCTCACAAGAGGTAGACATAAATACTTAGCATTAGCATAGCTCCCCATGACTCATTTTTTCTCCTTTTTAAATATAGCATCCTATAAATGTGGATACATTCTGAGCAATAAAACTCATATTGTTACTGTTCATCATGCAACCATAACAAAAAATTCCTCCTGCCAGCTTTGGACAACTTCCTTCACCCAACTCCAAACACTGGTGACCCTCACATGGCTGCGATGGAGCAGTGGAAGCCCTGCTCCATCAGGGAACCCAGGCAGCACAGGGACTCAGAACTGTGGCAGCAGATATGGAGCTGGGCAGGAAGCTCCATCATCAACCCAGCCACCCATATAACTTTATTAACAGGAGCAGAGCTGGCTCTGGGCACAGGAAGAGCAGGGATTTGCCAGAGAGGAACAGTTTCAGTAGCTGAGAAGCCACCTTGGGGCTGTCTGTGCCAGCCTTGGGGAAGCCACTCACTGAAGAAGTGGTGGTGGAGGCATCTCTAGCTGGGGGATGTTCCCCACTCTTCATCTTTCCCAGACACACATCACTTCTCTCCCTCCATTACTGGGCTTGAGCTTTCTTCCTTAGAAAAGCCAAATCCACATTGCCTAACCAAGCAAATGCCACAAGCTGCTTCAGAAGCACCGAGGAAGAATCAGATGGGAAAAGCATGGACGAGAGCTTGTTGATTTTCATGGGAATTAAGACTGTTTGAACACCCTCCTGCCTGTCCTGCTGCAGACTTTCTTGTGTGATCAATCCTTCATGCTGTATTTAGCTTTACTGAATACTTCAGTTCCCTAGCTGTACAAATGAGATAAATAGCAGGTCCCTATCTCACAGGTATGTTGCAAAATAAATAGATTTTGCATTACAAGTGTTACAGGAATGCTTTAAAACTTGCACAAGTATCAAGACTAATCCATCACTGCTCATAAAGAACCCTAGGACTGATAGCAAATTAAAATCTTACCTACACAAACATTAGAGTATGCAAGACTGTTTTCTTAGTTTATCTGTTTCTGCTGATAACCATGTTTGCCCCAGTGACTTGAACTGTTCTAGTCACAAGCTGTTTGAGTTAAGTGCACCAAATCCTCCCTAGAGAAATACACGCTTTGCTCTGTCTACAACAACAGCTGAGACATCAGTCATCCTCTCAGCTGTCCTAAAGACATAGCTGAAAATGCATGCCCATATCCATCCTGCTGTCAGGTGACTGAAAAGTACATTTTTACCTCTAGGACCTCTCTAGTAAGATTAGCCATGAGAATTTATTTACCACAGTATTTTTCTAATTGTTTCTCCAACACTCTTATGTAATATCTGAAATAAGTGGAGTGGCAGAGCCGCTGCTCTCATCCTAGAAACTGGTATTTTAAAGACAAGATAAACAGAAGCCTTTGCTTAAAACTTCCAGGAGTGCGTGTGGCTTAAAAAGCTAATTCCTTTTTTAAAATAATGACTAAGACTCTGAGGAATCTAACTCCCAAAGTCACACAGGTAGTTTTGAATATGTTACCCTTTCAGAGTAATTATGCCATCAAAGTTTCAGTCAAAAGCTGATGAGCGTTACTAATATATGCTGATGAGAGAGCCTGAACGTGAAAGACCTTCTTGGTTTATTTACACTTCAGTAAATCAGAAAGCACACCAAGATTTATTTTCACATACAAGAGTAACAGACCTGACCACAAGGGACATTTAAGGAGGTTAACCCACAGCCCCGAGAGCAGGTTTACTGTAAACTGGCTGCAAGCTGATGTTGTCGTACTTGTTTTCACTGGAGATGATAGAAACTCGGAGCAGCTGTTTGGACTTCAAGTGGACTACCACCAGTCACTACATGAAACAGTGGTCTGGCCCATTACCTGAATCATTACAAGTCACCATTCAGATGCAAAATAGTCCCCAGACAGTCCTCAGTGACATTTATCTCTAGACCAAGAATTAGGCAGATGCAGTCAAGAGCTGGGATGAAGAAAGAATAAACCATTTTTACCAGCTTGCATAAAGTTATATATTTGGTACAACATTCTTTGCAGAAGCTGACCTTCTCAAAGAGAAGGCAAGGCAGGCATTGTGTCATTTGGGAGAAGGTGAAAGAGTGCCAGGAACTTTTTAAGCTGCTCTATAGTAGAAGAAAGTACAAGAAAGTAGTTAACGAGTTTAGTCTTGAGCCTATCAATGTCAAACAAATTCCAAGGTTAACAAAATTTAGCCAAAAATTAATATGTAAATTGTACAAACACTGAACATTTCTGCTGGTCAGTTCTGGCCGGAAGAGAAGTAGCAGGAAGGGGAATCCCATCCAAGACTGTCTCAGATACTTAGATGCCTTCTGAACTATCTCAGCTATAGTTATGCTTCCAACACACCCCACAAAGAAATAACTTCTAGTACTCCATTTTAGAAAGAAGAAAAGTGGACTTAGTGACAGGCAGGTTCATTGGTACCTGTAAGAGTTGCTGATCTTAGCCTACTTACCTTTGGCCAGGTTGTGACAGAGAAAGTACTTGGGGGCAGTTTCCCATCCCTTCCCTAGCTCCAGCAATTGGGCTGGTGTCTCAGATGGAACCTATCTGCCTGTGCAACACGAAGCACCACTCCCTGGAAAAGCACTGTCTGAAGCAGTAAAATTGCAGGAGAGTCACTAATGAGTACTATAAGTAGAGCAAACTACTCAAAAATATTGTTAACCTCCCCCAACCCTGCCCCTACCCCTTCCCTCAATCATTATTTCAGGAGACATATTTTTGTACAATTATTTCATTATCTAATGGCAAATTGGCTGCCTGTTCTATCTCTGTGCAAGATTTCCATATATATTACTCCTCTACTGACATTTTCTCACACATGCACAGATCAGCAATTGCTCCACTACATTCTCAAACAGGGAATAAAAGAGACATAAATCTCAAGAAAAAAGAGTATGCAAAAAAATTCAGCATCTGAAGTTACAGCTGCTCATTTCTTCTCTCTGTTCAGAAAGAGCCAGTCTTGGTTTATTGCAGATGTTTTTGAAGTAGATGGTGTTGCTCTAGATTTACTTTGGATACAAACACTCAGGATGTGACCCACTGGAGCACTGGAACTTTGTTTCCCCACAGAGAAAAATACAGCTAGTGACATTCAAGCAGAACAGGAAGGCTATTCTCCCCACCCCACTAAGTATCTTCTCTCAAGCACCCCTGTAAGCAACAACAGGAGAAAGAAGCAACAACTCCACCAAGGAGTGGGCTAATGTTCTTCCCATCTGCCAGTCCCACGCTCATTCTGTTTTCACTTGGACCAAATCCTCCCAAGCCTTCTGCTTTATACTTCATTAAACTTGGGTGCTTCACACAACAAAAATATGTCATCCATCTTTGCAAGGTTATTTTCAAGCCACATTTCCATATCTTTTAAAACCATTCTCTTCCTCAGCCCTGCCTTGAAAGCCTGAAAATTAATTCCCTATTTTTCACATTGAATCTGTCCCCTGAATCCTGATCTACTTATTTAGGACAGTAAAAGCTTATGCAAACACCTCCACCATGCAAAAACACTCCCCTCTTCATTCCTGTGGATTCATGTTAATATTCTCCACCTCCAGAGTCTGAAGTACTCCCTGCATTGAGAGTTGCACATTCCCATGCTGAGGTGCAATCCCTCCTAACTCCCCCTGTGCAGGTAAGAGAGGTAAAGAGATGAGTGGTCATGGAGAAGTTACAATGCTGAGGCAAAAAGCAGCTCCACAAAGTGTATGGGCACTGACTGAAGGCCCTGCATGGCTCCAAAGGCTGAGCAAGTCTGAAGCGAGGAGCCACCAGAAGTGACAGCTTAGCTGAAGCAGTGACAAACAAATAAACCAGGTAAACCAAATTATTAAGAGTGGTCAAGCTGAAGTCTGGAGCCTAAAACTTTTACAGGGCATACTGATTCATCCTAATGAACTGACTCACCTGGAGCCAGTAGGGATGCCAGGCTTGGCAGCTGTGGGTAGAGGTTCTTGGCTTGAATCCAGCTACAAAAAGGACTTCACACCCAAGGAAGGAAGATAAAAATGAAAGGGCAGAAATGAATAAAGCGTAACAGTTTTGCTCAAGGAGCCTTCTAGAATTAAGAGAAGGGAGTAGAGTTTCTGCTCAAATGTTGTCAGCCCTGTCACCACTAGGAGCACATGGTGCAGCTAATGGGCCAGAGAGGACTCGGGTGCAGGACACTGCAGTTAAAGAAGAGTCTAAGAAACCCCAGCACAGTGACAACAATAATGAATCATCACATCCATTTTTCCTTTATCCACCTGCCTTACACTGCCTTTGCCAAAGACAACACCAGCTCATGTGCAGGACTCATCCTCCTTCTTCCAGTCCCCAAATGCCATTTCTCCACCAGTGCCAAAAAAATGTGCGGGAAGAAGGAAGAAAGTCCTCTCTAACCACCTTCTGATATAATGTTATCCCTCCCTAGTGATAGCCTCAGTCCCAGGTTAAGAAAAGAACATCCAATACGACACATACCAAAAGTTCCCTCCAAAGAAGGCAAGTTTAGTTTCTGCAATTCTTAGCACCTCTGCAAAAAATTTTGAGCTTGTGAAAATACCCACGAAAAACATCAATAAACAGAACTACCTCTCAGATAATTTCTGAAAAGAGGTGCTGGGCCAGCTCTGACCCTAGTGCAGCTGCTCTGGTTCAGGAGTGATGCTGGTTGGGTGTTTGGCCCTCTGCAATCCGGGTATACACTCTATCATATTGGATATCTCCTGGAATGGAGGAGCAAAATCAAAGAAAGACAAACAAATTGATGCAGAACTACAATATGAAGCTATTCATACCTGTTTTCTACATACACTATTATTTTTTAGGAGATGCTGTCAGCTTGGTATTTTCAGACTCAAATATCTAGAAAGAAATCTTACCTCTCTTAGGCAGTTCGAAGCTCTACTACAGAGTTTTTCTTTAAAGCTGTTACTTGGTAATTTCCTTGCCACACCCCTTGTTCTTTCTTTTATCCTTCTCCTAGCCTTTCTTAAATTAATAGACCCTGTTTTTGCAAATCTGTTTTAACAGATTCAGAGCAAGAGACAAGTACTTTTCATAAAGAGAAAGAACCGTTTTAGGCATTTGAAATGCATCTCTTGTGCAAAAAGAGCCCGAGTTAACTAGGTAATTTCAGAGTGAAAACTCAGAAAGCACATCTATAGCTGATACAACTATAAAGTCAATTCACTTTTCTTAATATCAACTCTTGTATGAACAACAGTTTCCAGGTAAGACGTACATAAACATTTCTAGTCAATAGCATCCCTTTAAGCCTGCCGACAAAATCCGAACTTAGATGATTTAAGCTACCTGAGGAGCTGGTGGCTTAGATTTTCGTATTTCCGTGGCATTACTGGAGATCAGTGCCAGCTGACAGTGCTGAAGGGCTGCAGTTCCCTGTGCTGGGAAAAAGCCTCACGCCGGGGTCAGGGCTCCCCTGGGCGCTTTGCTCTTCTAAGAAAAGCCCTGTCTCCTCTCCGACCTGCCGGTGTGAAGTCCCAATTTGATGCACGACGTGATCAGCTCGACAGGGAGGGTCACTGGAGCAGAGGAGTGCAGGATGCTTGAGACTGATCCACTCGAGGTCTAACGCTTAACTTGCTCCTCAGCTTGCAGCCAGCGTGGCTTTATCTTAGTTTCTCTGTCTAGGAAGTAGGGCTTTATGCGTTGTTTCTAGGGCTCTTGAGTCATTGATTAAAGTAAATAAACAAACAAAAAACCTACAAGTTTTCTTTCTAATCCCCAGCAATCCCAATCACAAGGTCTGAAAAATCCTTGTCCTATCTGTGGTTCAGTTTGTTTACTTAAAGCAGAAAGTAAAAAAGCAAAGTAAAAGTAAAGTAAAACCAGAAAAAAAAAAAAAACAAACCCAACAAACCCAAACCCGTACCTCCTCCTCTCCTTGTTTCTCTGTAATTGAAGATAGCATCTCTATCTTTCTAAAAGTTATGGAAGCTTATACAAAGTACTCAGTGATCCAAGAGCAATTTTAATGTAAGATAAGAATCCTCGCCATACCCAGATCACATCCAAACACACCCGGGGCAGGAAAGTAAAATATTACCGCGGCTCTGAATCTGTGGCTGGGGGAATAACCCCTGACACAAGCAAAATCCAACAAACCCTCAACTTACAAAGATCTTCCATTACACCGCGTAACTCAAAGCGACCCCCCTCCTCAGCGCACACCCCGGAGAAGACACGGACCGCACGGCGTTCCGACCATTG